>OX578153.1:20437913-21005413 GCA_951213105.1 Amaurobius ferox
CCTCAGCTCTGAGCCTTTAGCAAATCTTACAGTTGATATATACATCAGTGGCATAGCGGCAATTGAGGCTCAGAAGCTGAGCCTCCCCTGTTTACCATTTAATTAAAAGACGCTTTTTTTATTATATTTCTAATATAACTTTGGAAAATATATATGTCTTTTTTTAGAAAACTGTTACACTTTACTTACTTAAAATGAGACGTTTCAAAGTATTTTTCCTATTAAAACGCATATCTAGAAGCTGAAATCACCTAACTTTTACGGTTTATTGAAAGAAGCATGGTATTAGCCCCGCCCACCTGTTAAACTCCGCCCTGGCTGATAAGTTAGAACTTTAAGCTAGCTTTTAGGAAGGCGTGGCTATTTCTGCCCCTATTTTCAACCCTTTATAAACAACGTAATGACAGATTATGACTGGATATGGGATGTGGCATTTCACTAATGCAAATTTCTTGGGCAAGGCAAATGGATCCGCCATTTTGGGTCAAACATGGTTCTATTAATTAATTGTCTCAGAAAAAAATCATATGTGATACTAAAAATATGAGTCATTTTCCACGAATAACCTGATATTCGCCTAAATTTAAACAATATCAAGACAAGGAAACACACTAATAATGACTGACATTAAACTCAAGTAGTTTGTGAAGTAGGCTTAGTCACAGCAACAATATGGCGAAGCATCCGTTTGCGTATTTGTGAGTTTTACAAAGAATAAATCCGATTGCCTTTTAAAAATCACGTTACAGAAGAATTTCCTTTAAACAAAAGCAATTGATAATTTCTTAGCGGACTTCTAGCGTATCGTGATTAAAATATTTTTAAGATCTATGCGTATTGTGATTAAAATATCTAGAGTATTGTGATTAAAATAGTTTTTATTTTTAAAGTCTAGTATTTGTAAATAATAATATACAAAATAGTTTAAGGATATTGTTGACTATAGAGCTCTCACCCATTTTCGGGACACTCCTTTGAATCGCTTTATTTAGTTAGTTCTAGCTGTTTATATTTACAAAACTGAGATATTTTTCATATCACTTGCTAATAATATTGCTACTTCATATATAGGCAACTGTAAAATTTTTCCACGGGGGAAGTCAAACTCAAGGCCGTCATGTACAACATCGATAGATTTGATTGACCCCCACCCCCCACACTTTACGTCCACTATGGGCGCCCATGATTTCCTATTTAATAAACTAATTGTAAATGTTCATCGAAATTCAGAAATAAGAAAACATTTAAAATGTTATATCTTGTACTCATCTTACGTAGAGGTAACATTTTAAAGTCTAGTGAATTTCATCCACTCTTTGCATTTTTATTTAAAATTATTTTATTTTATTCACCAGTAAATAAAACTTCCTGAAATAAAACTTAGGAAAATGCGAATTCCAGTATATTTTTCATTTATAATATCAATTTTTTTGCTAAATTTTCAGCTTCCAAAGTCACAGATCTCACCCTATTCTACTGCTTCATACAAAGGCACCTGTAAAACTTTTTCCAGGGTGGGGAGGGCAAAATCAAGCCCCTCATGTACAGCATTGATATACTTGATGCTCGCCTTTGTTATATTCATGTCCATGGGGGAGTGTGACCCCCCCTTTACATCACCTATGGACGACCATGACTTCCAATTTAATAAAATGATTGTAAAAGTTCATCTAATTTAGAAATAAGAAAATATTTAAAATTTTAAATCTTGAACTCATCTTACATAGGTAACTTTTTAAAGTCTAGTGCATTTCATCCACTCTTTGCATTTTTATTTAAAATTTATCTTATTTTATTCACCAATAAATAAAACTTTGGAAAATGCGAATTCCAGTATAATTTTTATTTGTAATACCAATTTTTTTGCCAAATGTTCAACCTCCCCCAGTCACAAATCTCATGCTACGCTACTGATATATATATATATATATATATATATATATATATATATATATATATATATATATAACATAAAGAAAAGAAAGAACGACAATGTATCAAAAATTCGCCGGGGGGATTGCGACCCCCACTTCCCGGTTAAGCCAGCTTAACGCCATGACAATACTCCCGGAAGCGGATACACTGTCGAAAATCAAGTACACAAAATTTAAAATTCAATATGAAATATGTAAAGTCAAAAGTTGAAAGACCCAAATAGACTCAACAACAATAAATGAAATTTCAAGATACAGTGTTAAATAGATCAACACAAAAGACAACATAAAATATCAAAGAAATAACAAGACAAACCAACCTCGCACTCGCATTACCATACTAGCAATCACACTGTTATAGAATCAACTCCCACAAAACCAAAATCAAACACCCTTTAACCTTGCAACCAATACGTCCTTGGTAGTCATATATCTCCATCTGTTTAAACTGCAAGTGCTCTTTTATATAGATATAAACTGTAACTTTCCGTTACGGTTATGTTGTAAAATTTTCTGATGATGTTGCTAAGAAAACGCAAAGGGTAACTAACCCCTGGCAATTGCCTCATTCCGGAAGCAAATATCGCTTTCATAACGATATATTGTATTGCTATTTAATCGTTTACTTCTGATTAAAAAGTTTAATATAATGTTTAAGAATATATTACGATGTAAATTTGTATTCCATTTCACAATGTAATTTATTTTAAAATTGAAATATTTTCTTTTATCATAAAGACAAAAACCAACGTATCCATTTGATTGTTTGTATATAGTTAAGTCCAGGAAATTAATGCTTTGATCAGAATTACTTGCTTTTTCAGTCAATGTTAAGTTGGTTCTATAAAAAGTAAAGTCCATTTTATATTGACCAACGTGATAACCACACAAAATGTCATCCACATATCGAATAAAGATTATTTCATTTAATAAATGAGTTCCTTCTTCATATTTGTTTAAGTAGATATCTGCTAGAATTGAGGAGCAAGGCCCTCCCATTGGTATTCCATATTGTTGTTTGTAAACATCGGTTCCATCATATAATACTGCTTCAAACAGGAACATTTCGACCAAGCACTTAAAAACATGTTTTTTAATAAGACTATGCATTTCGTATTTATCATAAAAACTTTTGATGAAACTGAGAACTATATTTAAATATATAATGTATATATGTATATATATATATATATATGTATGTATATATAAATATATATATATATATACATATATATATATATATATATATATATATATATATATATATATATATATATATATATATATATATATAAATAAATACATTTAAATATATATTAAAAAAATATATATAAATATATATATATATAAAGAATTGATCTACGTTATTCTTGATTTACTCCAAAAAACAGTGTTATCCATACACTTTAAATGTATTCGATCGTAGTGGTTGGTCACTTCTCGGTTAGTTTCTGAACTCCTGGGTTTGTCTCGCCAAAATCATGTACAACTACTTCCACTCTCTCTGGTGTGGTCCATTCCAACGCGGTATTTTGCGTGGCAAGCATTCAAGCTGGATCACCTGTTGGGCAGCCATGAAGGTTATTCATGGCGGCCATCAGACTTGTGAGTTGCCCTTATTTTGCATGTTTGTGCATTTGTCTGATATATTTTTCATGATTATGTGGTATTTTATATTTTAAGTTGAATTTTGTCTTCTTTGGCCTTTTTTCTGTTAATCTCGTTTATTCTGTTGTTTGGCACAGATTGCATAAAATTTTAACCTCGTGGTTTTATGCAATCATAGAAACATCGAATTTTAACATATCTGTCTAGAATGTGCCCCTGAAGACGTTTCTGGCAGATATACTATTCATTGATTTATTTTCCTTGTCCTGGCCTTTCCGTGCTCTACTTTTCCGGCCTTGTCTCATTACTCTTTACTTTCTGTTATCAAATACACGTTATTATATTGCCAGCGGTTTGATACTGTGTTTACTGATTTGTACTCCAGCACTTTCGTTTTTATTATTTTAATTTATATATATATATATATATATATATATATATATATATATATATATAATCTGAGTAGTGATTTGGCTTTATGATGATGTATGGGTGGAAATTTCTATTTTGAATTTCACTTGTCACTTTTATTTGTTATATATATATATATACCTTGGTCTCTACAAAGGTCACTGCCGTAAATCAATCAAGAATAACGTAGATCAATTCATTAACAAATCTCACAATTCATATATACCTTGGATTTTAGAGATGGCGCTATCATAAATCAAAGATAACATAAATTAAGCCTCTAGCAAATCTCGCAGTTCATATATAATGTTGTTTTTTACGGCATCACTACCGTAAATCATAGATAACGTAAATTAAACATAATTTACTTGGATATAATATATTTTGTATTTATATTTCCTGTGCACGAAATTGAAGTTAGAAAAACTATTATAATAACTTAAAAATCATTTAACCTAAGAAATCAATCGAACGGAACAAAACATATAACCGAACCTGTCGAAAAACCAAGTTATTCAGCATTTTCAGGCGTGAATCCAACCATTTCTTCTACTTTATTTAAAACGGATATAGCTCTTTTCAGCTTCTTCACAATCTGAGATGTTTTAGCTGAAGGTATTGGGTTTAAATGCACCTAAAAGCATAATCCGGCGAGGAAATCGAAAATATCAAAATAAAAAAAAATTCAAACTGTTTTTCAGACCTTTTTTCTTTCAATTTTTTTTATTCCAACAGTAATGATGCGTGCTGTGCCCAGGAAATCGAGAAAGTCACAGAGCAGAAATCTTTGTCGCTTGTGATTCTAAAGCTGCTTTCGGATATTCTGTGACTGGAGTTTATTTTATTTCGAAACTTACTAAATATTTCTCTCTGAAATCGAACAGTTTACATTGAATTTAAAAAATATAATGCACTTTTGTTTTTTTTGGGGGGGAGGGGGTTATTTCCGTTCTGTTTTAACACTCTTTCAAATATAATTCAAGAACTTATCCTTTCTTTGTATTGCAGTATTTTGTACACAACTTCTTGTTAGCTATCAGTTATATTTCTTTCCCTACAGATATATTATATTGCATAGGAAAAGTATTATGACCATCGCTGAAAATTCGAATTGGAGTTTTCATCGGAAGGTCAGTTATTAAGTATATCTGAATTTGAATCGAACATCTTGAAGTGATCTCTGTGTTATATAGGTTTTAAGTGGTAAATCAAGAAATGCCTTCAGGGCATCAAATTGTTCCAAAGCTTTTTGTGGTACACACGCTAACAAATGTCATGAAAGTTTTTCTACTTGGAATGTAAACAATAATATGAAAATACCGAAGCACTTATACTAGTGGATTTTACCAATAATATGAAATTAAGTTCCTCATTGCAATATATACCAAACCGACACTTATCTCTGCGTTGTGTTACTTACTAACCCAGATAAATTCTTCCCTGTCCTGTGAAACACAGGATGGTCAGAAACGGAAGCTATAGGATAACGAATTGAGCACAGACAAACAAATTGTGACGCCTTCATTACTTTGAAATAATATATTTATTTTGATGATAATATGATGCATATTAATAACAACAGCATATCTGATGGCTCGGCTATGGGTAATTCACACAGTTCTATCCTTAGTGACATATATATGCATATAAATTTTAAATTAAGCTGTTTGAAATTATTGCGTTTGTTTTTATACTCATTATGTTGATGACAGTTTTACTATTCTGGATCACACTTCGAATGATATAGACGGTATTATGGATATTTTGACTTCATTTGATCTTTGCACTTAAATTACCTATGAAATGGAAAAGAACAATTGTTTAGCGTTTTGGGGTGTCTTAATCATCCGCAACGATAATACATTTCTCACTACTGTAAACCTTTTTAGGTCTCTTACCTCCACATAAAAACTTATACAACCTGTCTAAACAGAAAATTGCTGCTTTCGATGTGTTTGTCCATTGTGCTTTGAACGTTTGTTTTGTTATGGATTTGCTCAATGCTGAGATCAAATATTTAGATCCTGTTGCTTTCGATCGAGGTCTCTCTTCCAGCATTGTTGATCGTGCAATTAAAAAAATGTCTAAACATTCCTCTAAACTTACTTTTGAAAAATATTTCAATAACACTATCATTGTATCATTTTTTCCAAAAATCAATCAGCAGATTGCTAAAATTCTTAAAAAATTAAAATTTAATATTGCATTTAAACTCTCTAATAAACTCAGATTTTATAATCTTAAAGATCATTTAGAAATTTCTAATAGTTGCTGCATTTACAGTATTTGTCGCCAGTGTGGTCTTTCTTACATTGGTAAAACAAAATGTGATTTAAAATTCTGTATTAAGTGACATGAAATCTATGCCAAAAACAGGAATGTAATAAATCTTCAATCGCTGAACATCACTAGCAATTTAACCACTGTCTTGAGTTTTCTTCAGCAAGGATCATACAAAGAGCACATCTATCTATGATATTGATATCTTTAAAACCTTCCATATCCAGGAAAATTATATTAAATTAGTTAGTGACTTGTACAGTACTCCATTTTTGTCTTCCTGTCTGGCGGAGGGCCCTGTGAATCTTTCAGCTTTACGCGTTCCATTTCTCAACCTTTGGGACTCTTAGGTGTCGTTTTAAGTTTTTTTCCGTTTTGTTGGGTCTCGTTTATTCCCGTACCTGACTCGTATTAACGGGATATCCCTGTTGTGTTTGGGTGTAAGCCAATTTTGTGTGTTACTTCTCGTTTCGGATTGGCTGGAGTGCTCTTCCTGTTACTTTTTGATTGGCTATATTTTAATCCAGGTTTTGAGTATATAGGTACCTTACACATTCATGTAAGTCGGACGGACTAGGTCGACTGACTATGATGATTCCCGCGACTTTCACTCTTGGAACCCATATTCTTTCAGAGAGCTAGATTGCTCTCAGTAAATTCTCCTTTCCCAAATTCTTCTTTGTCTATCTCTCAACTTTGGCGGTCCATCTTCCAAGGTATTTTTAACTGCAGTCTAAGCCAACATATGACTGCAAACCCTATGCAAGCATCCATCCAGAAAATGAATGCATTACATCCATGTATTACTCCAAAACTATGTAACATCCATGTATTACTCCAACATCGGATCTTCTAGTTCCGATGTGGGAATACGTGAATTTTCTCCCAGGTGCCCCGAAATTCAAAAGCTTTGGACAACGTTGGTCGGTCTAGGTCGAAGAAGAAGGTCCTGAGTGTATAATCCCTCTGCTTCTTCCTTTTGCGACCATTATGTTTATGGACTTGGAGTTTGTTGGTTCTCTCGCAATGACGAAGGGGATCCAGCGTATCCTCGAAGCAGATGTATGCTGCATTATTGAATCAATTGTGCTTATATACATTAATCAAGTTTTTCGTATCCAGAACAACTGGAAATATGTAATATCAGTAAAATTATTCAATTCGAAAATTGTAGAAAGTACAGGGGTTATTATTCTAGAAAGTAAATACGCGTATAAAAATTTACCATATCATATTTTATTCATTGTTTCTATCATATACGTTTTCCACCTTTTCAGAATAACAAAATAATTATTCTCATACAGTATTTGTGGTTTTATGAAACATATATTAAATACAATTATCTTTCAGATTTTCTTTGTTTATTTTTTATCTCTCTAAAATGAGAATGTCATTTTATTTATTATTTCTGACTATAAATTCTTGCATTGTTCTTCGTTTTATAGTTCACTTTTTTCCGGCGAGAAAAAAAATCTTTAGATAAAAATTTAATAAGTTTGCATTTGTGAGACGGATATTTCAGACAAAGTAAATTATGACATTATTTATTAAACAGATTTTAATTTATTTACTGCATTTTTTCTACAGAAATGTTGTATTATAAACATGAGAGTTAAAATTATTAATAATCTAAAGATGATAAGAAGTTTTCGTAATTGAAATTCATATTTCAGTGCAAGTTTCTTTTGTTTTTTGTCAAGTTAATATTAGTTTTAAATTAAAAATAAAGTTGATAATATTGAAAGGCGTCAGAACGTGAGAAAAAAAGCGTTATTGTAAAAATCAATTCAGCAAAATAGGTTGGGTAGTTTTTTAAAATAAAAATTGAAAAAATGTTTACACCCATATTATATGAAGAGATCACGTGACTCACTGCGAAATAAAATATGGCTATTATTTTTACAGCTGTAACCACAGATCTTAAAAGATCGTTTAAAATTATATTTAGCGTTGTATCTGTCATAAAACTACTTTATTATTGCGTATTATATGTAAATCCAAATTCTGTGCCAAAGCAATTACAATATTTTTCATTTTAAATCATTAATTTTTATTTTATTCCGACAACAAAGCCTAATTTTAATGCTAAACTATATCATACACAATGTAAACAAATTAACCGATTGTGAGATAAGTTATAAAGGAATTGCTGAATTCTCTTTTTGACGTAAAATTATTAATATTTTATTATTTCTGTAGTACTCAACATTAGATATTTTCATATATTAACAATTGTATTCACCTTAAAAGGACATTTACATCTCGGATGTCCGAATATATATATATATATATATATATATATATATATCTTCAATTTCGGAAAATTCATAATTAATGTTTATACGCATTTTCAGCTTCAAATTTTAGATAAGCGTAACTTCAAAATTTGGCAAAATCTCTTTCGCATGCAGGATTGTTGATATTATTTCCCGTTTGACCATGTATATTGTATACAAGAAAATGTATATGCCGCAAATTAAATTGCTAATTATTTTTTTTAATGGGAGGCAGTCATCTGGGAATGTGCAATTCAAACATTCTATAACTAATATATTTTCAATTATTTAAATAAACCACTCAAAAACGTTGAGCGTTTTTGAGGGATTTTTACCGTACGTTATATCTGCTCTGGAAATACGACTTGACAATACGATCTTTGTGATATCTTGCATACAAATTAAATTGATCAATTCTTATGCTGTGACGTTCCCCGATTTCTAATTGCTATTCACAAATTGCAATAATCGTACAAAATTAATTTTGATGTGCTACACTCGTTTGTAAGATATCGAGTCCATAAACTCATGAATAAACACACGCGCACACACTCACTTAAATACGCATTATCATACATAAACACATATATCACCTCAAAGACATTCGATCAAGCTCAGGGATGCAAATGCTGTACTTCTCCGTCGAAAAATCGAATTCAAATTTAAAAACCATGTCAAATGATTTCCCTACATACATGACATGATACTATGTAGTTAGAGATATAATGTAGTATAGCGGTAGAGGCATTCGCCCTTGGGTCATCGTGTACACACACACACACACACATACACACACACATACCTCTCCAAAAGTATTTGTAGTGCGTTCCGAAGATTTTAAAGCGTGCTTATCCATCAAAATGCCGAATTCTAAAATTTGAGCGAAAATAATAATTTATACAATAGTATGATAAAGTAATAGTATGAAGTAATAGTATAAAAAAAAATTAGAACCAACAGTAGTACAATAGTATGAAAAATGTTTGCGAAACTAGCTCAAACGTATCTTTAGCATCTTCTTATTATGTTCCACCGAGTACAGCCTCAAAGCTATAAAAAAATCTGATGTGGGCAGCACATGATTTTCCTTATATAATGCAATGAATTTACTACTTTTACAGCAATAGCAATAGATTATTTTTATAGTAGATACTTATATTCTTTCCAAGATATTGAATTTTCTTCAATTAGTCGTCATTTTCATTGATTTTGCTTCATTTTTATCCATTTGGCGATATTTTCGTTAATTTGACAACATTTAAGAATGTCGCCAAGTTGTCGACATTTCGCTAAATTCGTCGGCAAAATTTCTCCAAGCGTTATGGACAGAAAAATAAGTTATTCTTGTAGCAGATACATGACTACTGACGCTCAAATACAAAAGTATTACTCAAAGTATCTTTTCTCGTGAATATAACGAGTTAGATATTGATGTCACCAAATTTATTGCATGATATTACATATGAAAATTAAACATGTTTCTCAACAGTTAATATTTTTTTTAATTTATGGGATTTTTTTGATAAATTTATTTGAAAAATATGTAATATCTCGAGAACAGTTCATGCTAGTCTTCTAAAGTTTATGTCAATCGTTTTCTAAGGAAACATTACATGAGAAATGTCTATTTTCGTAACTGTATTAAAGGTTTTGATTTTTTGATGATTTTGTCAAAATTTCACTGGAAAATTTAGGGGGGTTCTGAACATTCAATTGTGTTTAAAAACAATAGGCCTCCAGTATTCATAGATTATGATTTTCGTACCCAATTTCATTCGAATCGCTTCATTCGTTCGTGAGATATTGTCTCCACAGACTCACTGACACACACACACACACACACTCAAACAGACATCACTTCAAAAATGTTTGATTCGTGATCAGGGTTGCTTGAAACATTCTCTCCCGTCGAAAACTCGAATTCGAATTTCGACCCCGACACAATACTTTCCTAATACATTATGTATATAAGGAAAGTAAAAATAAAGCTGGGAAATATCTTATTGTTGTCATGTTCAACCAACTACAGCCTAATTACCACTAGTCGTACGTGTACCAGATATAGAGAATCCTGTATATGTAACTTTTTCTATAATAAAAAATATCTCTGTTTCCAAAAGTAACTCGAATTTATCTTAAAAGAAGCAAATTAAACAATGGCATATTTTGACATGTTCCTCCAAGTACAGCATTAGTACTATTAGTCGTGCATGCACCAAATATAGAAAAACCCTGATATGTAACTTTATTGTTAATATAAAGGCCTGTATTATTTTTAATATTTAAAAACTGTTCAATAGAATCATTCAAAATTATCTATATAATGTAGTAAGTTAAAGGGAGAAGCCTGGAATGATGTAGAAGTGGTTGAGTGAATCTCATATAAACGAGACAGGAAAGCTTGTTAAATGACACAAGGCGAATAAGCCGTTTTCTAACAATCTATACTAAATTCTTTATCTCTTGTTATTTTCCAACAGAGTTCAACTTACAAAGTCAAAACAACTGCGACTCAAAATAAAAAATTACATTACGAAAAAAAAAAACAGAGAACAGCTTAAATGCCAGTCGAAAACAAAAGCAACGTTAATGTTTTTTGTTCCAGTAAACACATTTATCACTTTACTATTTTCTGAATTTCGTCATCCCCTCCCCTTATTATAGTAAGACAAATGAGCTTCGAACTGGGAAGTTGGAGATTTCTCTTTCTTGTCACTGTCTAAAAAGTATTTTTTTTATCTAAACAATTAATTAACGCATGATAAGAAGCTATAGCAAATATTGAAATCGACGGTGATCAATTTTCCTTTTTAAAACCTAATGAACGGTTTTCATTACGATACTTTAAAATGAGAACTATTTTTCTTCAAACACACACATATATATATATATATATATATATATATTATAAATTCATAGTATATATATATATATATATATATATATATATATATATATATATAAGAAAGTCAATATTACTACATAACGTTGAACCTGAACAAAGTATAATATCAAGACAATAAGCGCATTGCTGCACTATAATGCCCTGTATAATATAAGTGTTATAAAGAACAATATATGAAAAATAGCCAACAGGGCCAAAAAAAAATGAAAAATAGCCAACAATACGTAATGGCCTAGGGGGACTATAACCCCTAGCTCCCGGTTATAGTCGATTTTTACTCCTTAGGAAACACTCCCAAAGCCGATAGATACCTGAGGCCGTATTTCCATGTAACATCAAAGCAAAAGACGTAATCCATATGAATAAACAAGGACCACACAAGTGGACAAATAAAGCAAAAGATCTACCATGAAATGGCAAAAATCGAAAAACCCAAAACATTGAACGTCAATGTCTTTAACGAGTCGTGCAAGTTATAACAAGAAGAAAAGAGAGAGAATCTCAAGTTGTAATTATAAGCGTTGCCAATTTTTTATAAATTAAAGCTGTTGCCAAAATCACCTCAAAATGCAGCGTTTACGTTGTTGTGAATTTTATTATAATGTGTGATAAAGCCAATGAGATACTTCTGCTTCATTGCTTCAATGATACAGATTTTATCACTCTTGATACGGTCGCATTTATAAGTATGCATTCTATCATTAAGTATGAAATGATTCATAACGACATTGCGAAATATGGCGCAACTCAAATTCGATTTCCAGTTGATAATATAATTGATTTGAATATCGAATTGCTTTTCTTTGTCGTACAGTCTTGTATGTAATGATTTGTTTTCAGTGAAGTTAATACAAATATCGAGGTAATTAATCTCGTTTTTTTAAGCTCGTTAGTCTCGATTAATTCTAAATTTTTTCTAATTTTTTTTTGCTGCTGTGCAAAAGTGCTGGCAGCAATGGTTGCTGCAAGGAACTCATCGGTGGAATGAAGGCTCTGAAAGGTCAAGGTGCACGAATGCGAGGCAAGACCGGATGATTGTGCGATAGGCCCCGAACTGGCCCAATGGCATCATTGTCCGTCATCTAACGTGCTACACCCTCTTCCGTACCACCAGTTGTATCTTCCACCATCTCACGGCGTTTAGCTGAGGTGGGGTGACGTCCACGGCCGCCCTTAAGACGTCTGCCCATAACCCCACAACATCGACAGATTCGATTGGAGTAGTGTCGTAGTCAAGCATCATGGCTGAGAGCAGATTGGCATTGCACAGTGTTCAGCGATGAATCACGTTTCAGTCTTTCAGCAGGTAGCAATCGGGTACGTTTGTGGAGGAGTCAGGTCCAGCGGTTACAATCAGCTTTTAAATTACACAGTCGGATAGCCATTACCCATGGTGTAATGGTGTGGGGTGCTATGTCTTACGACAGCAGGTCGCCTCTAGTCATCCTGTAGAAAGCCCAGACCACACGACCAACCCATAGGCTAATGGTAGCTTTCTGTGTGGCCGGTCTAGTCATCCTGTGTACAACTTTAACAGCTCAACGATATGTTGGTGGAATCCTGTGGCCGTTTGCGTTACCCTTCATGGCACGTCATTCTGGGGCCATTATCCAACAAGATAATGCCACGCCACTATATATGAACTGTCTCTGCACATACATGAACGCATATATATGATGTCTATGCATATGTCTACGCATATATATGAACTGTCTCTGTGCTGTTGATACAGTTCCTTGGTCAGAAAGGTCACCAAACTTTCGCCAATCGAGCATGTATGGGACATGTTAAGTCGCCAGATTCGGGCACCCCGAAATGTAGCAAATCTGGAGCAACAATTGAGGAATGCCTGGCAGAATGTATCGCAGGATAACATTAGGAAACTTTATCACACCTTCCCTAGACGTATACAAGCATGCATTGCCGCCAAGGGGGGTTTCACCAATTACTGATTTGAAAATTCAATGTGCAATTGCTAACCATTGGTTCTGCGGAATTGATTTTGTAATCATTTCATTACCTGTGTATGATCTGTACGCATATTTAATTTGAATAAAAACAGTCACTTTCTTCATGGTGCTTCGTTTTTGTTTACAAAAATGTGTATATTGTAGTTTAAGAAATATTTAATGTCAAAATCAAAGACAAAATATTTGAGTTGCGAGTTCCCGTTCTGGTTAGACTAATAATAGCAAGACCACGAATTTCTTCAGGCAGGTACCTAGATAGATAACTTTTAGCAGGACGGAGCCTCCTTTTTAATTTCGATGTAGTTTTTCAGATATTTTTACTTTTTATGCACTTCTGGAAGGAACTTTTTTTTCCGTATCAGCATGTTTAGCGATTTCTCTGTCTCGTACTGTAAAAAGTATAGCATACAAAAATATGAAATTTGACACATTTATAGAGAAATAATATAGTAATATGGTGAAATAAACTGTTTATCGATTTAAACTTTAATTTGGCATGAAATAGCTTGAGAAGCCAGCTCATGATCAAGGAATTCCGTTTTTGGATTTCCTGGGCTAAGAAAAATCCCTGCTTTTTCCTCATGCGGAAAATAGGCAGGGATAGAAAATATATTTTTGAAAGTAGAATTTTTAGGAAAGATAGATATGAATAGAGCTCTACGAGAGCAGCGAGTAGGAGGAGAAACCTCCCGGCGAACGGAGCGAGCATGGGGCAGAGCCACCTAGTATATATATATATATATATATATAAAAAAAATATATATATATATATATATATATATATATAAAAAGGTCATGAAGGAAATCGTGTGGGGAGTATCGGTTACCGGGAGCGTTTGCCATGGCGGAAAAAGCTTTAACCGGAGTGCTGGGGGTCGCAACTCCCCCCGGCCGGTACTTCTGTCACACATCTAGAATCTGTACGAGTACATTGTAACTTGTCCTTTTTGGGAATTTATATATATATATATATATATATATAATTTCATTACAATACACACAGTGATTGAATAAAAGTTATATAACAGACTCGACAACAAAGATAGATACATGAAAACGCCTAGTCACAATTGTAGTGAATTTCTAAGTAGTAGAAATCGGCAACAAAACCAAACGAAACGAATACTTGCAAAATATATCTTTCAGAAAAATGTATCATCAAAGTCTCTAATAATGTGACGCCTGCAATGCTTGTTAAAGAAAGCGGAAATATTATTTCTAGACTTCAAATGTGCATTTTCACTAGCGAAGGGTATTCTAAATATGCTCTACACTAGAGTTGTGCTAATGTTAGTTTTGTTCAATGTATCATTACTGAATGTTATAGTAATTTGCCGTTAACCCTATTGTGAAAAATTATTGCCTTCTTCTATAACCGCTTTATTGTCTATTCCTACTAATTAATCACTGCTCTACAAATTTGGAATAGCGGTTTATTTTTCAACTACTTCCCTTTGTTGCTGAGTCCAAGCAAGGTTGTTTACAACCACTTTACTGCCGCCAACAACCCTACAGTGCTGAAAACACCGGTTCTCGTTAGATCACCGAAATCAAGCAGCATCGGGCGCGGTTAGTACTTGGATGGGTGACCACCTGGGAACACCGCGTGCTGTTGGCACATTTCGGGCGCGGTAGTTCGGTGGTTTGCGCGCTGGATTTGCACGCTGCCACAACTGTCGCCGTGTTCATGCGGTGTACGATCACGTTAAACATGTGGGTCGGCAAGTCCTTTGGAGAGGTTGGTGGTAGTAGAAGGAAGGTACCTGTGGATGCCTTCCCCACTGGGTTCCGGTCTAAATTGGGTGGCACTTCCCCGCCGTCCAAACGGTTACCTTACACCTTTCTGGTAGGTCGGACGGTCTGAGTCTCAACAACAACAACAACAACCACTTTACTTAATAATCAGCACTTCTATTCTATCTAAAATATTGCTATCTCCTTCGATCTGTCTCAGCTTCCAGATCAAAGAAAGATGTAGCATTTTGAAAATTAGAATTTAAAGTGAGAATGAAAAAGTATAACTAAAATATAAAAATAAAAACCACTTTTCAAAATGATCGAAGTACTTCCATTCGAGCAAGAATCTCGAAATTTTTTTCTCACTCAATCCATCTCATCTTCCAGACCAGGTATAAATATAAAATTTTGGGTCATGCAGACCTCTAACTTATGACTAATTTAATGTTTTGCGGAAAATCCACATCAAAGAATTTACGCTTGCCATTTTCTAAATAGTTACCATATGGAATCCTGTTTCGTAATAAAAACATCAAAACTCGTTAAGGAAAGAATAATAAACTCCTTAAAAGCAAATCGGAAACAAAAACAATGTGAAAAGTTTCCGTCCAATAAAACACATTTATCACTTCACTATCTGTCGGAAATTTCGCCATCTGTTATTCTTATTACCAAGTGACAAATGAGTATCTTAATGCAATTCAAAGAATGCAGTTTTTGCCCCTGTTAAAAAGGGATAGTTTTTCAAAGTCATCGACTTATTTCAACAATTAATTATTAGAATGTCAATATTGGAATTGTTCGAATTCAAAGGTGCCTAATTTGCTTTTTAATTTGAAGCAGTTTCTTAAAGTTTAGAAGTTTAACCTGCGCCAGCTCCGTTTACGTATTTTGTTCGAATGTGTTTGCATTTTAGCCATTTTGCAGCAATGTACTGTTACGCTGTATCCTCTGGGATCGCAGGTGTGTACGCTTAGATATATGAATGAGTCCATATTTTTGGATAACTAACACGTTTATTCACAAGCGCAACATAAACTGGAACAATATACAGTAAAACAGCACTTAAATGCTCCATTCATTTCACAGAACAACCGATACTATTATCCAAACCTTTACAAATATTCTCTGTAGATTGTCAACTGCTCTCCAACTGAATGATCACTCCATTCAGAAAATTCTCCTCTGCATAGAAACTTCTGGAAATCTCTCATTTCTCATAGAATATTGGTCATTTCAGGACATTTCTCGAACCTTTGAAAAGTCACCAAATGTCGCCAAAATGGCGACAAATCATCAAATCTGGAAACCTTTCGAATTTCAGCATATGGTAACTTTAGATTCACGTCATAGGAAATGTTGCTTGTACAAGTGTTTTCTCTGTCTGGTTTCCAAAAGTGACAACACAGTGCGAGCATTTTACACGTTCATAACAATGCAGTGTACATGCAAGTCAAACTGCTGCTAAATAAAATTAAAATAACTTTATTAAAAGTATAGAATATAATATGAAAATTAATAGTGTCAACTAGTTTCGTATGTAAAAAATAACGTTTTTCGTCAGGTCACACAAGCAGCGTAATCGTCACTCATCAGAGAAAGATCGGAGAATGATGCAAGGACAACAAATGTGGCATAAACAGGGAAACGGTGTTTCCAACAGCGAATTAAAGAAAATAGGGTAAAATATACCCAAGAGGGAGGAACAAGAGGGGGGCATAATGAATGGTGTGAAAAATACCATATGAAAGTGAACATCCAATAAATGATTCGAATTACTTGTTCAGTGATTTGAAGTGACTTGATTTGAAGTGAAAGTGATTTGAAGACATCGGTGATTTGAATCCTTTGTTGGCTGTTAACTTTCCTTTAAGGTATTTTACCGTTCATTTATTATGTCCCACCTCTTATTACTTCCTACAGGGTCAATTCACCCCATTTTTCTGCTCTCGCCGTTGTTAACATTATTTCTCTCTCCTTTTACCAAATTTGTTGTTCTTGTATTAGTCGCCGATCTGACTCTGGCGAGTAATGGTTGGGCTTCTTGTGCGGCCTGAGAAAAACAGCTTATTTTGTCTTTTAAACCGGTTTATACTGGAAATTTTAATTTTATATGCTGCTTTTAATGAAGTTATTTGAATTTAACTTTAATATGCAGTGTTCCCAGAAAAGCCCTTAAGCAACCCAATACCTTTGTGACGGAAGATCTAAACGGAAGATCTTGTGACGGTCTATCTAAAGTTAAGCGACCATGTTGGTTCGAATAAAAGTGATTGGAGAGCCCCTAGGGGTGAATTTAAAAATCAGAACAACGAACTTGACAACAATGCGAGAAAGAAGAAAGAATCGAATTACAATGTTGCAGAGAATTGTAGAAATAGTAGGAAGTGATGGCTCTGCACTCTATGTAATGAATAATATTCCCCATCATCATCTAAGCTTCCCGGTCTTTATGAAGCTGGAGGCCACTGTTATCAAAGCCACTATTCCAAATTTGATCCCGATTTCACTTGCTTTTGTGTATATCTCTCCAATAAATACGAGAAGTTCCCCTATAAGGACTCTGCAGTAACATGATCATAGCTGGTGGTCTAAATTCACGCCATACGAACTGGGACACAGCTTCGAACTCGTATGGTGTAGCTCAAAAACGATTGTCTCAGTGTGCACCAACTTCAGGATCGTAGCTCCGTCCACCCCAACTCACTTCTTTGCAGGAAGGAATCCATCAATTACCAATTTGACGCTTTTTTGAAACATTCCTTATGACTATGCGATCAGGGCAGACTGCAATTAGACGTCTGATCACCTACCTGTAATCCTGAACCTTAACTTTGATAAAATCACTTTAGACCATCTTGCAGAGCTACATATAAAGTGGGATAACTTTCGTTATACCCTTGAAAACTCTAGCACCCCACACTCTCTCAAAAATACCCGCACGGATGATATTAAAAAATGTGTCTATGAATAATTTTCTGCTCGAAGCAGTAGCTGCAGCTTCGAAATCAAATCACTTCAGACCTAATCGTCACACTATTCCAGGTAATATTAGGGGCAAAATTAAGCAGCGTAACCGGTTATGGAAGGATTGGGAACGCACTCGGTACCCAATTAACGGCGTAGTTTTCCGTAAGCTCCATAACGAGAAAAAGTCTCTGATTAAAACACACACCCAGCAACGCTGGCGCACACACCTAGAAAGTCTTACAGATCACAGTCTCTGGCGAACAGCTAAAAATCTTATAGCCGAGAAAACTACAATTCCGCCCATTATCGACCCTATTGGACTCGCCTAGACTGCGGAGGAAAAAGCCAATGCAATCGCAGATAGCTCGGAACTCACACTTCAGATCACAAATTGACCAAAACTTCAGTCACTTCTACAAAGACAAAGAAGAGGATCTACAGTGGACCAATCACAACGCATACACACAAATACACCAAATGACATCGACAACACCACACTGACTGTTATTGACATTGAAGTTATTGACATCATCAGGTGTATCAAGGTAAGAAAGTTACACGATCTTGATAAAATTAGCAATAGCATCATTAGAAATCTTCCTATTATTTATCTATGCTGGCTGGCCGCGCTTATAAATTGTATTCTCGAATATCGCTTTTTCCCCAAAGTTGGAAAACTGCCGTCACTATTCCCTTGGCCAAAAATAATCTAAATTTAACCCTAGCAGAAAGCTACAGACCAATAAGCCTTAGTATCTCTAAAATTTACGAATTGGTGTTGTTAAGACGTTTGTATAGATTCCGCAGACTGAGTAATGTTTTAATTCCAGACAGGAGCAGATTTCGGTCTGCTTTATCCACACAATCCCAACTTTTGCGTCAAGACGAAACTATCCACGAGGCAGTATACCAGTATATTCCAACAGGCAGTATACCAGTATATTCCAACAGGCAGTATACCAGTATATTCCAACAGGTAGTATACCAGTATATTCCAACACAGGCAGTATACCAGAATAGTATTTTTCGATATCACCAAGGCGTTTGATAAAACGTATATCCCTGTGCTTATTTCCAAGCTGCTAGAACTTGAAATTTCGGAGCAACTTTTGACGATCTTCAATTCGTATCTCACTAACCGTTCTTTCCGCATACGAGTTGATAAAACTCTCTCTTCTATTCGTCCAATCAGGGTCGGGGTTCCACAGGGTGGAAATCTCAGTCCACTGCTATTCTACATATTCATCAATGACTTACCGAAGATATCCCAAGTTAAGCTGGCCGTCTTTGCAGACGACGCAGCACTGATTGCTCTAAGCTGCTTACCACACAACGCTATCAACACACTACAAAGTTACATAAAACAGAGCCTTGAGCACTGGATCGTGACCCGGAGAATTAAAATTAACGCCTCCAAGAGTGCAGTGTGTATATTCAAACCCAACTACCGAGAACTTAGCCATAATTTCATCTTTAATATATTCAACGAACCAATCCCTTTCTGCCACTCTGTAAAATATCTGGGCGTCACCCTTGACGCCCATATGCTATTCTCAGAGCATATTGCTTATAAACCTAAATCCGTTAATAAATCTTATTCCGCCCTTGTCCCACTTCTCGGTAGAAAATCCCACCTCTCTATCCATAATAAGCTTATTGCTTACAACCACATCATTGCACCTGCGTTTCTGTATGCATGTCCTGTCTGGAGATCGGCTGCAAAAACGGACAACGAGAAATTGAGAGTATTCCAAAGCAAAGCATTACGATGCATTATGAATGCTCTTCGATTTGTACAAAACGAAGTCATTCACCATGACCTCAAAGTATCTTGCGTAGAAGAGCAGATTCAACGCTACGCCCGAAATTTTTACTAGAAGAATTCAAGCAAACCATGTTTGAGAGACGCAGATCAAAGTTAGGACCACACGTCTTTTTGTTATCTAAGGACGCGTCGTCCTCGGCGGCCCTTTAAAAACCTCACCTGCAAAAAACCGTGATTTGCGTCTCTCAACCCGGTATCACCTGAACTGAATTCGATCTGAATGACGACGACGATAGATGGCGACACAGTCGCGCCTGTTAGTCATTAGAACCAAATGTACTGACATGGCACGATTGCTTATTAGCTAGCTGAAATTGACGCCAGACCGCTTGCAATCCATTTTTATTTTTCCAAAATCTTTAATTTTTAACTTAATTATATTCTTATGCTTTCTCTTCGTCTTGCCACTTTATATTTAAATAATTTGAACTAATGTTATATTCTACCTAGTCAGAGCGTTCCCTTCGCCTCGCTCCTTTTTTACCTCTTCTAGGCAGCTGGCCAATACCAAAACAAGATCACCATCCAGAAAATAGACAACACCATACCGTCTACATCCTACTACAGAGGAATGATGAAAGATATTTACTCACCGAAGAAAAATATAGAATAAGACATTTTTCAAAAATCCAATACGGGGATATGTGCTCATGCACAAGCGCCAGTAACATATATTCTTGGCTCTTGGCTGGCATTCCTCTTTTATACTTTGGGTTTGTTAGTTCTCTTGAACTGACGAAGGAGATCCAACGTATCTTCGAAACAGCTGTATGCTACATTATCATTTTATTTGCGTTGACATACGTTGCCCATGTTATACCCACCCTTCGCACAAATGATATTTTATTTATTGAAGATGTATAAAGGTGTATGCATTACCTCCCATTCCCTAGCATGCACCTGCTCTCGATAAAAGTCGATAAAAGAGCATTTGTCATACGATTTGTCATACATCCCAACCATCATTACGCATACGTACTCTAATCCTTATTGTAACTCACCCTTTAGAGTACGCAATAAATTTACGAAACTTTTGACTACTTAACAAATCGTACCTGTACCACAAAAATTGAAAATTGCTATATTTCGAATCAAGAAAATAAATTTCCCCAAAGCGACAGGGATTATCAAAGAAATTGAACTTCATTTTTTCAAGATATGGAATTTCCGTCACTTCCGAGTAATTTCTGTTAATTTACTGTCTTTTTTATTTATTTAGAGAGATATTCGTAAATTTAGCAATATTTTTAAAAGTCGCCTAATTTGACAATATTTCACCAAATTTGCCTTCGAGGTCGAATAATTTTTCGCCACGCACTATACACAGACAAAAGGACTTTTCGTGTATGGTATAAGTTGCCGTTTAATCAGGATTAAATAGCACCATTATTTATGAGTTACCACGTGCTGTTCCCGAGATATCGTACATTTCATCTTTCTACAGAATGCTATATATCTTCTATAATGAAGCCATTTCCATAACATTTGGTTTGTTTATTTTTTTTCAGCAACAGCAATAACCCTATTTTCAATGCGGTGAAGTTGTTACAAAAGATATCCCTTGTAATATTGTTTAATTATCGGAATTTGTTTGTTTATAAGGATTATCACGTTTTTGACGTCTTATTACTTTCCCTGCAATACATGTTAATGTATAGGGAAAGTACAGGAGACTTGTCGAAAATCGCAACTCGAGTTTTCGACGGATCTACGCGATTTGGGACATCTGGAACAGGAAAAACTATTTTTAGCGTGACGTCTGTGTGTGCGTGTGTCTGTATGTCTGTCTGTATCCACTCTGTATCCACTCTATCTCAAAAACTAATTGACCGAATTTCATAAAATATTATAGGTAAGTTACCTGTGGTATATCCTGATGATGACAAGATTTTTTACGATTCGGGATAAAAGAACCCGAATGTTTTTGCGAAATGACCCTCAAAAATCTTCAAAATCAAAAATAAAATACTAAATATGCTCAGAAGTATCAATTAAATGCTTGTTTTAAACATAATTTTATACCTAATAATCCATTAATCTAGGACTAGCCGTTCTCGAGATATTTAGTTTTTTTTTTGCAGTTTTGCTACGATGATTTTGAAAATACGTCCTCTTACTAAATGACAACAAAAATTGAATTACAACAGTAAATTCAGTGCCATTTCAAATAATTATGCGTGTTATTTAGTGCAATTAAACTCAATTTAAGGAAATATTAAAAAAGCAAAGAGAAAACGAATTTGAGTCTGTAGCAAAAGTCATGTGCTGTTCACATGAGATTTTTTTTTCATTTTTCAGCAGGATTTTTATTCATTACGCATTTGACAAAAGGACATAAAATGACACATTCTCTATATAAACGTATTTTAAATATTTCTTGTGAAACTATTTTAATTCATGTTGCTCTCTAAATACTTACCAAAAGCAATCACCAACCTTACCAAAATCAACCTTACGAAATCCGAAGAACAAAATTTCGGGACAAACAGATACACTGTAAAAAGAATAATAAACTCCTTAAATGCAAGCCGGAAACAAAAACACCATGAAAAGTTTCCGTTCAATGAAACACATTTATCACTTCACTATCTTTTGGAACCTTTTTTTTGTTCTTATTACAAAGAGACAAATGAGTCTCTTAATAAAATTCAAAGAATGCACTTTTTGTCACTGTTAAAAAGAGATTTTTTTTGAACAATCTAGCTAATCAATTATCATATTAAAGTCAATATTGAGGAATTCAGAAATTCGACCGGTAATAATTCGTTTTTATTGATAATCAAACTGTTATTAATTTCATTCGATCAAAATTGCTATATAAACTCTAAAATAATATCAAATTAAAATACTTGTTGGCAACAGCATTGAGAGTTGATTGAATGGGCTTTGGAGGCAAAGTCCAGTCTCGTTATGGATGAGAAAGGTAATGCAACCACACCAGTAAATTCAAGAAGGAGTATGCCAATAAGTAATTGTATAATGGAATCAGGAAGAGAACAGTTTGTGGACGAATAATTGAAAACAAGTATTTAAAAATAGAAGAGACAAGAACAGAGGAGACTGTAAACACTTTTCATTGCTCTGTGTAAAGATAAATAGAAAAGCAATATGTTTCAGAAATTACAAGATCAACATTATCAATTGATGCCGAAAAGTTCAAACATTATTGTAAAATTACTTATGAATTACTATAAAATTATGTAATATCTAAAGCAAATGGAATGAACGAGTTATTTGGAATACCAAATAAACTACCTGTATCGAAAACTTAAAATAGTTGTTCAACTTACGCTAAAAATACCAGTTTGTAAAAAGTTTAATAAAAAATAAGAAAATATAAAAAATATAAAGGAGACTGGCCGAGTTTTGAAAATTATATGTACTACTTTAACTATATTCAAAAAGCAATTGATAAAACTACTTTTAAAATATAATACACGTATGAATTATAATGAATAATACACCCACGAAATAAGAACAATATAAAAAAAAATTAAAGAAAACTACAAGTTTAAAAAAATTATAAACAACTAAATTCTGGCAAATAAAATCAATAGCATTCGATTAAATTACTGCAAAGTACCGATGACAAAGATTGATGACAAATAAGACGGATTACCTGTATATATGTATACAGGTAAAGTCCAGTCTCGTTATGGATGAGAAAGGTAATGCAACCATACCAGTAAATTCAAGAAGGAGTATGTCAATAAGTAATAATATCAAAATAATATCTATTTATGTAGAAGCCAAGCAAAAGGGGGTAATAGAAGAGCCTATGGTCAGTATAAAACATCAAAGCAACCTTGTCAGATTTCTAAGTGTTTCCGAGTTAGGAAAGTGCGTCAAGTCTAAAAAAAACCCAAATTTGTGAGGTTTTTAAAAGGTCTGCAATCAAAATAAGCACATAATTGGAAAGAGTAGAAAAATCCAATAAGATGACAGCATTTTCATCAGGATATCTGGAATTAACGGCGAGCTACAAGAGCTGAAACATTGGCAAAGTGCAAAATCGAACTGTTGCCAAAATCTGTAACCGGCTATATCGCAAAAACTCTTTTAGCTACAATCGGTCAAATTTACCAAAAACCTTTTCATTTCACCAGTTTTCAAATGAGTCTACAATAAACCATATCGGTGTTTTAGTTCAGGAGAAATTTAGCTTTTCATTTGCAATACATCACTGAAATCGGCATTCGTCGAAGTAAGCATTCGACGAAATTGTGACAAACGAAGCGATGGGGCATACATGGAACATATGGAAATCCGTCACTATCTGCATATGAACTCTGTCGGATATGCAGATGTTAGAAACCTCACAAATTCGAGTTTTTTCCAGACTTGACGCACTTTCCTTCCATCCACCGTATCTCTGAAAAGGTTAGAGATAGTTGATGTATTGCAAACAAGAAGCTAAATTTCTCCTGAACTGAAACACCGATATAGTTTATTGTAGTCTCATTAGAAAACTGGTGGGACGGAAAAATTTTTGGTAAATTTGGCCGATTGTAGCTAGAAGGGTTTTTGCGATGTAGCCGGTTACAGAATTTGGCGACATTTCGATTTTGCACTTCGTCAATGTTTCAGCGCTTGTAACTCGCAGTTAAATCCAGATATCCTGATGGAAATGGTGTCATCTTATTGAACTTTTCTGCTATTTCCAATTATATTCTTATTTTGCGTGTAGATCTTTCAGAAACATCACAAATTTGGATTTTTTCTGATTTCACGCACTTTCCATCTATCCACCATAAGTCAGAAACTGTTAGAGATATGATAGGATTGTTATGTTGTTTCAGCCCCTTTCGTTTGGCAGATTAGGTGCAATTCACCCTGTATATATACAGGATGTCCCAAAAGCATTGACCTCGGCTTTTATTCCTTAAATATTTATCTTAGACATATATCATAAAATACAAAGTTGCTTAAAAAAAGGTACAGAATTTTATGAAATTGATCAAAATTATCAGAGGATTAAATTAGAAGAAATACAAAATTTAAATTTTTATACAGTCCCCGTACAAAAACTTTTCCAATGAGTAAAATGTGCCCCATACACTAATAAGGTGATGTACAAAATTTCAAAATTTTATCATAAAAAAGTCCCAGAGATATGTTTAAACAAAGTTGGTGAGGGATTAATCACAAATTAAAATGTACATGTTTACAGCAAGAGTGCGAATGACGTAACGCAGAAATACATCACAGGCAAATAATATCTGCCTCTTATCTTTAATGTATCTTTGTTATGGATGGAAAACATTTTGAAAACAAGCTTTGTAATCTTTGTGTAAAGTTATTATTTCTATACAGTGTAGATACTTTTGTACCAATAAATAGCTAAATTATTATTTATTTATGTAATCATAGTTTTCTTTCATGATATGCGTATGACCCCTGAAACGCGATCTGCAGACATGATTTTTTCCCTCTGAGAACCCATGTCGATGCCTCGAAAAGTGCTTTAAGTCAGCACTTTTGTATTTTCATATCTCTGGAATTTTTTATGATAAAATGCTAAAATTTTGTACATCAACTTATTAGTGTACGGGACACATTTTAATCACTGGAAATGTTTTTGTACGGGGGACGTACAAAAATTTAAATTTTGTATTTCTTAAAATTTAATTCCCTTGAAAAATTTAATTGATTTTATAATATTCTTCACCTTTTTTTTACGCAAATTTGTATATCATATATGTCTAAGATCAATATTTAAGGAATAAATGCCGAGGTCAATGTTTTGGGACACCCAGTAGATATATTAGGTTTGTCCAGTTGCAGCTTCTCACTTTTCTTTCATTGGACTTTCAAACTATTATATTATATATATATATATATAAATATAAAAAGTATAAAAATAATTTAAAATTTGAAAAAAGAAGGAAGGGTTAGCGAGAAGCTTACTTAATGGCGGTAAGGGGTTGTGACCTTACACCCCAGTTGTCAACAATCATGTCATAAATGCCGCGGCATTGCACTCCTGGACGCCAGCCCTGGCTGAAGCCAACCTCCGGAGTGACAATAACAATTATCACAAGACCGTTGAAAAAGAAAAGTCCAATGATAAGCTGAACACCATTACTGGATGGCAAACTAGTCCTTCAGACTACAATGACCTGTATATATCTGCATGTAATCGTTCTGCGGTCCTGTTATTCATAGTATGCGAACCTTCATCTACTAAATTGATATAAAATTGATTTTAACTGTGAACAATATGCATTATTATTATCATATAAATTATCAATATAATGTAGCATAAAAGGAATGGGGTATTGCGGTAGATATGCTTGTTGTAGAAATGTCCTATCTGTGATAATTGTTATTGTCACTCCGGAGGTTGGCTTCAACCAGGGCTGGCGTCCAGGAGTGCAATGCCGCGGCATTTATGACATGCATGTTGACAACTGCGGTGTAAGGTCACAACCCCTTACGGCCATTAAGTAAGCTTCTCGCTAAGCCTTCCTTCTTTTTTCAAATTTTAAATTCTTTTTATACTTTTTATATTTATATCGTGTATAGTATTTGTAGCTGCTTTGTGTATAAATGCTATAACACTTCAATATCTTTAAAAACTTCCAATTTCCATCTTATATATATATATATATATATATATATATATATATATATATATATATATATATATATATATATATATATATATATATATATATATATATATATGTATATATATATATATATGTATATATATATATATATATAAGTATATATATATATATATGTATATATATATATATATAAGTATATATATATATATATGTATATATATATATATATATATATATATATATATATATATATGTATATATATATATATATATATATATATATATATATATATATATATATATATATATATATATATATATATATATATAGTTAAATACAGCTTTAAAAAACAGCGCGATAAATGTTTTGCTCCAACTGCTTTCGTTAGGTACAGCATAAATAGTTGTTAAAATATAAAATTTATCCCAAACTACTGTCGATTAGAAGAAATATTCATTTTTGCTACAAGCAACTATCATTTTTTGATTTTTTGTTTACAATAATTCGTTGGGAAACTAAATACATCTTCACAGGACGTAATTACTAGGGGGAAGCAAATTACTAATCACCAATAAATGAGGAAAAAATAAATATTATGACATATGATCAATATAAAAATATTTCTTAGAAATTTAATTCAAACAATTCATCTCTAACTGTTTTCAAAACAATTACCGTAAAATCCTACTTCCGAAATAATAATAAAAAAATAGATTATGAACAAAATAATTTATTGTGAAAAGAATAATCAAATGCTTAAATGTAAACCGGGAGCAAAAACAGCGCGAAAAGTTTCCGTTCAATAAATACATTTATCACTTTACTATCTTTGGAATTTCGACATTTTTTCTCTTATTGAAGAGCGTGACAAACGAGCTTTGTAATAGGAATCTAGGGAT
Source organism: Amaurobius ferox (assembly GCA_951213105.1). Classification (NCBI taxonomy): domain Eukaryota; kingdom Metazoa; phylum Arthropoda; class Arachnida; order Araneae; family Amaurobiidae; genus Amaurobius; species Amaurobius ferox. The sequence continues at coordinate 20,465,302 of OX578153.1, forward strand.
TTCAATTTTTGTCATCCTCTAAAAGAGGATTTTTTTTTTTTTTATTGCAGAATTAGTGAGCCACGCCTACAATTAATTATGATGTAGCGTCGAGAGCTGAACTATTTGTGATTTGGCTAGAATAAATAATCCCCAGTTTTTAATGATGTAAAAGGCATTTTGTATTTTTATTTATTTTCCTGCAATACATGGTAATATCTAGGGAAAATATTGGAATCGTGTCGAAAATCGCAACTCGAGTTTTCGACGGATCTACACGTTTTGGGACCTCTAGAATACGAGAAATCTATTTTACCGTGACGTATATGTGGGTGTCTCAATGGACCAAATGTCATAAAATTTTCCAGGTAGATCACTTACGTGTGTCCCTGGTGGTGATTGGATTTTGGTACGTTCCAGCTTTTCTTTTTTTTTTTTTTTTTTTTGCAAAATGACCCATAAAAATTCCCCAATATTTAAAGTAAAAGACTACGTATGCTCAAATGTATCAATTAAATGCTTGTTTTATACGTAATTTTTAAGGAGAAAAATAATAAGTCCAATCTCATTACTTTAGGACTAACCTTTCACGAAATATTTTAGTTTATTTGCTTTAGCTTTTGTTACGCCACCTTTGAAAAAATGTCGAATATGAAAATAACCAAATAAAAACCGAAAATTAAATTAAAAGTGCAAATTCGGTGTTTTATGCAATTAAACTCAATTTAATGAACTAAAGAAATAAAGATAATATGATTTTGTGTCTGAAGAGAAAGTCATATGCTGCCCACAGCAGATTTTTTAATCGGATATGACACCATGCGATTTTTCTTTGATGAATGTTTAGCATGACCTTTTAAAATATTTACATTATAATCTTCCCTTAAAATAGACAGAAGAAAGCTTGTTGTGATGAAACAGTAACATATTTATACTATTTACGTTGTTAAAGAAAAATGTGGTTAAGTGTACTTATGGATTCATGTGTTAAGAATGATATTTTTATGGTTTTTACAAATTTAAATGATTATGGCATATTTAATTGGCGTTTTATAAGTAAAATCATTTACGAAGACTATGGATTTAGCATGATTTATCATTTTACAATATTTTTTTTAATTCCAAATCAAAAGCACGGATAAAAGTACGAAAACTATCGACTGATAGTCCATCATTATCCTTAGACCATACTTTTGGATTAAAAAAAAATCTGATGTGGGCAGCACATGACTTTCCCTGCAGACTTATATTCACGTTCTCTTTATTTTAATTAAATTTAATTCACTTTTAATTCAATTTTCGTTCTTATTTGATAACTGGACTTATTTTCAAAGGTGGAGTAGAGAAAAAACTAAAATATCTCGAGAACAGCTAGACCTAATGTAATGGGGTTGGTCTTATTCTTTTCTTCGATAAAAAGTACGTATTAAACAAGCATTTAATAGATATACTTGAGCATATGTAGTTTTTTAGTTTAGATTTTGGCGATTTTTGCGGGCCATTTTGCAAAACAAGGCAGGTTATTTTTTTTAGAATCGTACCAAAATCTAATCAGCACCAGGGTGGCCCATAAGTGGTTTATCTGCTGAATTTTGTGGAATTCGGTCCATTAGTGTTTCAGCTAGAGTGGATATAAACTTTTGCGGGCCATTTCGCAAAAAAAAGGCGGGCTCTTTTATCCCGAACCGTACCCAAAACTAATCAGCACCAGATTCGCCCACAAGTGAATTACCTATCAAATTTTATGAAATTCGGTCAATTAGTTTTTTAGTTAGTGTGGTTACAAAATCTGCACAGACAGACACGCAGACACACAGACAGACAGACACACAGAGACGTTACGCTAAAAATGTCTTTTTCGTAATCTAGAGGTCTTGAAACGTGTAGATCCGTCGAAAACTCGAGTTGCGATTTTCGACATGATTCCAATACTTTCCCTATACATTGTGCATTACATATTCCCTGCAATACATACCCCCCATGTATTGCAGGGAAAGTAAAATCTGATGTGGGCAGCACATGACTTTCGCTGCAGGCACACATTCATATTTTTTTCTTTAATAATTCATTAAATTGAGTTTAATTGCACAAAATAACACTAAATTTGCATTTTTAATTCAACTTCTGTTTTTATTTGATAATTAGACATTTTTCTAAAAGTGGCATAATTAAATGCCAAAAATCACTATCTCGAGAATGGTTAGTCCTGGAGTAATAGCGTTGTTCTTATTATTTTCCTCATCAAAAATTACGTATAAAACAAACATTTAATTGATATACTTGAACATACGTAGCTTTTTTTAGATTTTGCGATTTTTGAGGGCCATTTCTTAAAAAAAGGCAGGTTGTTCTTTTCTGAATAATACCAAAATCTAATCAGCACCAGAGTATCTCCCAAGTAACTTATCTATCAAATTTTGTGAAATTTGGTCAAATTATATTTTGTTAGGGTGGATACATGACATTTTTGCGGGCCATTTCGTAAAAAAAGGCAGGTTGTTCTTTTTCGATTAATACCAAAATCTAACCAAAACCAGAGTATCGTACAAGTAACTTATCTACCAAATTTTGTGAAATTTGGTCAATTAGTGTTTTAGCTATAGTGGATTCATGATATTTTTAAGGGCCATTTCACAAAAAAAGGCGGGGGCTGATTTTACGCATCGTACCAAAAACTAATCAGCACCAGGGTCACACCTAAGTGACTTACCAACCAAATTTTATAAAATTCGGTCCATTAGTTTTTGAGTTAGAGTGGATATATACATTGCACAGACAGACACACACACACAGACGTCAAGTTAAAAATGTTTTTTTTTTTTATTCCAGAGGTCTCGAAACGTGTAGATCAGTCGAAAACTCGAGTTGCGATTTTTGGCACGATTCCAATACTTTCCCTATACATTGCCATTTATAGCAAGGAAAGTAAAAATCTGATGTGGGCAGCACATGACTTTCTCTGCAGACTTATATACACATTCTCTTTATTTTAATTAAATTTAATTCTTTATTAATTCAATTTTCGTTCTCATTTGGTAACTGGTCTCATTTTCAAAGGCGGGGTAGAGAAAAAACGAATAAACAAAAATATCTCCAGAACGTCTAGTCCTAGTGTAATGGGGTTGGTCTTATTCTTTTCTTCGTTAAAAATTACGAATAAAACAAGTATTTAACGGATATATTTCCGTATACGTAGTTTTTTATTTTAGATTTTGTCGATTTTTGCGGGCCATTTCGCAAAAAAAGGCGGGTTCTTTTATCCCGAATCGTACCCAAAACTAATCAGCACCAGATTCGCCAACAATTGACATACCTACAAAATTTTAATAAATTCGGTCAATTAGTTTTTCAGTTAGAGTGGATACAAAACCTGCACAGACAGACAGACACAGACACACAGACAGACACACAGAAAGACACACAGACAGACACACAGACAGACAGACACACAGACAGACAGACACACAGACACACACACAGACGTCACGCTAAAAATAGTTTTTTTGTATTCTAGAGTTCTCGACACGAGTAGATCCGTCGAAAACTCGAGTTGCGATTTTCGACATGATTCCAATACTTTCCCTATACATTACCATGTATTGCATGGAAAGTAAAAAGTTCACTTCAGAAGTTCATAAAAAGTAAAATATCCCCAAAACTACAGCGAAATTATAAAAGGAGCGCCGTCCTGCAGAAATTCACCCATGTAGGTACTTGTCTGCTAAAATTTTTGGTCTGGCTATTGGTAGTATATCCAGGACACGAACTCGCATCTCAAATATTTTGTCTTTGATTTTGACATCAAATATTTCTTAATCTACAATATATATAAAACAAGAAAGATCCATTATGCATAAAGCATTGAATATGAAACACTTTCCAACTGCAATGAAATTTTATTTAAACAACTCTAAAATGCGATACATTGAGAGGAAATATTTTTAAAATTATTACAAAACTACAATAATTCATTATATTTGAAAACGTCATTGAAAAAAATGAACTTTATTCAAATGACTTCATCGAAATGTAAATTGCTTGGCTCTCTATGAAGAAGCAGTAAAGTTTTCATTTATAAACATTTATTCTATTCCTTTCATTCATTACAATACTACAATAATTTATTTTACTTAAGAACTGAAAACCATGGAGGTAAAAGTAATTTAACTCTGTGCTTAAAACTTCACCGAAAAAGTCTGCTATAAAATCTTCTCATTCATATCAACTATATTGCAGACTACAGAGCTAAATAATTTAAGAAATTCAGGAATTGTTATACAACTCATCTTACAGCTCGATGTGTTTACAATTTCCATAAGTGAAAATTAGGCTTCGTTGTAGAAATCAAAGTTTGATGACCATTTAAACTCAAATATATTGTAATTGCGTTGTTCCAGAACGTTAATGCGCAGAAATTAACCTTATGCTTACAGGTGGGACATTTACTTTACTTTACTTTACTTTATTTTTTACTTTACATTACTTTACTTTACTTTACTTGACATTTACTTTACTTTACTTTATTTGGTGTTGTATCCGTCCTAAAACCGGTTTATTTTTGCTTAACCTTTTGCTTACGGGTTCCAAAAGAATTCCAAACAAATAACCTCTCAAAAAGACAGGTATTTGACATACCTTACCCCAAACAGTTCTATCCCTCTTTGAAGACAATTGGCGCCCATGAACGCCAATGCCTGCGAAGGAAAATCGACCTGTTTGGGATAGGGTATGTCAAATACAAATCTGCTGTACTCCAGTTCTGGAGTAGCTCTTCATCTTTTGAAGACTCACGGGTTCATGGACTTGATCTGATGTTGCTGTCGGTCAAGTGGGATAAGAAACAACAACAACAACACATACCTGTCTTTTTGAGAGGTTCTTCGTTTGAAATTGACGCTGTCCCACCCGTAAGCAAAAGGTTAAGCAAAAATAAACCGGTTTTAGGACGGATACAACACCAAATATAAATTAAAAAGAACTTTAAAAATCACGATTTTGACACAAGATGGATATCATATTTGATTTTGAAATAGGTATCGTGATTTCTTCAAATAAAGGGTGTAATTATTATTTTTATCTTTATATAAAAAACTACTGAATATATTTTCTGAATTTTTTTTTATATATTTTATGTGATAATTTGAATATTTTCTAAAACTTTCGAAGCAATTTGTGAATTTTAAATTCGCTTCAAAAATGTTTGAAAAATTCGGTACCATAAGGTTCAATAATGTATTTCATTTCTTCAACCCGGGTTCAATCCAAAACTAAGTGAGTTATGTTATTCAATTATATTATTGTGCCCACAGTCTGTCCGAACAACATACTAAAATTTCATTTTGATAAAGTCCTTTTTACGGCAATTATCGTGCTAACGTGCAGGTTAAAAACCATGGTGAAGACTAACGGACAGACAAACAGAAAGACAGACAGAATGAACAAAGTCATTAACTCTCGTCAGCTGTGTTGTAAAGCGTTAAAAAATAGCTGCCGCCGCTGTTTGACAAATTTCTCGTTTCTCGAGATTCTTTACTTCGTACCGCAAAAACTATTGCATATAAAAATATGAAATTTGGTACACTTGTAGAAAAAGCTTTGGAGAATATTCTGAAATAAATCGTTCTTAACACTTTATAACATAGCTGAAAAATGTTTATGACTTTGTTATGTCTGTCTGTCTCTCCGTTAGCACGATAACTTCTGGGTTAAAAACCATGCACGATAACAAAAAAAAAAAAAAAACGTAAAAATGACTTCATCAAAATAAAATATTAGTATGTTGTTCAGACGGTCTGTGGGACCTATGGGAATATAAGTGAATAATATCACCTAATTAGTTTTGGATTGAACCCTATTTGAAAAACTGAAGTACATTGAATCCTATATGGGACCAAATTTTTCTAACATTTTTTAGAGAATTTGAAATTCACAAATTGCTTCGAAAATTTCAGAAAATATTCAAATTATCACAAATTTATAAAAAAATTCAAAAAATATATTAAGTAGTGTTTATATAAAAATTAAAATAATAATTACACCCATTATATGAAGAGGTCACATGAGCATTATATGAAGAGACAATGTGATCCGCTTCAAAGTAAAATATAGCATCCATATTGTGTCCAAATCGTGATTTTTAAAGTTCTTTTTAATTCATATTTAGTGTTGTATCCTTCCTAAAACAGCTTTATTTTTGCTTAATTTCTGTGCATCATTGTTCTGAAACAGCGTAATTACAATATATTTGAGTTTAAATGATCACCAAACTTTGATTATTTCTACAACGAAGCCTAATTTCCACTTACGGAGATTGTAAACACATCATGTTGTAAGATGTGTTGTATAAGAATCCCCTTATTTCTTTAACGTGAAATTATTTAGCGCTGGAGTCTGCAATATAGTTGATATGAATGAAACAGTCATTGATTTTACATAGAGAACAGACGATTTTATAGCAGACTTTTTTGGTGAAGTTTTAAGCACAGAGTTAAATTACTTTTATCCCCATGGTTTTAAGTTTTTAAGTAAAATAAATTATTGTAGTATTGTGATGAATGAAAGGAGAATATATGTTTGTGAAATTTTTATAATCAAATTTTTACTTTTTTTTTTCATGGAGAGCAAGGCAATTTATATTTCAATGACGTCATTTGAATAAAGTTCATTTATCTCAATGAAGTTTTCAAATATAATAAATTATTGTAATATTCTGATAATTTAAAAATATTACCGCTGAATGTATCGCATTTTAAGGATGTTTAAATAAAATTGCATTGTAGTTCGAAAGTGTTTCATAATCAATATCTTATTAATGATTGATCTTTCTTGTTTTAATATAGAGAGATACAATATACAGATACTGTGTGAATTTGCAATTTCATTATCATAAAAAAAATAACAAAATATGTTAAATTTTATTTTAGGTAATTTTACAAATATTAAAAATATCAACCAATTTCTATATAAATCAATTCTGAGTTAAAATTCCGTAGTTAGAATACACTACACAGTCTGGAGTGGGAAATTTCTATATACGCGACTTTATACAGGGTGATTAAAAACAGATGGGTCAAACTCTACGAGGTGGTAGTAAACACCAAGCAAAGTATTTTTCGTCATAGTTTACTGGGTCGGAATTGAAACGTAAAGGCATTACATGACGCTTACTCGTTGGGACGAAAAAAAACCGCAAACTTAAAAACGTCATTCTGGTTGTTATTTTCAGGTTCAAGAAGAAAACCACGTATGCATATTTCATCTGGGAAAGAAGAAGAAACCTTAAGCAAATTTTCGTAATTAGGGGAGAGGTAAAGAACTATCTGGACGTCACTTTTCCATGCCGTTGGATTGGGTGAGGTAGTCCCATAGCTTGGCCCCACGATAACCTGATCTGTTGTGTCTTGACTTCTTTTTGTGGGTCTTGTTTATGACACTCCCCTTAAGCCTGAAGAGGAACACGTTGCCAGAATTTTGGCCGCTGTTGCCGAAGTGCGCGACATGCCTGGTCTATTCGAGAGAGTTCATCAACATATCCATTGCCGCTGTGAGACATGCAGTCAGGTTGGCGGTCGCTTTTTTGAGAAATTACTGTAATTATTGTTTATCACATGTCATTTTGAATCTTTTAGTCATTCTTGTGTTTTACCTCACCTCATCGATTTTACCATTAATTGCCCACTGGGGCCTTTTACGTTTCATTACCGACTCGGTAAACTATGACGAAAAATGCTCGGTTTTGGTGTGAATTACCACCTCGTAAAGTGTGGCCCATCTTTTTTTAATCACCCTGTATATAGTAAACAGCGAATGTATAATACAAAATTTGACGAATTAATAATACAAATCCAAATTTATGCATGTATGAATACATTTTCCCCACTAATGCACAATAACATTAGGGGTTCGAGGAACTCACAATAAAATGTTTGGTGGCTCAAAAAGCCCCGAATCCATGAAGCCAGCGCTTGTGGACCCAAGTATTGCTACTCAATGTTATCTTTATGCAAGCTCCACGTCCTGACCTAGCGAGCTTCTCACTATCGCTCTGTCTTGTGCATCTTTCTCCTTTTTCTTGTCGATCTATCTTGTATCTCATTCTCCTTTTCTTTTTTCCTCTCTCATTCTTTTATAACTCTCTCTTGACCACCCCACTAATCAGACCACCATAACCCATTCTTCAAATTTGGTCTGGGAATCTATAACCTCTACGGTGATATTCTCTTTTCTGTGCCATTAGATTAATTTCAGCGATTATACTTCAATAACCAGCGCTTATTATTTTGCAAGCTTGAAACCCCCCCCCCCCCCTTCCTCTATAGATAAAAATCAAAGACAGTTTTGTCCACCGAATAAACACTATTATTGAAGAAACTTGATTTTAAAATTTTTTGTACATAAAATTTAACTGGAACGAATTTCCCGGGTTCTAAATACGCATTCACTACTTATAAATAAGTATGTTACCGCCGCTAAAATAATACATTTGAATGCGATTTAAAATGGCTTCTACCTGAAAACTGCACGAATGAAATCGCCCGCGTTTTCAGGAAAAACCAGACAAATGAGAATCATAATTGACCGTAACACACTACTCATGAAAACGCGAAAGTCTGACACCATCCTGTAAAGGCGATACTTCGCGGAATTCTGTCCTTGGGAGAGTAACACCCTTCTTGCATGTACTCCCTCTCAAACCGTCTCCAAATATCCACTCCATTACGATATAAGTAGTGATTACTTTCCCCGCACGTTTTTATATCCGACGAGGTGCGAGATTCCTCGAGATTCGTTCAAAAAATCAAAGGCATGCCTCGAACAAAAAAATTATAATTAATCAACGGATGGGTTTATGATATTTTTTCCTGGAGTAGTCTGTGATATTCTGAGCAGACTCTGAAAAAAATAATTGATGGATGGCAAATCAATTTCTGTAATCGTAATATGAAAATCGGAGAGGTTTAAAACACACTAATTAAATATTCACGAAAAATCGTCTAATAATCGTATGATTTTATTCACAGATTGTTTGAAAAAATAATGTTTCAATTTTTCTGATGGTATCAAAATGGAAAATCTGTGATAGTATTTTACGTCGTGAAGGAATTGATTTTGTGTGAATATTGCTCAATATCGTTATAAATAGTGCTAACCATAAAATAACTAAGAGTAATATAATAAATAAGTCGAAATCAAAATTAAAACGGAAATCCGTTGTCGTATAACGCTTATAGACTACAAGCACATACACACACACAGAAACACACACATACATACACAAATAGACAGACAAATTATTACTTCCTTTATTATTTTTTTATTGTGTAAAAAATAACTTGCATAGCTGCAAAGTGTAATAAAACTCCGAAAATAGAAAGTGCCAGGCATGCTTTTAGTGCAGAAGATAAGAATATTACAGTATATCGTTTGTCCAAGGAAAATCCGTAGCTGAAGTCTTGGTAGGGATCATAAATATGGTTTACGGACCTTGTATAGGAACACGAGTTCTTTACAATGCTGTCGATGCAGTTATAACCTGCAGGTTAGATCGGATCTATGAAGGCCATCTTCGATTATTACGGAAAAATAATTAATCTCGATGGCCCGGTTTGATGCAGTGTTCATTAAGGTCTGAAAAGGACAGTTTCGAATTTTTTACTAATAGCTAGAAGCTTCCTTTTTACTGTGAATTTCATTGACTCAAGAAATGCAAGTCTATATTACAAAGTAAAGACTGAGGGAATATTTTGTTTAGAGGTCTTGTTTAGATAACTTAAGACATCTTTCAAATTAGAAGATGAGAAGATAAGTCTCTGTAGCTTAATGGATAGATATGTGTGTGGTCGGCATTGATCACTGGATTAAATAGTAGTTGGGACTGCAATTCTTTAAAATGTTCCTTACAAGCATGATAAAACATGAAAATGTATTTAAATGCTTCAACTTCTAGAGATACATATTTCAAGTATGAATATGGATTAAATTATAATTCTTCAGGTTGCCAATAAATTAATATCACCTCAAGCAACTTTCATTTTGAGAAAAATATGTATACAAAGTGATAGTTTTTATTCGTTTTAGGAAATTGATTCATCATGAGATATGGTATATTATTGATTCACCATAAGGTACGCTACATAAAATTTACTCATTATAAGATATGCTATATGAAATTGACACATCTCATGAGATCTGATACATAAAAGTGACTCACCATGATACATGCTTCATAAAACTGACTCACCATATGAGACATGTTACATAAAACAGGCTCACCATGAAACATGATACATGAAACTGACTCATTAGGAGACATGCTACATGAAAATGACTCTACATGATACATACTACATAAAAATGACTCTACATGAGACATGCTACAGGATTGCACATTACATCCACATTAAAATCTTCATCATGATTAAAGCTTCAGAATTCTATTTTCCATAAAATTTATACTAATGCAATCTTTCAAATATTTCCATTTGCCTTTGCAAACTTCAGAAATTCATCACCATTTATGAAATATCCTTTTCTTGAAGAACAACTTCTTCATTTCCTGCAATATTTTCCACGTAAGTAGAACTTAAGGTAATCCATACGAATATTGAAATGAAAATTTTTCCGTGATTTGCTATAGAAACCATGGAAACTATGGCACGTTATCGCTATATTGAGCTTATTTCTAAATATTTTCGTTTGCTATTAAATATGAAATATTTTCCTTTCATTAAAGTTTAATGCAAACGTCTTTATGACTAATGGATATTTTGAAGGTTGGTTTAAAACTGAATGCAGCACATTATTAACAGTTTGAGTCGTGGAATGAACAATAGCAGTCTCATTAGTTTCCCTAAAATACATATTATATGCAGAGGTAAAATGGTGTTGAAATCAATAATCATATTCTTAGAAAATTAAAGATGTAAACAATTTGATTTACCTTTAGTACGAATCAATATATATTTTATTTTCAATATATGATTTCATTATATATAATATAATCAATATATAGAACGAATGACGTAAATTGAATGAACGCTAGCTTGAACCGTTCTCGAGATATTGAACGTTTATCAAATAAATATATCTAAAAATTATACAAAAATGAACGGTATAATTATTATCAAATATGTAGCACTTATTGATAAATTTGGCGACTTTGGAGATATATTTATTGAAATGTCGCCAACTTGGTAAGTTTTTCAAAGTTGCACCTATTGACAAATATGCCGCCAAATTGGCGACGGCCTCCGATTGTAAACTTATATTTATGTATTGTAACATGTAATTGTAAACGTATAATTGGAACTGATAATTGTAGACTTATTACTTTCTTCATATACATAATGTATAAAGAAAGTATTATGACGGAGTCGAAAATTCGAATTCGAGTTTTCGAGAGGAGAACACGTTTCAAGCATCCCTGATCACGAATCAAACATTTTTAAAGTGATGTCTGTCTTTGTGTGTGTGTGTGTTTGTGTCAGTGAGCCTGTGGAGACGATAACTGACGAACGAATGGAGCGATTCGAATGAAATTTGGTACGAAAGTAGAATCTGTAAACACTGGGAGCCTATTGTTTTTATAAGCAATCGAATGTTCAGAGCCTCCTTAAATTTTCGAGTGAAATTTTGAAAAAATCGTCAAAAAATCAAAACCATTAATAAAGTTACTCAAATAGACATTTCTTATGTACATTTTCATTAAAAAACGATTGACATAAATTTTAGAACGCTAACAGGAACCGTTCTCGAGATATTGCACATTTGAAAAAAAATACCAAAAAATCATATAAAAAAAATATATATTTCCTATTGAGAAACATGTTCACTTTTCATATGTAATACCATGCGATAAATTTGGTGACATCATTCTCGTGGATCTAGCTCGTTCCATTCATGAAAAAAAACACTTTGAGTAATACTTTTGTATTTGAACGCCAATAGTCATTTATCTGCTGTAAGTATAACTTATTTTTCCGTCCATAACGCTTGGCGAGATTTTGGCGACGAATTTAGTAGCATGTCACCAACTTGGCGACTTTTTGAAACGTTGCCAAATTTACGGAAATATCGCCAAATGGGCTTGGCGACTTTTTTAAATGTTGCTAGATTAACGAAAAACTCGCCAAATGGATAAAAATGACGCTAAATCAATGAAAATGGCGACTCAATACCTTGGAAAGAATATAAGTGTCTACTATAAGAATAACATTTTATATATTTTATTATAACATAAGAATAATATTTATATAATATAAGAACATTTTATATAACATAAGAATAACAGTAAAAGTAGTAAATTCATTGCATTATACAAGGAAAGTCATGTGCTGCCCACATCAGATTTTTATATTATATATAATCGATTGTAACATACAATTGTAAACTTATATTTGTGTTAAATATAAGTTAATTTTGTACTTCAAAATAATTTTACATGTTGTTATTCAGAAAAGCGCCAAATGTCAGTGTGCTTTTTAACGTTAAAAGCATTAGACTATGGATCTTGATTATCATTCTTTAACATTGCAAGGTGTTGTTGTTGAAACCCAGACCGTTCGACCTACCAGAAAGGTGTAAGGTAACTGTTTGGACGGTCGGGAAGTACCACCCAATTTAGACCGGAACCCAGTGGGGGAGGCATCCACAGGGACCGTACCCTCCTTCCCCTACCACCAACCTCTCGGAAGGACTTTCGGACCCACATGTTTAACGTGATCGTACTCCGCATGAACACGGCGGCAGTTTTGGCAGTGGCTGGAATCGAACCCGGGCCTACCGAGTGCAACTCCAGCGCGCTAACCAATGGGCTACCGCGCCCCAACATTGCAAGATGTGAAGTACTTGCTTTATGTAGTTACTGTCGTTACTTACTATATGACTCCTTGATTAAGCGCAGTTACTATATACGTTTTCCTAACAGAACTTAATTATTTTACGAACCCCCAATAAAATACAGCAATTTCAGGTCTCCTTCAGTTCCCAAATAAAACATTCCCGTCTCAAAAACAGTAAAATATAACTCGCAAATTAACAGTATAACAGAAAAATTTAGTTTAAATTTAGAGATACTCATATATAATTATCGACAATTTGGTAAAATTATAAAATTCTCAATTTGGCAATACTTTGTCGTCAAATTCATCGCCGCCACGGTAGCCAAATCATCACCAAATTTGTCAACTGTATTAACAGACGGGGTGGGACATCCCAAGCTGTCTAAATTGTCTGCGAGTTCAGAGTGCGGGAACGTTAAATATGTGGGCCAGTAAATATTTCCAAGAGGTTGGTGGTAGGGGAAGGAATGTACGGTCCCTGTAGATGCCACCCCTGCTGGTTCCGGTCTAAATTGGGTGCACTCTCCCGGCCGTCCAAACACATTCCGTACACCTTCTGGTAGGTTGGACGGTCTGGGTGAACAAACAAACTTAACAGACAGACAGAAATTCTATCTTGTCTTATGTGTTTAGCCATTTTATTTGTGACAGTTTATTTAAAACCCAAATGATACAGTTCATGGAATGCTAATTTTCGTCGCTCTTGAGACATTGCACATATTTTATGTAAAATGAAACAAAAATGTCACAAAAAATTAAGAATCATTAACATGAATTGTGTGGATACTTTAAAATAGAAATGAATTAAAAGTATTTTTAGTGTAAGATGACAGGAGCCGTTCCATATTTTCCGATTTTTTTTAAATTTGCTCACATAGATTGTTTTCTTGTTCAACAGAAATTGTGTGCACACTCCCAGACAGACAGACACTTAGACATCGTTGAAAATACGGTTCATTTGTACTCACATCGCGCAGATCTATCAAAATTGGAGAATCTTATTTTTGACTTTGCTACGCCTCGGTGGCTAAATCGCCAATGCAACAGCTGGTTGCTGGTTAAATCCTGGCGATGCCAGGCTGATGCAACTCAATCTCAATACTTACTATTTACGTATGCTAAATAATTTTCTTAGTAAGTATAAAAGGTGAAAGGTCACATCTATCGTAAAAGGATATGAAGTAGTGGATACTCCAAAATCGTAATTTTGAATTTTAAATCTGTACAATTGAATAGTTTATTTTTAAAAGATGATATATCCAGAATTTCAGATTTTCCACCAGATGCAAAAAATTTTGTTAGCTATGCATGCGATTTTTAAAATAATATTATGGCAATTTATAGAATGTCATTTAGAGAGAAATGCACTGTTCATCTATTTTTAAAACAAATATTTGATGTGATATATCTGATGTGGGCAGCACATGACTTTCCCTGCATACTCATATTTACATTCTCTTTATTTCTTCAATAATTCATTATATTGAGTTTAATTGCACAAAATAAACTACGTAATTATTTAAAATGATACTGAATTTGCATTTTTCATTAAACATTCGTTCTCAGTTGGTAACTAGACTTTTTTTCAACGGCGACGTAGCGAACTTGCGAAAAACTACAATATCTCGAGAACGGCTACCCCAAGTGTAATGGGGTTCGTTTTATTATTTTCATAGTTAAAAATTATGTATTGACCAAGCATTTAAATTATATATTTGAGCAAACGTATCTTTTTATTTTAGATTTTGATGATTTTATCCAACAGGTAGAGAATTAAAGCATGTTTAAATCTTTTTAGAACACTCTGTATATCTTTATATTTCTTGAGAATTATATTAAATGCCAGTTTTAAAGAGACAAATATACATAAAATATGTGAAAAATAGTAGCAAACATCATAGAAAAGTAATTTTTAAATCCAATTTCTCAGCAGCCAGCGTGAAATAATTGTTTGTATATAAATAAAAATTAGATGTTTTTAAACAAAAAACATTTAGAATATTAAATTTTTGATAAAGCAATCAAATTTTCAAAATTCTAGAAAGGAACTAGAATACATCATTTAGCTACAGCAGTGTTTCTACCTATCATTTTCCAATGGATATAAAAAGCCATTTATCAGTATTTAAAAATTTAAAAAAAAATTGACGTTAAGATGAACATCTAATTTATTCTACTTTCAAAATATAACGTGTCATCTTTTTTAAATAAAGGAAGAGTAATGTCGCTGTGGAAACGAATGTAGACATGTCAGACTTGTACTATTTCATAGGCAAACGTAAACACCTGTTTTACAATAAACTGTGCAAAAAAAATTTGGACATTGCATCTTTAAGGATAAACGAATCAATTTTTATTTATACATTTCCTGTGTATCATAAAAATTCATACATTTCCTGTGTATCATAAAGTTAAATCCAATAATTTCCTGAAAATTTATAAATTAAATAATATACTTTCCAAGCCAATACTTTAGCCATAATCCCATAGAAATAGAATCCAAGTAAGTTTGTAAGATAACATGATACCTCACAACTGGAACCGCCATTAATCTATTTTCGAAACGTGCCGACTAAGCAGACCAATTCCATTGCATTGAAACGTTCTTACACACGCCTAATACTGTGTGATGATTTGTGGGCGGAGCCTGGAACTGATGACGAATGTCTTTTCCAGTAGCTGTCAGAAAAAGATACCGTTTCGTTTCATTAAGAAGAACATTTGTCATCAACGTATTCGTAATTTTGTTCCGTGAAATAAAGATTCTCGATGTTAACTGTTTGGGAATAAACTTATTTTATAGATTTATAATTTTTATGATCGTATTTAATTCTTGATAACTGAGTAATTTGGGTTCAAACTGCATAACATTTTATATAATTGAAATCAATAAAGCTTGTGCTAAAGGAAATAAAATAAATAACAGATTGACTATGTTTCATTCTTTATTTAAACATATTTTATTTGCATGTTTTTCTAATTTAGTTACCACTTTTTAAGTTGTTAACAAAGGACCTGAAAAATCCAACCTATAAGCTGTTATAAATCCAACTGTTAAAAATTCAACCTATAAACCGTTACTGTGGTTTATAACAAAACAAATAAATTGTATCAACTGTTTATTTTTAACATTAAGATCCCGTTAGAAGTTGTGTTAATACAATTTTTCTTGCAAACATATTAAATAAATTTAAAGTATACATAGATTTATCGAATATAGACATCCGATAATTATGAAATTGTATTCAGAAGATGTTAAGATATTTTAAAATATTTTATGTCGGTATGGCAACGATTTCGTAATGTTATTTCACTTACATATTTGCATATACAGTCACGAGAAAAAAGGAGATAATTGAATATTTCGCTTTCTAATAATACACAATACAATGTGACGACTTTCGGTCCCATATGCAGTAAATGTGTGGGATCTGTGAGGCCAGAATATGTCCTCACATGAGGTTGACTATAAGTACGAGATGCAAGCCACACACGAAAGAGTTGTGGCCGTACGGTCAGCAATAAGACGGATGCAAGACTCATCGTGATGAGCCGAAGATTAAACTGTAAGGTATGTGCTCATTTCCCCAGGTCATAGAAATTATCGAAATATAATATTGCTGGTCGTATCTCCCCTAGCTAAAATATTAAATGAAAATTTATAATAATTGAAAGTTGATATTGTTGAAAATTAGTGCTTTTGATAAATTGATGTTGTTAATAAATGATATTGTTTAAGTTTTAAATAGCCTAATCTTTTTAATATTAATTAATAATTCTTTTCAGGACTTACACAAAAGGTAAAAATAATTGGAGGGTTATTGCGGCACAACAACGAGCGATGTACGTTTAAATGTTAATTCCACGTTATGAGTTCAACGGCCATGTTTTCAAGGATTAAGAAACAATTTATAATTAATTCTAATATAACCTTTAAACTTAACTCTTTATAATTCGCATTGCCACAGGATCCACTACCATTTTCCAAGTCGACCCCATTTTACAAGTTATTGATTCTTTTTCGTTGTGACTCGAGCTCCAAAGACTACCAGGCTCCTATGCTTTGCATTATTTTGCCTTTTTCCCCTGTTGGTGATTCTGATAATACTGGTTGACACTAATTTCGACTCTTCAATACTTACTTGACTAGTGTGACTTGATTTACTTGACTAGTTTCTCAGCTACGACACTTCATTTTACATTGTATAAAAATGTGAACTTGCTCTGATGTATGATTATTTTCAAGATTTCATTTTCTTTTCTTTTAATGATCACATTTTCTAAATTGTTAGTTTCCAAATGACACTTCAAATAGTAGCTTTTAACTTTCCTGATCAATGAAGATTCCTCTGCTGTTCCCCTTTTCCTGCTTTTGTTTGTACAAACTTGTATATATTAAATTGTAAATATGATAACTGATAACACTACTGTTAAATTGAAAACACTTTCATCTTTTATTATCAACCTCCCATGTCATTTTGTATTTACTTCATCATCTATATCATGTTGTGCAATGTCTCATTATTATTATCCTTGATGTTTTTCTGAATGTTTCGTGTCCATATTTGTTACAGTACCTGTCTTCTGTACTGTTTACAGTACCTGTCTTCGTTATGTCCGTATTTCTTGTCTGTAAAACTGTCTGTCTTACGAATTTATTCTTAAACTTTAAAAAACTGGATTTTTAAAAAACCTCCAGAAGTCCTTGGAAGTCGGCACCTGCTAGCTTCCTTTCCCGGTCGTCCAACCAGCTACTCAAATCCTCGGATGAGTCGGACGGCCTGGGTCTTCCACTTCCACTTCAAATAGTTGAAAATTGTAACAGGCATTTATTTTAAGAGACATACCACATTGTGCAGGGTGTTGTTTAAAAAAGTTGACACGATTAAATATCTCTTAAACGATTGATCGTAGACTCACTGCTCCAATTTAAGATTATAAAACAGGCATATACTTTAAAAGACATCATACAAAGTTGTGCACGTTGTTTAAAAAAGATTACACGATTAAATAGTTCTTAAACGATTGGTCGTACACTTGACATACCGAAAAGGTACCAATCGACGTGCGGACAGTGTTCTTCTCCGCCACAAGACAAGCGTACCAATTGTCATAACGGCAGGGTGTGTTGTTGTTGTTGAGACCCAGACCGTCCGACCTACCAGAAAGGTACGGCAGGGTGTGTGTCACCAAAGACCGGTGCCAACATACATCCATATTTTATGTATTAAGAAGTTAAAAGGATAAATAAGATAATTATATGTATGACGAAAATAAGATGTAAAGCCGTGATATATCTTAATTCAACCCAGGTTCAATTTTGTAAGACTCTCGTCCAGGAATAAATACCTGAATAACCTACTGCAAGATACCAAATACAATTTGTATAAATAAACCCTTACCTTGCAAGGCGGCATCAACTGAAAGCACATTAAGGTACAATTTCAAGAGACAAAGATTATTCTAAATAACCACACAGGTATTTGGATAAATTACTTTCTTTTATTTAATATCGTAATTAAGATTTGAAGTCAAATAAACAAATTAAGTGGAATCCTTTTCAGCACAACAGCCAACTGGACACATGACCGAAGTTAACCTCATATGCTGCCGCGGAATTAAACCAATAATAATATGTTATCCAACAATATAATGAGAAGTGGCAAGCAATATTTACATAATTAATATACATTATAATTGAATGGTATGGTCTCAGAAACACAGGGAGCAGCGCACTCATAGAAATTGCTTAAGTACAAATTTAGAATAGAATTCTATTAATTTAAATAGCAAGATGATTCCGATAAAGATTACTTAACGCAGATATAAAATGGAGCCGGCAGCCAGAAGTTACTTTTAGTTGTGCTGGAATTTATGAATGTGCTTCCGTAGAATATAGAGTGTAGATGTAGAGAGGGGAGGTCAACATTCTTACCTCCGGACATGTCGTTGTTGAGAGGAATTTAGGTACATACTTCCGCCGCAATGCCCTCGGGAAAACCCGTTCGCAGAAAGACAGGCACACCCAGAAGCCTTTGGAATGCATAGGCCCTGTATGATGTCTTTTTGTATGATGTCTTTTTGTATGATATTTGTATGATATCTTTTAAAGTATATGCCTGATTTATAATCTTAAATTGGAGCAGTGAGTCTACGATCAATCGTTTAAGAGATATTTAACCGTGTCAACTTTTTTAAACAACACCCTGCACAACGTGGTATGTCTCTTAAAATAAATGCCTGTTACAATTTTCAACTATTTGAAGTGTCATTTGGAAACTAAAAATTTAGAAAATGTGATCATTAAACGGAAAGAAAATGAAATCTTGAAAATAATCATACATCAGAGCAAGTTATAAACCACAGTAACGGTTTATAGGTTGAATTTTTAACAGTTGGATTTATAACAGCTTATAGGCTGGATTTTTCAGGTCCTTTGTTAACAACTTAAAGAGTTCAAGGCCCTGCATCTTTTCATTCCTTCTTTTTACCAACATCCAGACCCGGCAGAAAAACCTCGGGTCAACCTCAGTCCGTCGCCGTCGAAGTTATGAAATTAATGGTGACGATGCTCCTCACTTGACCAGCGATCTTCCTCGATGTCCGTCAGCGATGGCGGCGACTCTCCCCCATGCCCGCAGAAGCCAGGATCGGCATGGTGTCAGACCCCGCATTCTGTCGAGCAATGTATAAATACGGTCCGGACCAACGTGAAGTTGTCAGTAACCAGACAGGGAAGCGCGCTCCAAATACTCCAACACTCTCCTTTTATATGGGATTTTCCAAAACCGACTTGCCAATCCAATTCTAACCTGGGAGAGAGCTGTTTACTGAAATCGTCCAATTGAAATTTGTTCCAAACCGCAAAAAGCGACCCTCGCAACGAGGTCCCGAATTATTCCAGATGTTTTTCAGCCGAGCTATTGTATGAAAAATGCATGCCTTGCACAAAAAAATTTCAACATGCAGAGAGCAAAGCCTCTACATCAGACATCCGCTCCTGTGCAGGCAAAATAAATGACCCTGAACTTTAACGGTTAGAAAAATACTTTTCTCTCTGAATGCGCTTTACAGATTAATATGAAAATGGCGCTAAGAATTTCTTTTAGCACAGAATAATTGTAGAATATAATTTTTAAAAGACAAAAGGAATAATTAGACAGGTTTAAATACATTAAAATTATTAGACAGGGTTAAATATATTAAAATTATTAGACAGGATTAAATATATTAAAATTATTAGACAGGGTTAAATATATTAAAATTGATGTTTAAAATATAGAATACTGAAATATAATGCAGATTTTATGGTTTTTACAAGAGCGACGAGATTTATAGAAATCTCACCATGACACTCCCCCATTCCCCGACGGAAAAAATTTGACCAAAGGAAGAATTTTTTTCAGCACAGCATGTAGGCGCAAGCAGGTATTAGGTCCTTGACGTCCTAGGCCCTTCACGGAATAATTTCAGCAAAAATTTAGAGAGGTGCAGTCGCGAACTACACCAAAAAGTTCTTGGCACGAACATCATCCCACATGGGCGCATGTCGAAGAACCAGAGCCAAAAAAACTAAAATTGACTGCAATTGAGTCGAAAATCCTAATAACTACGAGCTCTTTACAAAAATTTCACATTATGTGAATTACCAAATAAATCAAATTATAAAATTCCAAAATCAAGATAAATATGCATACAATATCCCTCAAGTCGAACAGCAAATGTAAATAAATTATTTTTTTTTTGTAAATAAACTTTCAAGTATAACTGTCCATTAAATTTTCAGGTTATAAGCCAATTCTACTTTCATAAAAATTGAATTTCAATTTTCCAAAATTTTCTTATTTTTCTACAAAAATCATCAGTTAAGGAATTAAAATGTTAAAGTGTGGTCAGCAGCAAAAAACTTTCAGTTCATGGAATTAAAGCTTAATTTTTCAAATTCAGTAAATCAAAATTATTTCGTGACCACAGCATAAAATTTCCAGATCATTATTTTGTCAATTTAAGAAAGTAGATAATAATATTATTTTCCAGTAGAAAGTTGTATTGTAAATAAATAGTTTTAATATAAAATATAATATACAGATATACATGAGAATGACCATACCAAAGAAATACAGAAATAGTAAAAATATTGTAAACTAACCTGGTCCTGTGGAACAAAAACATCAGATTTTTATCAGCAAGTGTCCATTTGACACAAATATTCTTGATAATTTCCACAACAGGAGTCTACTTGACAATCAGCAAAGTGTCCATTTGACACAAGCATATTCATCTCTTATAATGAGGCAATCAGCAAGGCAAACATTCGCAACAACATGACACAAAACATTTCTTACCATTATACTTAAAATAAAATTTCGTTTCATGATAATTTTTGTATTCATCATTTCATAATATAGTTTCAAAATGTTTTCTATATTTTCAATATTGATCACACTTATACATAATTTCAAAATATCACATTTATTTATACACAGACTTAATCATGTGTCAATGTTTATCAACTCATTTTGCAAAAAGGGGATCAGTGGCCGAAAAACACTTCATTAATTTAAATTATTTTATCGAAATAAATTATTTTCTTTGTCAACAGTAATATGTGGCAAGCAAGTAGTAATAAAGTGACCAGGTGACAGAAATCAATTAACATTTTTCGTAATTAATCTTTGATAATATTCAGTTATCAATTTCTCTTATAGACTGTGACTCATTATTAAATTATGTAGTTAAAATGTCATGCAGTAAACATATAATTCAGTAAATAAGAGTATATATATATACCGGGTGGACTCTGTGTACAGCAGTTTCTTCGGCTACATTTTACTAATGGTAGAGTAATTAGTCGTGCGTTTCCGACAACCTGGACATCTCGTTCTCCAGATCTTAATCCCTGTGATATTTGGCTATAAGGATACTTAAAAAGTCTTGTTCATCGAGGACGTCTGATAATCTTGTCAGATTTGAAAGACAGTATCACTCTGCATGTGAGAATCATCTCAATCGACCAATTACGATCCGCAGTTGAACAAGCTGTCCACAGACTGCAGATTTTACATCTTGAAGAAAGGAACCATATTGAGCAGCATTCCCTGCATCGATAAGGTTCTTGTGATATGAATGTTTGGTGCGTTCGAATAAAATGTGTTACAAATGTGTATTTTGTGTCTTTTCAGCATATTTTCTGTTGTACAGCGCCACCTATCGGTGCTTCTGGAACTAATTTTTTTTTCGGGCAATCCCTTTCTTCATGTCTTGAATAGTAGGTTCAACAATTTTGGAGCCTTTACACTGAGTAGTGCGATGTATAGAGAGCTCAGAGTAGGGGTGTTTTAACTCCGACCACCCGGTATATGTGTGTGCAAACAGTAATTATATGCTTAAGAAATTTCCATTTCTTAGTTTGCAAGTAGCAGGCGAAATAAATGACCCTGAACTTTCACGGTTAGAAAAATACTTCTCTCTCTGAATGCGCTTTACAGATTAATCTGAAAATGGCGCTAAGGATTTCTTTTGGTACAGAATAATTGTAGAATATAATTTTTAAAAGACTAGAGGGATAATTAGACAGGGTTAAATATATTAAAATTATTAGACAGGGTTGAATATATTAAAATTGATATTTAAAATATAGAATATTGAAATATAATGCAGATTTTATGATTTTTACAAGAGTGACGAGATTTTCAGAAATCTCATCACGACACACTCATAGCTCCAATTTAAGAAATGCTTTAATTAAGGTTGACTTTTATCGTATTCAAATTTTTATCATATAACACCTTTTAATAGAAAGTGCGAATATAACTCTTTTTATGTGACGCTTAGGGAAAAAAAATCTGTTTTTAAAATTATGTACAGAATATATACATTTACAGAATATTTAAATTAGTTTTAATTTTCCAATTGAATGTTTATAAAAGCGATATCAATATAGCGATTACGCTGCTAATGCCCATAACACTATCCCTGGAGGTGTTTCGATATTTTTATGCTCTAATAAGCATGCAATATCCAATTGTTAAATGACAACAAGAAAACTTGCGAAAAATCACGATAGAAGCACAAAAGCTCGAAACTGGTCAATGGATACTATTATCTTCAACGAGAATGTGATTGTTACTTTACGAATGTAGAAAAGTGGGTTCTGGGAATATAAATTTGGCTTTGAACATACTATTTATGAAGTTTTCTGCCAACAATGTTATAGGACTAAATTTTACAGTCTCCATAGAAGTTTTAAATAAAGATTGAACGTAGTAAGATTTTTGGCTAATATAGCAGCTATTTCAAGACTTCCATTGCGGCTGATCCAAGTGCATGAACGGCTGAAAAGCATAAACTCATTTTTACGCGTTCATTAAATTTTTTAAAAATAATGTTGACATATTGGCGGCTTGGGCGCAAACATCTTATGTACCTAATCCGTAGACATATATCCAAACTAGATGGCCGGCGACTGTGTCCCTACGGTCGATTTTGCTCCGAACACACTTGGTTGCCCACCGTGTAGCGGGAAGAACCAGGTTGCCACAGGATATCTAAAAATATATTGAAATAAAATCTAACGTTCAAGAAAAATTAAATAGTTCTTCATTTAGCTGTCTACGCTCTGCGCTACGCGGGACTATCACGTCCTTAGCGCGAGAGCATAGTTCACGTATATGCTCATTTAGCCAATATGTGGATATTTGCTGACTGTAGTCTTTCGATCGTTTGAAAATCTCATGTGATTACATGTTTGCTTTTCAACAAACTATGGCATTAATCGTCTTCGGATTTTTGCTGATTGTAGTCTAGGCGTATCCGACATCAACATGTTTACCTTTTGACACACACAGACAAAAAAATGTCTTATCTTCTAATAGCTCTGAATTTTCTTCATTAGTCCCCAAACGCTTTCGCTCGGTTGAAAATCTCATGCGATTACATGTTTGCTTTTAAACAAACTGTTGCATTAATACGTCTTTGGAAGTGTAACTACGCTGCAAATTTGAAAATTGGTCGAAGTCTGAAAAGAGAGTATAGAGGTCGCTAATTTAAGCATCCGTAGAAAATTATCAAATGGTGTGAGTACACTGAAAAAAGTTGTAGTCCAAATTGTCTCTTTAAGATTACGTCACCTATTGGTAACATACTACATATATATGACAATAAGTTATATTTTATAAGACGACTAACCAACTTCGATGGCCAGTCCTGTCAAGTTTAAAAGCAGTAATCTTGCCTTCCTCTATTCGGTAATCATTTGAAAGATTATCTTTATAGCTCGGAGATGACTTTAGCATAGTTGCGCAGCGAACGTATAGACGTTGTGCCCTCATAGCGTGGCAGGCCAAGGCTTACGATAGTTACTAAGACTGCTGAAATAGGATCGTAGACCCAAAAATAGATAAATCTATAGACCGTGATAGCGACCCATCAGTATGTACCCTTTGATATCTCTATAACGAATTCATATGTCCCTATGACTTTTCATGTGTGCATTTAAAAAAAATTACGTATTGTACGAGGTGTATCATCGCCAGAGTGATGGTAATCCTGTTCAGAATTTCATGGCTTTTCCTCTACATGAACACACGCCTTCACGGACATACATCTTCTTTTATCAATACAGATTCCTGTGTGAATAATGACTCCTTTTTATATTCCGTATTTCTCAAGATATGCAGAGTTTTGAATAATTTGTTTCAATGACTGCAATTTCAATATTCTTCCACTGTCTATTCAAAACGGAAACAAGCAGAATATAAAAATATTCCTTTGCCGAAACTGGAATAAAAATTCAATAACGGGGTAACAAAACAGGCCACTGAATAAAACTGTTATAACGTATGGGAATAAAATTGAAAAGAACAAATTTTAAATTGTTTTTAAAGGGTAAATTCAAATTTCCTATAGTGAAAGGAAAATGGAATGAAAACAAGTACGTGTGTGTGTGTAGTGGTGGTGGTGGTGGTGGTGTGTGTGTGTGTGGAGGGGGGGAAGCAAAACTATCTTCTTTAGTAGGAAATGTGCATTTTATTCTACAAACCTTAAAAAACAATGAAACATATGTGCGGAAATAGACGTTTTACTTTGAATAATTTCTGCACCTTCTTTTAAGCTTTGGTACTACTATTATTGAAACATTACGGAATTTTCAGATATACATTACATAATTTTCAGATATTGTAAGATATCACCCAATTATTTCTCAAAGAAGCCTAAATGACAAAGGTTGTGCAACAATTGTCATTAATCAAATATATCTTCTTTAGTAGGAAATGTGCATTTTATTCTACAACCCCCTTGAAACACAATGAA
The DNA here is from genome assembly GCA_951213105.1 of Amaurobius ferox. Classification (NCBI taxonomy): domain Eukaryota; kingdom Metazoa; phylum Arthropoda; class Arachnida; order Araneae; family Amaurobiidae; genus Amaurobius; species Amaurobius ferox. The sequence continues at coordinate 20,490,432 of OX578153.1, forward strand.
AACATAAGTTCGGAAATTGCCTTTTTACTTTGTAAAAATTCTGCATCTTCCTTTTAAGCTTTCATACTACTATTATTAAAGCATTACCGAATTCTCAGATATTACGGTACCTCTTAATTGGTTCTCACAGAGGCCGGAAATACAAGGATTGTTTAACAATTGTAACTAAGTAAAGAGGTCTGTCTCAAGCCCTTGTCTTACATTGGGGTAAGGGTGGGGAATTTATACTATTGCTTAAAATTCATTGATATCGATGATCTGTAAAAATAAATGAAGAATGTTTAAATAAATGTAAATTATAACAAGAAAGATTAACCATGCTTAAAGCATTGATTATGAAACACATTCCAACTTCAATGCAATTTTATTTAAACATGTCCAAAATGCAATACATTCCTCGGTAATATTTTAAAACTTATCACAATACTACATTAATTTATTATATTTGAAAACTTAAAGCTTAATAGAAAAAAATGCCGGCATTGAAATATAATGTGCCTGATTTAAACATCTCTAAAATGCGATACATTCCACGGTAATAATTTTAGAATTATCATAATACGATAATTTATTATATTTGAAAACTTCATGGAAAACAACTGAAATTCACTCAAATGACGTCATAGGAAAAATAACACGCCTGGCTCTCTCTATAAAAGCAGAATTTCATTCATAAACAATTTCCCATTTATTTCATTCATCACAATACTATAATAATTTATTTTATTTAAAAATTAAGGCCATGGAGCTACAAGTAATTAAACCCTATGCTTAAAACTTCATAGAAAAAAATCGTCCTTCTCTTTGTAAAATCAATGAATATTTCAATCATATCAGCTATGCAGACTCCATGGGCTAAATAATTTTGTGTTAAAGAAATACAGCAATTCTAATACAACTCATTCTACATATTTTGCTGTTTATATTTTACATAAGTGAAAAATAGGCTTCCTTGTAGAAATAATCAAATTTGGATGAACATTTAAACTCAAATGTATTGTAATTGCGTTGTTTCAGTATGTAAATAAACAACATTTAAGGAAAAATAAACTGGTTTTAGGACGGATACAACACTCAATATGAATTAAAAAGAACTTTAAAAATCACGATTTTGAGACAAGATGAATGCCATATATCATTTTGAAATGAGTCACGTGATCTTTTCATATCATGGTCATGTGATCGCTTCATATAAGAGGTGTAATTATTATTTTAATTTTTATTGAAAAAACTACCGAATATATTTCGCTGAATTTTTTTTATATATTTTATGGAACAATTTGAATATTACCTAAAATTTTCGAAGCAATTTGTGAATTTTAAATCCGCTTAAAATTTTTTTGAAAAATTAGGTCCCATAGGGCTCAATGTATTTCATTTCTTCAACCCGGGTTTAATCCAAAACTAATTGGGTGATATTATTCATTTATATTCCCATAGGTCCTACAGACCGTCTGAACAACATACTAAAATTTCATTTTGATTAAGTCATTTTTACGGCAGTTGTACTAACGGAGGGACAGACAGACAGACCGAATGAAAAAGTCATAAACACTTTTCAACTTTGTTGTAAAGTGTTAAAAATGAATAAATATATAATTTTGTTGAGAAACTACCAGAATCGAAGGATGGAAAAGGTGATCGAAGTTGTTCTTGAGTATAACATGCAGTAAAGACATGACATAGGTTTTCCACGAAAATCTGGATATAATTTTAGATGAATTCTGATATGAAAATAAACGCCGGATTCATAGCTCAAAAGAGGGCACTGACTGTTAGGGCAAATATTAGGGACTAGGGCAGCATGGGGCACTTTTAGTAGTATAAGAAACAGCGAGTTATGACATAGTAAATGTTGAAGACCCAAACCGTCCGACTCACCCGAGGGCTAGAGCAGCTATTTGAACGGCCGGGAAATAGTAAGTGTTGTCATAACTTGAAAGTCAGTACCATTATTAATTATACGGTCTTACAGCATACACGTAGGTACAGGGCGGAGCGCTATGGGAGTTAGGTAGATTGTATTGAAATGAAAATCGCATTTCATTATTTTCTCATACTTAGTATTCGAAAGTCTTGTTTTCACGAAAATTTTCGATTTCAAGATTTTGATGACACTATATGTTTTTAAGAGCTCCTTAACAAGTGTTGGCTACTTATGCAGTGATCTCCGCCTGTCCGTCAGTAGTCGATTTCTTGTGTACCCTATAGCGGCCACAAATGTTAATGGATTTTCACGAAACGATTTGTTATCAAAAATTTTAGAACTAAATATAATTTTTTTAATTCGAGCGAAAACGTCGAAATTTATATATTTTTATATTTTTTTTAGAACGGCAGCATCGGACAAAATTTTACATAATCATCCATAAATGGGTTTATTTATAGCTCAAGGATCAGGAGACTTTATAGTCTCAATAATTTATTGTTGTTATTGTATAAACTATAGACTTTATAGTTGTTATAAGAAATAGCCGCTATACAATTTTAAATACTTTACAACATAGTTGAAAAGTGTTTATGACTTCGTTCATTCTGTCTGCCTGTCTGTCCGTTAGCACGATAACTACCGTAAAAATGACTTTATCAAAACGAAATTTTAGTATGTTGTTCAGACGGTCGGTGGGATCTATGGGAATATAAATGAATAATATTACCCAATTAGTTTTGGATTGAACCGGGGTTGAAAAAATGAAATACATTGAACCCAATGGGACGTAATTTTTCAAACATTTTTAAGTGGATTTGAAATTCACAAATTGCTTCGAAAGTTTTAGAAAATATTCAAATTATCCCATAAAATATATAAAAAAAAATCAGCAAAATATATTCAGAAGTTTTTAAAAAGAGTTAAAATAATAATTACACCTTTTATATAAACCCAGCCGTCCAAGTGGAAAAACTATATTTTTTTTAACCTTACGATTGAGCTGTGTATCTAATTTTAAGTCTATGTCCCATTTAAAATAAAGTATTTTTCTGTTATTCGACAAATAGAACATTTTGGTATGCGTCACCCCTAAAAAAGTAAATATTGAAAAATTTAAATTGTATACTTTCTTCCTTTCGAACTATTTACCCTCACTCCATAATTTATAATATCTAATCGTGAAGTATGTTTTTCTATCATTTCACCTTTAAAACGTTTTGGTGTGGAGCATTCCTCTTTACCAAAAATTGTTGAAAAATTTTATTGCTCCAGTGTATTTTTTTGAATAGTTTCTGTGTAAACATTTTTAAGTCTTCATTTCACTTAAAAGAAGGCGTTTATTATTTAGTCGGCAAATTTTACATTTTGGCGTGGCAAACCCTAAAGTAACAAATATTGAAAACTAACGTTGTGTATTTTCTTTTTTCCAACTATGTACCCATTCATAAAATTTGATGTCTCTCTCTCTCATCCTGAAGTTTGCTTTTCTATTGTTTCACATTTCGAATGTTTTGATGTGGAGCACCAACTCTACAGAACAGTTTTGAAAAATTCGATTTTTTTCAGAGGTTTTTTTTTTAACCATTGATCAATTTACCAAATTGCGAGACTCTACCTCATTTAAAACACGCGTTTTTCATTTATTCGGTAAATCGATCATTTTAGCGTGAAGCGCCCCAAAAGTACCAATTTATGGAACACTAAAATTGTGCACTTTCTTTTTTTTCAACTATCTAACATTATATCAAATTTAAAGCCTGTATCTCATCGGGAAGTATATGTTTTTATCATTTTGAATTTCGGACGATTTTGTGGAGCACCTACCTCCTTAAATAAATTTTTTGAAAAACTCTGTTCGTCTTGGCTTTTTGGCGCATGTACAAATATCCAGCTTCTATCACATTTTAAAAGAGGCGTTTCTCATTCATTCGGCAAATCGAACGTTTTGGTTTGCGGAACCCCTCAAAGTTGAAAATATTGGAAAGCTGAAATTCTACACTTTTTTTTCTTCCAAACTATCTAACTGTACACAAAATTTGAAGTCTCTATCTCATCCTGAGGCATGTTTTTTATTAATTCACCTTTCGAACTTTTTTGTGGGGAGTATCCACCTCCTAAAATAAACATGTTTGAAAAACTCTATACTTCTTGGGATTTTTATCAGATGATTGGCCCATATACCAAATATAAAGCTCCTATCCCATTTTAAAGGCTGCGTTTCTCATTTATTCCGAAAATCGAATATTTTGGTGTGCGTCAAACCCTAAAGTAGAAAATATGGGAAAACTGAAATTATACAGTTACTTCCTTCCAAACTATCTACCAGTACACCAAATTTGAAATCTCTACTCTATCCCGAAGCATGTTTTTTTTTTATAAATTCACCTTTTGAATGTTTTTCTTTGGAGCAGCCCCTTAAACAAACATGTTTGAAAAATTCTATTCCCTTGGGTGTTTTCGTCAAATGATTACCCCATATACCACATTTCAAGCCTCTATCAAATTCTAAAAAAGTCGTTTCTCATTTATTCGGCAAATCGAACATTTTGGTGTGCTGCACCTCCTCTAGTATAAAATATTGGAAATCTAAAATTGTACACTGTCTTCCATTTGAACGATTCCTCTGCCGCCCAGGTGGTGAAGTGGATAGCGTCTCCGACTGCTGTCTAGTGGGCTTGGGTTCGAATCCCGAGTAAGGCATGGGTGTTTTCTTGAGGATGAAGTCAGTCTTCATCCTCAAGAAAACGCCCATGGGGTCCTTCTGGGTCCTCGCTAAATGTGAAGCTGCACACCCCCCCCAGACCCTCGACAGTGATGCTTGTTTATGTTAATAAAAAAACTTTGTGATATCGTCTTGTGTCATTCTTTGTCCTTCTTCTGGCATCACTGGTCCTGTTTGTGGTTCGAACGGAACAGGAGGTCATGAGCAACAACAACAACGATTCCTCTTGAACTTCCATAAACAAAATTTGAAGTCTCTACCTCATTGCAAAGCATGTTTTCCAATCATGTTCCTTTTCGAACGTTTTGGCTTGGAGCATCCCCTCTAGAGAACATTTTCGAAAAATTCGATTTTTGCAGGTGGTTTTATCTATCCGTGCACCAAATTCCAATATATCTATTCGGCAAGTGCCTAGAAAAATCGCAACAGAGGGACAGACAGACAAATGGACACTTGTCAATTAGTATATATATATAGATAATAAATCAGAGCAAAATAATATTTCATTTTTTTAGCCTTTAACAATGTTTTAACAAATAGTTGTTGTTTATATCCCCGTGGTGAAGGGATAGCCTTACACCACGTCCAATAGACCCTTGGTCCCATGGCGAAGGGCAATATACAGCTTCACTTTATTAAGGCTTCCCAAGGGCAGAAGACTGACTAAACCTCGACATCACATCATCGATGCCCGCTGGCGGGATTCAAACCCACAACCCGGAAATCGAGCTGTCAGACGGAAATGCATGCCCCTGACCGCTCGACTACCGCATAGGTTTAACAAATAGTTTTAACAAAGATAGTGAGATACTTATAGGTGGTAATATTTCTTAAAGTATCCTAATACATCTTTGCATAATATTTACTCTTATCAGCAATATATATTCATTATAAATATGTTCCTAACATGAAAATGGTATTAAAACAAACATGTTTTACTTCCTAAACATTACACCGCACTTAAAAGAAGTATTCCAAATAGAGAAAAACATTTTCAATTATTTTCATGCTACATTGCGCATTTTGTGATTCATTAGCAAGATGGCATCATAAATTATGTTACATTGGAGCGCTATTTTCACTTTTTACTTACTAATTAAAGAAATATTAAGTAAAGCTTGTTTTAGATAATTAACGTATTGCTTTTGATGCTTGCCTTTATTTGTTTTTTTACAGAAGTAAAAACGCGTTATGTTTAAAATATTAAATATGTAGTCAGATAGGACATTTTAAAATCGATATATTGATAATCAGCGTTCTCACCCGCGCTTCACGTGTTTTCAATGACTACTGGTGAAGAAATGCAACACCACACATCTCACACATAATCATAACTGTTGATTACCAGTTTTAATTGTTGGCAGCGGAAGTATATCAAATTGTGTATTTATGGTTTTGAAAGGCAAAGCTTTTGAAGTTCCCTTTCTAACGTCATATCAGCTCTGTATTTTCGTAATTTTAGATTTATTTTAATCTGGAAGATTAAACGTATCGGACCAAACCAAGATTCTGGTTTTGGTCTCATCCTGGTTTTTGATTTTTTTTTTAAGTGTAAGTGCTGGATCATTTTGAAAAGTGGTTTTGAATTTTTTTATCATTTTTTTAAATTGTCACTCTCTACACGAATTTTTGAAATATTGGATATTTTCATTGATCGGCGAGATGAAACTTATCAAATGAGACCAAAACTACGATTCTAGCTTGAATGAGTGCTCGATTATTAAACAAATTGCTTTTGTGTGTTCTGATTATACATTTACACCGTCACCCCTAATTCGAATTTTTGAAATTTCAAAATCTCCCCTGGTCTTGAATTTGAGACAGATTGAATGACACTAAAACCAAGATAATAACTATAGTATAATTACTCGATATTACCCTCCCTATATAAGAGTACATTGTACATTTTATAGGAAATGTATTGTAACGGGATGAGAAACTCGAATTCGAGTTTTCGACGGAAGACCACGTTTCAAGTTTGAATTCGGATCGATCGTTTTTGAGGTGATGTCTGTCTGTGTGTGTGTGCGTGTGCGTGCGAGTGTGTGTATGTGCGTTAAAGTGTGTGTGCGTGCGAGTGTGTGTATGTGGGTGAAAATGTGTGCATGTGTGTGTCTCCGTTAGACTTTGGAGACGAACGAATAGAGCGTTTCGAACCTAATTTCCTCGTAAGTGAAACACCTCCAGAATATCGTGAAATCTACTATTCATGCTTAAGAAAACTTTCTCTTACATTAACTAGAACACAGTATTTATGTGGTTTATGATGTTCTCCTGACCTTGCATTTTTGGATTACAAGCAAGAAGTGGGTTTTCCTACAAGATAATACATTTCCAAGTCCAGATTTTGTCGAGTCATGCGCCGTGTAACCGTGCAGTCTTCTTCATACCTGAAACTCATCCGAGGTATTCTACTCCAGATATCCATAGCATGTAAGTTCCCTTTTGAGTGTTCCTTCAGAAACAGTTTGTTGTACACCTGCATTGACTGACTAGAATATTTCTGTCAAGGATCAGAACAATTTACCCTTACAATGTGTTACATAAACGGCTGTCCCTTTTAAGGAACACAGTCTTTTTGCTTTAAGTATTGTGGAGATTAGCAGTGGATTGCAATGTATTCTACAGCTTTAATGCGCTTTGAACAATGCGTTTAGACACACCTCCAATATCAACAATTTCTTGACACTATTTCTTTTGGCTAGGCCAAACACAAGAAACCTATTTTTTCTACTCATATACATTTTTTAAATGACCCATGTTTCAGGGAATGTGTAACATATGCGTAGCATAAAGCCACATTTGATCACTGAGTGAATTCCACAGGCATACAGCACGGCTTTTAATACTGATGCATGGTATGTTGATCTTTAACGCAAGTAACCCACTTAAGTGGGAGGTTACTAACTTTTGTCCGATGAGCTTACTTCCACAGTGTACTGACTATGTTGACAAGTCCAATTACATGGAAAATACTTTTTAAACGATTCACACAGGGTGTTGATATTAGGGGAGTGGTCACAAGTGAATACAAATATCTTTCTTTTCCAGTAAACGTCAGAAAACTACAATGTTTCGTTTCATAACCGACATTTGTCTTCGACTTTTTCGCAATTTTTTTTTCAAGTAATGCGATAATATTTCTCATTACAACCTACTGGGATATACTTATTGTATGGATTTTAGATCTGGAAAATGCAATAGCATTTAAATTTTTTGGATATCAGTATGTGTTTTAAAAAGCCTGATTATTTAATGCCGCAGATAAAAAGCCTCGTAATTGGTATTGCCAAGCATATATGTTTCTTCCTTTTAATTTTCCTGCAATGCATGGGAAAGTATTTGAATCATGAAGAAAATCGTAACTTGAGATCAACATGTTTTAGGACATCTAGAACACAAAAAACGTATTTTTTGCATGAAATATGTGTGTGTGTGTGTCTGTCTGTGCAATGTATGTATCCATTCTAACTCAAAAGCTAATAGACAAAATTTCTGAAAATTTTATAGGTAAGTAAGTTACTTATGAAGTACCCTAGTGCTACATTTTGTTACGATTCGTGATAAAATCATCCGTCTTTTCTGTTAAATGATCCACAAAAATCGTCAAAATCTAAAATAAAAACTACACATGCTCAAATGTATCACTTATATGCTTGTTTTACATGTTATTTTTGACGATAAAAATAATAAGATCAATCAAATTACTCATAGAACTAGCTGTTCGCCAGATGTTTAATTTTTCCGCTTTTGTGTTACACATGTCTTGAAAATACGTCCAGTTACCAATTGAAAAATAAAAAAATCTGATGTGGGCAACACATGGCTTTCCTTATATAATGCAATGAATTTACTACTTTTACAGTAAAAAAATAGGTTTTTCTTCTAGTAGATACTTATATTCTTTCCAAAATATTGAATTCTCGCCAATCAGTTGTCATTTTCATTTAGAGTCATTTTTATACATTTGGCAAGATTTTCGTTAATTTGGCAACATTTTAAAAAGTCTCCAAGTTGGCGACATTCCGCCAAATTCGTCGCCAAAATATCGTTAAGCGTTATGGACGGAGTAATAATTTATTATTATAGATATATAAATGATTATTGGCGTTCAAATACAAAAGTATTACTCAAAGTACCTTTTCTCATGAATGGAACGATCTAGATCCACGAGAATGATGTCACCCAATATATCGCATGATATTACATATGAAAAGTGAACATGTTTCTCAACAGTTAATGGATTTTATTTAATTTATGGTATTTTTTGATAAATTTATTTTTAAAATGTGCAATATCTCCAGAACAGTTCATGCTAGCGATCTAAAGTTTATGTTAACCGTTTTCTAAGGAAAAATTACATAAGAAATGTCTATTTGCGTAACTTTATTAAAAGTATTGGTTTTTTGATGATTTTTTCAAAATTTCACTCGAAAATTTAGGGGGGTTCTGAACATTCGATTACGTATAAAAACAATAGGCTTCCAGTATTCACGGATTGTGATTTTTGTACCAAATTACATTCGAATAGTCCCATTCGTTCGTGAGATATCGTCTCCACAGTCTCACTGACACACACACACCCATACACATTCACACACACACTCACACACACAGACATCACCTCAAAAATGTTTGATTTGTGATCAGGGATGCTTGAAACGTGTTCTCCCGTTGAAAACTCGAATTCGAGTTTTCAACCTCGTCACAATACTTTCCTTATACATTATGTATATAAGGAAAGTAATACGTTAAAAGTGTAAATTCAGTGTAATTTCAAATAATCATTTAGTGCAATTAAAATCAATTTAATGAATTATTAATGAAATAAGGATAAAATGAATTTAGGTCAGTAGCGAAAGTCATGTGCTGCCCAATTCAGATTTTTATATTTATATCTACACTGTTTACCTTTATCTATTGTTACATTATCTACACTGTTTACCTTTACTTATCGACACTGTTTACCTTTATCTATTGTTATATTATCTACACTGTTTACCTTTACTTATCACCTGTGTTTACCTTTATATATTAATACATTTAAATTATTATTACATTATCTATTATTACATTAAAATTGCAAATCTCACATACAGGACATTTTAAATTCCTCCCAATTACCATTGTATAACTGCTCGATAATCATACTGCTTTTACTACACACGTACACGTTGAGTAAAAGTAAGATTTTGCAAAACAAATTAATACTGAAATATTTCAATTGAAAGGGGATCCTAGTAAGACAGGAACATAACACAATACCGCACAACTGGAGGATGCAGTAGCGCCATTAATCTTTTTTCAAAACGTGCCCTCTAAGCATACCACTCTTATTGCGTAGAGAGTTCCTTTAAAAGAGTAATACTTTGATGATTTGGGGGGCGGAGCCTGGAACTGATGACGAATGTCTTTTCCAGTAGTCGCCAAAAAGCAAGATGTCGTTCAGTTTCATTACAAAGAACATTTGTCATCTACTTAATTTTGTTCTCTGGAATGCGATATGGATTGGATACGATTCACGGTTAGAGTAGGAAATATTATAAGTTTGGTTGAATTGCATTTAATTTTTTATTATAGAGCACTGCTTATTTTTGCGGAGTCATAAAGTATGGCATTGTTAAAATTCGGTTTATAAGAGATCAAAAGTTTCAAAGTTTGCAGTTAATAATATCGGTTGACACACTGTTAATTAAATTAGTTAAAATTCTAAACTTCTAACAAGAGTGGGGAAAATCGTTAAATTTTCCTAATCGGTTGAATGTTAATTAAAATTAAAGTTAATATTCTAAAATTCTAACAACCGCTGAAAAATCGTTAAATTTTCCTAATCAGTTTAATGTTAATTAAAGTTAAATTTAATATTCTAAACTTCTAACAAGAGCTGGAAAATCGTTAAATTTTCCTAATCGGTTGAATGTTAATTGAAATTAGAGTTAATATTCTAAAATTCTAACAACCGCTGAAAAATCGTTAAATTTTCTTAATCAGTTGAATGTTAATTAAAGTTAGAGTTAATATTCTAAACTTCTAACAAGAGCTGGAAAACCGTTAAATTTTCCTAATCGGTTGAATATTAATTAAAATTAGAGTTAATATTCTAAAATTCTAACAACAACTGAAAAATCGTCAAATTTTCTAATCGGTTGAATGTTAATTAAAATTAGAGTTAATATTCTAAACTTTTAACAAGAGCTGGAAAATCGTTAAATTTTCTTATCGGTTGAATGTTAATTAAAATTAGAGTTAAAATTCCAAACTTCTAACAAGAGTTGGAAAATCGTTAAATTTTCCTAATCGGTTGAATGTTAATTAAAATTAGAGTTAATATTCTAAATTTCTAACAAGAGCTGGAAAATCGTAAAATTTTCCAAATCGGTGTGGTTAATTATATTTAGGGTTAAAATTATAAACATCTAAAAATAGAGCTCGAAAATCGTAAAACTTGCCGAATTTGTCACAAAGTTTACCAAAATTTCCGGCAAAGTTAAGCGACTTGGATTTTCAATTAATAAAAATGGTTGACTGTAAATAATGTTTATCAGTGACTACATGTTTATCACAGGGAAAACGACAAAAAGTATTTGCAACAACATGAAGAATGTTGAATTTTATAGCTTAATTTTCTAAGATATGTACAGTTTTATATCATTTGATTCAATTAATGCATTTTTCAGTATTCTTCCGCAGACTATTAAGAAGAAAAATTTGAAGTGTATGAAAATATTCTTCTTCTAGAATTGAAATAAAATATATAACGATGAGAGTGCGAAATACAGAAAAACAGTCATATCGTTGGAATAAAATAACAAGAAAGATCAATCATGTATAAAGCATTGATTATGAAACACTTTCCAACTTCAATGCAATTTCATTTAAACACCTCTAAAATGCGATACATTCATCGGTAATATTTTTAAAATAATCACACTAGTATATAAAGTTATTATATTTGAAAACTTAAAACTTCATTGAAAAAAATGAACTTCATTCAAATGGCTGCATTGAAATATAAATTGCCTGGTTTAAACATCTCTAAAACTCTATACATTCCTCGGTAATATTTTTAAAATTATCATAATACTACAATCATTTATTATATTTGAAAACTTCATCGAAAATAAATGAAATTTATTCAAATGACGTCATCGAAGTATAACAAGTCTGGCTCTCTCTATAAAACCAGCATTTGATTCACCGCAATACTATAATAATTTAATTTATTTAAAAAGTCAAGACCATGGAGGTACAAGTAGTTAAACTCTATGCTTAAAACTTCATCGAAACAATCGTCTGCTTCTCTGTGTAAAATGAATAAATATTTCATTCATATCAGCTATAGTGCAGACCGCAAGAGCTAAATAATTTTGCGTTAAAGAAATGCAGCAATTCTTATACAACTCATTCTACATCTTTTGGTATTTTCATTCCCCATATGTGAAAATTAGACTTCGTTGAAGAAATAATCAAAGTTGGATTATCATTTAAACTCAAATATATTGTAACTGGGTTGTTTTAATATGTAGATGCACATAATTTAAGCAAAAACAAAGCGGTTTTAGGACGGATACAACACTAAATATGAATTAAAAATAGCTTTAAAAATCACGATTTTGACACTAGATGGATGCCATATTTTATTTCGAAGTTGATCACGTGATCTCTTCATATAATTGTCACGGGATCTCTTCATATAATGGTCAAGTGATCTCTTCATATAAAAGGTGTAATTACTATTTTAATTTTTATTAAAAAAACTACTGAATATATTTTGTTGAAATTTTTTTATGTATTTTATGGGACAATTTGAATATTTTCTAAAACTTTCGAAGTAATTTATGAATTTAAAATCCGCTTAAAAAATTTTTGAAAAATTAGTTCCCATAGGGTTTAATGTATCACGGTTTTTCAACTCGGGTTCAATCCAAAACTAAATGGGTGATATTATTCATTTATATTCCCGTAGATCGCACAGACCGTCTGAACAACATACTAAAATTTCATTTTGATAGTCATTTTTACGGCAGTTATCGTGCTAACGGACAGGCAGACAGAATGAACAAAGTCATAAACACTTTTCAACTATATTGTAATGTGTTGTAAAATAATAGATTGTTTTTAGTAAAAAAAAATCAAATTTCCTATAGTAAAAGGAAATATATTTCTTATATAAAATAAAAACAGGTAAGATAAAAATGATTTTAAAACAGAAAACGTGAATTGTATTTGGTGATTATATAAGAAAACATGATGTAATATACTGACGGAAATTCTCAGGCAGCTAAACTACCATATTGCTCCCACCAAGGTGACGACTGATACTCCTGTTGTACCAACTAGTGATGCTACTGACCTCTCTCTAAATCCGAAAATCGTTTGCAGTAGCATCGAATATGCGCGTCTCAAAGGCATTTGTGTACATAACTTGCAGTATAAAAGCAGAAAATCCAGTTCTAATTGCCCATCAGTGAGAATTGCCCATCACCGGCCATTTTAAACGCTGCACTGTGCTTCGTTCTCACAATCATTGCCTGAACGCTATAACATTATTAGCGCTGACAGTTTTATCATATTCATAACTTTTAAAACTACATTTGCATGCTGAGTTTCGCAGCTGTATCTCAACCTTTTATGGATGCATATATTTTTTTGCAACAGAGTGTATTTGAATACCATTTTTACAATGTACTTATATAAAGCAAGATGCTGTACATAAAAAAATAAATATAGAACGGAACTATAAAACGGAGCTAAATTTGCATTTACAATTAAGTAAAATAGAATCAGATATAAGCATACTATTTTCTACTTAACAAGCACAAGTATTATTTTAAATCATTTTGTTAATCATATTGCCTATCAATAACCATATTATTTGTTAATCATATTGTTAATCGCAATTGCTTGTATCTATTTTTTTTCTCAAATTTTATTAGAGATGAAATAAAAATATGTACTAATAACTTAATTAAGTTTTAAATTATTATTTGTATATAAAAGCCATATTTTGGCCGGTGATACTGAATTTTTTAATTTTGGTTCTGGTGGGGCATATTTATAAAAATGGTTGAGAAACCTTGTTCCAGACAATAAATCCCAAAAGCAGACCATTCCATTTTATACATTGCTAAATATATAAATTCAAAGACTATAGTTATTCCAAATTCAATAAAATTGTGCTGTATTTGTATGCCTGATAGTAGTAAACCACAACATCAGCCTTTTCTGTTTTAGTTCATTCAAATTTGGAAATTCAGCGTTGTTGTCTGTGTATGTATTATTTATATAGCGGGTACTTATTTAGAACCGGTAATTTTTTCTCGTATATGAATAATAATAAACATCAATTTGTATCTGTTTGGAAAATCATGTGGAGCCCACACCAAATTACATATTTTGAACTTGTATTGGTTATGATAAAAACGAATGCAAAATACATGCTTAACGATTTCCCCAGAAACAGTGAATGTTTATATTCAGTAAAAAAATATTCCATTTTCAATTCTTCCGAATAAAAATATGTTAAATATCAATAGGAATAATGTTTCATTTTTATATCCCACATTTTCCACGATATTCACAGTCTTGTATCATTTGTTTCAATGACTGCATTTTCAATATTCTTCCACAGTCTATTAAAGAAAAAAAAAACACACGCATAGAAAGTATTATTTTACCGTAACTGGAAAAGAAATGCAATAAGGGAGAGAAGCAACGAAGAAACACTGAATGTAACTGTTATACTGTGGAAATGAAATCGAAAGGAATACATTTTAAAAATTTTTAGTGAGAAAATTCAAATTTACCATACAGGGAAAGGAACATAGAATGAAAACAAATATAGCAAGGAACGCCTTTCTTTTATGTAATGTGCATTTTATTCTTCAGACTGAAGAAAACGTGAAAATTTTCGTACCTTCTCCATACGTAATTTGAATAAAAACTGCACCTATGCATTAAATATTCACCATAATACGGTTGTAATATTTTTAAATACGAAATATTGAAACATTTTATCCAATTGGTTCTCACAACGGCAAGGATTAAAATCTTCTGTAACAACTGTCTCTTAATTATCGATAAATTCATTATGTAACTAATTGTAATATAACGTAATTGTTAATTATAAGTTAATTATTATATATCTGCCTCTTAAGTCTGAAGATAGTATCCGTCGTAGCAAACGCTCTTAAAGCAATATTAAGTACCTTGAAATGGATACTTTTTTAGCTCAACGCTATGATGCTGACCTATCAAACATTGGCTTCGTGGTCAAAGCATAGCATTGCAAGTTGGTGATTTCATATGTACACTACAATGGTGATCCTGAAAGAGCACTAAGCAATAAGCATCCTTTTCTCTTTTTTCCCAGTTATTCAGCTTTCAGACAATTATTTATGTATTGGAAAAACGCACTTTCTCTACTCCACATTGGATGGCGTCAGAACAACCAGGTTATTTGACCTTCAAAGATTTTCTGACGTCAACTCACCGTACGCCATTAGGCTTCATGATCACAGTAAGGATTCTAAATATACAGGCTGGCGCAACTGTCATTTTGACTTTAACCTGTCCAGACAGCTATCAGTCGCGCATGTGTTACATGCCTCATATTTGATACGCAATTTAGCTGCAAAATAGGCGTTTCTGCTTTCAAAACAGTGTGCCAATTATTCAAAAAAAAAGTGTAGAATGTTTTGATGAGCTAGAGACTTCGAGAAAAGGAAGAGAAAGTGACCATTTTGTCGCCATATACAGCCATCGCTTCAACTAGATGTCAAGATGACCGCTGTTGCGTCAGCCTATATATTTAGAAACCTTAGACTACAGCAATGTAATGTCTAAAAAACAGGCTGGTGTGTTTATTAAAATATGTCGACCGTCAAAATTAGGCTTCATAGACCATTTTCCACTAACGCAGAGTTTGATTTTAAATTCCAATATCGCAGCATATAATTTTAATGTTTAAATTTTTAAATAATATATCTATACTTTATTCACATAGAAGTACAATTTAGGCCGGTATCACTATTGTTTTAAAGTAAAAGTTGATTTAAAATGTGCGCTTGATACATAAATGTAGGATTTGATTTAATCAGTAAGTTCCAATAAACGTAAATGAAATAAAATGTCATATACACACTTCGTACTTAATTGAATATTTGAAGAAAAATGGCTTATGTTTAAAATAAAATAGAGTAATGCACTTATAAAAAATATGCATTTACTCTTCGTGCTTACTTGAATATGTAGAGAAAAATTGTAGAGTTATATTTCTAAACTTTAAAATGTATCCTAAAATTTTATTAGCTAGAAACATATATAATTATGAATGAAACGGAGTTGTGAACATTTTAAATGTTGCCCTTAAATGCTTAAAGCAATTTTACAAATTTTATGAATTTATCACAATTTATAGAATGTTGATTCGTGCTTTCAAAAAAATACACAGAAAAAAATATTAACAATTTATGATTTTGTAACGTATCTTACACATGCATATAATCCAAATTCATAACGTATGCATAACGTATCTTGCATATGCATATAATCCATAATGCATAACGTATGCATAACGTATCTTACACATGCATATAAACCATAATACTTAACGTATGTATAACGTATCTTACACATGCATATAATCCATAATGTATGACGTATGCATAGCGTATCTTACACACATATTATCCATAATGCATAACATAAGCATAATGTATCTTACACATGCATACAATCCGTAATGCATAACGTATGCATAATGTATCTTACACATGCATATAATCCATAATACATAACGTATGCATAACGATTCTTACACATGCATATAATCCATAATGTATAACGTATCTTACATATGCATATAATCCATAATACATAACGTATGCGTAACGTATCTTACACATGCATAAAATACATAATGCATAACGTATGCATAATGTATCTTATATGCATATACTATCTAGATGTTACACATGTATGTTTTTTTAATCTTGTTTAGTATGCAAATTATTTATGAATATATTTCTGCTTTAAAATGTCAGGCAGAATATAGAGCTATTTATTTAAAACTAGAAAATGTAGCCGGAGTTGCTGGGGAGTTAAATAAGAGATTAATGGAATTCTTTAATATGTAAACAGACAGCATTTTGTAGTTTAACCGTATTTGTAGTCGCGCACAGCAGTTAGACAATTCGAATGCAACATGCAGACGAAGTACAAAGTAATAAAAGTAACAAAATAAATAAATGTTGTTCATATGGATAACAGTGAAAATGGCCTGCAATCCTTGTACACTGGCCCAACAGGCGTCATATGACTCCATGCCCAAATTAAAAATTATCCCATTTCCCCAACAAGCACCATTTTAATAAAAACCGAAACCGATCACTTGCGAAGACTCCGTGCGTAATACGTTGTAAAATCTAACTTGCTCATAATAGTACTTGAGTCTGAAATATCTAATTTACTAATGCTGTTTTTATTCACATAACACAATTATTGATTTTTATTTAAATTTCCCCCAAAGTGAGATAGAAATTAGAAAAAAACATGGCAGAAGAGAGATCGGGCCGGGTCTTAAATAAATAACCGCAACTTAAGTAATACAGGTACAAATTACACTACACAATTATAAAATCTCATGTTCTGATCCAAACTAATTCCCTTCTTTAATTTCAATCCAAAATCGTCGCGCGGATATGTTTGCCACCACGCATGTGCACAAATATTCACTTTTCCCCGTAACAACAATCAGCGAACTGCATAGCAACCGTCGACACGGCGAATCTTTCCCACGGTATAGAAATTAAATTTTTTTTTATTTTTCTTGAAAATTAACAGAAAATCGAAATATAGAGAAATTACGAATTTTTGTGTTAGAATGCGAAGATATAAACCCATAGTTTTACCAAACTAGCGAATTGCGCCGATCTTCAGTTTTGGGAAGCGGCGAAATAAGTATCATATAAACTGAAAACTGCATTTCGATGTATTTAAAAATAAATAAAGAAATTGTTATATAGATTCAGTTTAAAGCTCGTTAGAAGAAACGTTTTTCGATCTTTGTGATTATGCCTAGATGTAAACTCATTCATACTATTTTCTAACGCTAAAGAACCGATTTTCGTGAATATCGCGCAAATCTTACTTCAACATAAAATAATTAAAAAACTACTTCAAATTTTAAAAACATCTCGGTGAGGTATGTTGGACCGGGAGATCAGCTATCCCAGTACCGAAATTCGCCGCTGTCTGAAGCTTCGATTTCTGGCTTCAGACGACATTACAAACATAGCCAGACAAGCATATTGTGTTATTAAATAAGACGATACAATAAGACGGAATCCATGGAACCTGCTGACAGTGACCTTTGAAATCGATTAAACACATTTGAATTTGAGAGAGACTATTTTCTTATAATTAATGACTGCGCATTTCGCAAACAATGAAGTATGTAAGATATGCATTTACTGCTTTCAATATACACCTTTTGTGTGTTACTAATTCTGATTCCTACAAATTAGTGTGAATTGGTATTTTTGTTCTATTTTGCTTTGTTGGGGAGTTGCTTCTAACTTCTTCAACTGTCTACTAAGGATAGGCTTAATGTGGATGTTCTATGGATAGGCTTAATGTGTATGGATATGTTCTATGGATAGGCTTAATGTGTACACTCAGATATAATTTATCCCGAAGTTATTGCAGATGTTTTAGAACTTTCCAAGGAATTCTGTATGTCTCACTGCAATATGTTGTTGTTGTTGAGACCCAGACCGGCCGACCTACCAGAAATGTGTGAAAGCCCCAGGCCGTCCGGCTCGTCCAGAGGACTTGGAGCAACAGAATGGACGACCGGCTACCAGAAATGTGTGAAGTAACTGTTTGGACGGCCGGGAAGTGCCACCCAGTTGAGACCAGAATCCAATGGGGGAGGCACTGACAGGGACTGTATCCTCCTTCCCCTACCACCAACCTCTCGGAAGGATTTATGGACCCACATGTTTAACGTGATCGCACTCCGTGTGAACACGGCGGCAGTTTTGGCAGTGGCGGGAACCGAACACTGACCTACCGAGTCCAACTCCCGCGTGCTAACCACTGGGCTATCACGCCCCTCACTGCAATATGTTGTTGAGACCCAGAACGTCCGACTTACCATAAAAGTGTTGAAAATCCATACCGTTCGACACATCCAGTGGACTTTCCGACCATTCAAATAGTTGCTCTTAGTCCTCGGACGAGTCGGATGGTCTGGGTTTTCGACATCCAGTGGACTTGAACAACTATTAGGACGGCCGGTACCATAAAGGTGTAAAGTAACTAAATCTTTGGACGGCCGGGAAGTGCCACCCAATTTAGACCGGATCCCAGTGGGGGAAGCATCCACAGGGACCACACCCTCCTTCCCCTACCACCAACCTCTCGGAAGGACTTACGGACCCACATGTTTAACGTGATCGTACTCCGAGTGAACACGGCGGCAGTTTTGGCAGTGTAATGGAATCGAATCCTGGCCTACTTAGTGCAACTCCCGCGCGCTAACCACTGGGCTATCGCGCCCCTCACTGCAATATGTGCACTTTTTGTAGATTTCGAAAAGCAATACGCGTGCATTAAGAGTTTAGATGTATTGAAATTGATTTATGAAATTTCACTCATAATAAGCATTCACAATTTCATTTGGCCTCATACTTGAAATCATCGATCACATATCGAAACGACAGCTTTATCTAGATTTTTTTTGGGGGGGGGATGACAGTTTAAAAATTATAATTCCAGTTTTAAATATTTGTTTATCGATGCAAATTTTAAACCATTTCCATATGATGTTGCGAACAAAATTCATTAAACATTTGTGAAAGAGCATTTTCTGGAGATTTTTGTTCTTTATTCGTTCTAGAATGCATTTTAAACATGTGCAATGCTTTTAAAAATCAATAAGCATGCAGAAATCAAAAAGATTTTTATGGTAAAAACATGCAATATATGGTCAGTATACCCTAATTCTTCCCGATAACACTCTTTAATAATTGTACTTTTTGTGATTCTTTTGTAATTGTAATTTTGTAACTAATTCACATTTCCGTTCTTATTTTTCTTTAATTGGTTCAAGATTCAAGGCTCGTATTAATTAATATCTATCTGAAAAAATAATTAATGTAATCTTTTGCATAATTTTCTCATTAATGCATTGGGTTAGTTTATTAAAGTGCCTTTGTAAAGGCAGAAACCTGTTAAAATGTTTCATGAAACATTATCTGAATTCATATTAAAAATATTCACATTTCCGTACTTATATTTTATTTTATTTGGTTCAAGATTCGATGGTCTTATAGGTTAATATCTATCTAAAAAAAATTAGTACAATTTCTTTCATACTTTCCTTTATTAATAATGTATTGTTTAATCTGCTCGTAACATGAAAATAGATTTGTAAAGGCACGAACTATTTAGAACCTTTCGAGAATAACTACTAGAATTCACATTAAAATAAATAATTCACATTTCCGTACTTATATTGATTTTATTTGTTCGAAATTCAATTCACCTATACATTTATATCTACTTTGATAATTAATTATTGCAATATCGTTAATATTTTACTTTCCCTGCAATACATGGTAATGTATAGAGAAAGTATTGGAATCATGTCGAAAATCGCAACTCGAGTTTTCGTCGCGTCTACACGTTTCGAAACTTTTAAAATACGAAAAAAATATTTTTATCGTGACGTCTGTGTGTGTGTCTGTCTGTTCGTCCGTCTGTCCGTCTGTGCAGATTTTGTATCCACTCTAACTGAAAAAAAATCTGCTATAAGAATAACTTGTTTCTCCGTCCATAACGCTTGGCGACATTTTGGCGTCTTTTTTAAATGTTGCCACATTAACGAAAATGTCGTCGAATTCAAAAACTGATGCTACATCAATAAAAATGACGACTAATTGATAAAAGCTCAATATCTTGGAAATAACGTAAGAGTAGACTATAAGAATAACCCATTACTCCGTCCGTACATCAGTTCATCCGTAACGCTTGGCGAGAAATTTAGTGGGACATCGCCAACTTGGCGACTATTTTAAATTATGCGAAAGTGACAAAATTGTCTCCAAATTGATAAAAATGATGCCAAATGAGAAATGATGTTTCGCAAATTCTGACTGCCATCAAATGAAGGACATAACTTCTAGGATATAACAAATACTCTTCTCTCTGCTTGTCTGTAACACTTAGTGACGCATTTAGCGAACTTGGCAAATAATGTAGTAAAAGTATCGCCAATTTAGAGATAATTCGCCACAAATTGACAAAGAGATCGTCAAAATTGCAAAAATGATGCTAAATTAATGAAACTTAAATGATTAAAATTAATTGATGAATTAATTATTAAAATATTTTAATATATGAACTATGTCGCTTATTGAGGATGCTATCAATATTGATAATTGTTTATTTAGAGTTGCGCGAAATATAAGTCAATTGGGTACTTTGAAATAGTTTTACATGTTGTGATCCGGAAATGCGCCAAATGATAAAAACACGGTACTGTGAATCTTATTATTATTTTTTAATATAAAAGGAGTAAATTCACTGCATTATATAAGAAAAGTCATGTGCTGCCCACATCATATTTTTAAACGTAGTGAACTGAGCTTTAAATTTGGAGGAGGAACTTATGCAGATGAAAAGTAATATCTCATCCAGTAAATGTCAGAAAATATTGCACAGTAGTTTCATAAAGAAATCGTTTTTTCACAACTTTAATGTCAATAATGCAATAATATTTCTTACATTTCTTATTGCTACACTGTAAAACATTTACAATCATGTTATTGAAAGTTTCAGGGGAATCAACTATCCGTAATGAGGATTATGGTTCCTGATAGTTATGACAATACACACAAATATATATATATATATATATATATATATATATATATATATATATATATATATGTCACTACAAAGGAATGAAAATGAAAGCAAGATACCGAAATATGGCCGGGGAGCCTGTGACCCCCGCTCACCGGTTAAACAAGCTATATGTGGCGATGACACTCCCGATAGCCGGTACTTTACCAGAGAATAGAATACATAAGTATCAATACATACAAGGTGAACCAAAGTCATATGATTAACCCGTATTTGGTGGAATCATAGACACAGTAAATATGTTCTGGACTTGGACACGCCAATTAACATTTAAACTAACCCCAATCATGTCACCTGCCATGAGACATGACAATAAACAGATGTACCACAATAAATAAAGCCACAATAACATTGCTTTGCAATATATTAGAATACCTTATGTACTTTTGAAACGTGGTCCCACAAACTACACTGTATGCTCCACTGTCATTACTAGAGCTCTAATGACCAGATAATACCACAGAAATGCAACATAGTCGGCCATGGCACAAAGCTAGTAAATTTACTGTTCACCCGAACTTTTATCTAAGTACAAATTAAAACTTTTAGTTACGGTTATGACAAAGAAACCGCTAATGATGTCACCCAAAATCAATTTTGGAGATCCCTGTTTGATCGTTCCAGTTAGAAATCTGTGGTCGCGTACAAAGCGGTCCTTTTCATTGCTGTTCAGTCGTTTGCTACGTAAAAGTTGATTAATAACGATGTTTCTAAACACGTTTTTGCTCAGACTTGAATTCTATAATATAATATAGTTGATCTCAAATCCGAAATCAATTCGCTACACCCCATTGGCCATCTTTTGATATCATGCTTTCATTTTCATTTTCATTCCCTTGTAGTTGGATATTTTAATCTTCTTTGTTGAACTGCACTGTGACTTACAAGTAAGATTTCAGGGGATTTTATCTTTGTTTCGGTATGACTTTTATGTAATATATATATATATATATATATATATATATATATATATATATATATATATAATGGCTATTTCCTCAACCGTTAGTCACAGAGATGTACTTCCAATTGCAAAAATGTTTTAAATTTTAAATCTATTATCTTAGAAACAGTTTAAATCAATAAATACATATATCAAAGGAATACGAAATATAAATTTTTATACGGTCCCCGGTCCTACCAATTATGTTTAGGAAAGTCATCCTCATACAATTTCATGCAAAATAAACAAAAATCTTCTTTTCACAACCAAAATTCCCCGAGTTATGATGCATATAACTTTTTGACTTAAGTCGCTTTTCCATGCATAAAAATGCCCGTTTCAGGCAACCAACCAATCAGGGACCGTATTGACCATTTCTCCAGGCAACCAACCAGTCAAGGACCGTATTGGCCATATCTCCAGGCAACCAACCAATCAGGGACCGTATTGACCATTTCTCCAGGCAATCAATAAATCAGGGACCGTATTGACCATTTCTCAGCACAAAACGTGCTCCAAATTTAAACAGCTATAAGTGGGTCAATTTTGGACGTAAAAGGTTGATTTTTTGTTATTTTGCATAAAATTGTATGAGGATGACTTTTTTAAATATAAGTGATAGGACCAGGGGACTGTATAAAAATTTATATTTCGCATTTCTTTCAGAAATACATTTATTGATTTAAACTGTTTCTAAGATAATAGATAAATTTAAAACATTTTTGCAATTGGAAGTTTATCTCTGTGACTAACGGTTGAGGAAATACCCATTGGGCACCGATAGCACTGGACATCATGTATATATAAATACAAAAAAAATGCTTCGTCAGACAATAATTAGCTGAATATAACGCAAATGAAGATGGTATTTTCATGAAAGCTTATAATTGCGGATTTTCTTATAGTTTTCCGAAATTATCAGCAAAGTTAACTGAAAAAAATTAGCAAAGAATACAGAATGATGTACAGTGTAAACATTGGACATTTTTGCATTATGTGGCATTTTAATCTGCATGGTATAACAGTATTCAATTTTTTGAAAAAGTATTAGGTGTTTTAAAACGCATTAGCTTAAAATGCTGCTGTATATAAACTGATATAATCATGCATAACATTCACTATTTTATTTTTACGTTTTTTGCAGGCCGTTTCAAACTGATCACTTCTATTGTTTCAGGGTACTAAAAAGGGTAACACACTCAGAAATATTATTTCGAATACCTCCATATCTTGTAGAAAAATAAAAATAATCACATTTCCCTACACCAGAACACATAAAGCAATACTAAAACCTTTCCCAATGAATTTCAGCTAAAATACTTTGATAGAAAATGGATTCCAGTAACTCCGGTAGTTTATATAATAACACACAACTGGAAGATTCGGAATCACTATTAATCTATTTTCAAAACGTGCCGTCTAAGCCAGTGAATAATATTGCATAGAACGGTCATAGAAACGCGTAATGACGTTTGATGATTTGGGGGCGGAGCTTAGAACTGCTGACGAATGCCTTTCAAGAAGTTGTCCAAAAAATATGTTCTGCTTCGTTAAGAACTTTTATTATCAAATTCTTCGTAATTCAATAATTCGTAATGTGATAAGAATTCTCGACGTTGACTGGAGATGATAGAATTAGATATATGTAGATATACTTGTTATTATGTATTTAATTATATGTTCAGTTTATATTATTTTACTCTTGATTATAGAATAAAGTTGGTATCAAATGACATTATACAGCATTCTACATATATCTTTAAATCAATAATTTCGTTTAAAAATGTAAATTTTATTGGAATAAATTAAATAAAGGTCACTATATTACAATCATTCTGCCCTAACAATATATCTCCCTCCCTGGTTCTCTTCGTATATATATATATATATATATATATATATATATATATATATATATATATATATATATATATATATATATATATATACACTCACGGACAATGAAAGTTGCGCACCAAGAAGGAAGCATAGGATGGACCTGAAATTTTAATGATGGAAGGATACAGATGAATGATATACATGACCACAAAAACAGCGCAGCAGAACACGTACAGATGGAACTGTAATACACATTCCGGTCATCCTCAATAGCGCATCGCATAGCCTCGTGCTACGATACAAGATTCGGCAGCACGATATCTAATAGACGCCTGATGTTGTTCTGCGGCAGACGAGTCCACGCCTGTTGGAAACTACTTACCAAATCTCAAAAATTGCAGCAACGAGGTAGCTGGAGTTTTAACCAGTCCCACATATGCTCGATAACTGACAGGTTTGGTGGAGCGGGCAGGTCATGAAAGTGTCTGGACATGACTCAGGCAGGCCTGGACGACCCGAGTCGTGTGCAGTCGGTCATTATCCTGCTGGAATTGTGAACCTGGAATCCCAGCAGCGATTGGGAGCACAGTCGGCCGTAGAATCTCATCCACATACCACCGGCTCGTCAACGTTCCAGGTACCACTACTACAGTGGATCAGCTGTAGTAGGCTGTAGTAGGTACTAAACCCATGATACCTGTATTGGGGCTGGTGTGGCGCTCGATAACGAGGTTGGGATTGTGCCGTTGTGCAGGGGACCTCAACACCCGAACAAGCTGATCATCGGTCCCCAAAATGAAGCGGCACTCATCGCTAAACACCCCACATCGCCAATTTGTGGCGTTCCACGTTGCTCTATCCCGGCACCACTGCAACCGCAGCCGTCGATTTTCTCGTGCACAGCACACCTAAGGGACACTGGAATCTCAGATTCACTTCCTTCAGGCGTCTAGATATGGTTCGTGGACACACAGGAGCCGCTACCTGTGCATGTATAGGGGGTAGCTGTGGGCTCTATACGTGCCTGCAGCACGATCATTCGATCCTGTCTACTCGTGGTATGTCTGGTCCGTCCAAAGCCGGTCTTCCGTGTCTGGTTGGCGTCCCATGATCAGTGCTTCCAACACCGTCGTACGGCATAGTCCGAAAGATCCGCGTGACGGGCTATCCTGCGCGCTAACCACCCTGATGTATTCATCCCGATGATCAGGATTCTCTCGAAGTCAGTCAGTTGCGTATATCGACGTTTCCGGCATCTATCCACGACTCTTTTTACTCCGTACTCATGCTTGCGTAGGCCACATCTTCTCGCATTGATGGGGCGTCGACTATAAGCCGGTTTATAAGGGCGCTGGTCATGCTTGCAGCATCACTTACGGGAGTACGGTCATGCGCAATCATACCAGACTGGGATCATTTGCATACTAGTGCGCCTTCTAGCTATTTACATCATTTCGCTGTTGTACCAAGTTATTTTTTGGTTCGCAACTGTCATTGTCCGTGAATGCCCGTCATATGACGGACTTCGAAACTTGCAAGTTATGACCTCCCATTTGATGCCTTTTTTTATCAATTTGGCGACATTTGTGACATCTCGCCAAATTTGTTTGCTAAACGTCATGGACGGACGAATAGATAAATTGTTTTTTTCTAATAGTAGATACTTATATTATTTCTAAGGTATTGAATTTTCATTGATATGGTGACATTTGTGTTAATTTCCTGATATTTTGTTCAACGTTGAGAAATTTTAAAAATATCGCCAAAATTGTCGCTAAGTGGGGCAGTTTGACTGATAAGCAAACGCTACCGAAATATCATTGGAAAACTATCCCGTTTCAAAATATAATTAATTTAATCAATTGCGTCATATGTATCATTTTTGCGAAATATTTACCAATTTGGTGATATTTTTATCGATTTGGCGACATTTGATAAATTTGGCGACATTTTAAATAGTCGCGAAATTTGTCGCCAAGTGGAATGGTTGGATTTGACAGACAAACGCTGCCGAATCATCATTACAATACTATCCTCTTTCGAAACACAATTAATTTATTGATTTGTTATCATTTTTGTCAATTTGACGACATTTCCATAGATTTACTATTGTCGTTAATTCGGCGATATTTCAATCAATTCGGCAACATTTTAAAATTTCGCCAAATTGCCGCAAGTAGGACGGTTGGACTGCCAGGCGAAAGCTACTGAAATATCATTGCAATACTATCCCCTTTCAAAATAGAATTAATTTCATCATTTTTGCGTCATATTTATCATTTTGGCGAAATTTTTACCAATTTGGCGCCATTTTTATCAATTTGGCGCCATTTTTATCAATTTAGCGACATATGATAAATCTGGCGACATTTTAAAAAGTCGCCAAATTTGTTGCTATGTGGGATGGTTGGACTTGATAGACAAAGGATATTGAACCATCATTACAATACAATTCCCTTACAAAATGCAATGAATTTCATTGATTTGTTGTCATTTTTATCAATTTGGCGTTATTTTTACTGATTTGGTGACATTCTCGTCAATTTCGCAACATTTATATATAATTCGCTAATTTAGCAATACCTGGTCAAATTCGTCGCAAAATTTTCGCCAAGCGTTATTTAGAGATAGATAGTTAAGCAAACAGATAAATCAAGGTGTTTATACTGTTATAAATACAATATATAAAACTACAGTTTATATATAAAACTACATCATTTATCACCATTTTGTTTGTGGCTTGCGAACTTGAAGATGGTCTTCCAAACCTTATTTCAAAGTCAGTATTAAATATTTCATTTTCAACTCTTCTGTAGCAAAATGTGTTAAATTATATGAATATTGTATTTCTATATTTAATATTTTTACTATATCTATATTGCTATAGATAGTATAGTTTGTATTATGTTTCAATTGCTTAATTTTCCAATATTCTGCCACAGTATTTTAGAAGAATACAGGCAGAGTATGAAAACATTCCTCTCACAATTGGGAATAAAAAGCTGTAAAAGAGGAAAGTAGAAATCACGGGAAAACTGTTTTACCGCTGGAATAAAATCAAAAGGAACAAATAATAGATTGATTTTGGACGAACATTCAAATTTCCTGCAGGAAAATAAAATATAAAGAAGTATGATGAAAATATTTTTTGAAACAGGAAATGTGATTTTTATTTTTGTGGTTATATACAAATGCATGTAGGACGAAAACTGTGTTCTTTATTTTAATAAATGATATAATGTAGTATTAAAAATATACAAAAGGATTGGAAAATTTCCTATGAGACATAGTTAAACATTTATTCAATTGGATGGGATGTTTTATGACAAACTGACCTGCTGGGGGAGCTCAGGTAGAAGAACCCTTTTGTTCCATGTTTAAGTGATCAAAAGATTGGTTTTTGCTCTGAGCAAAATTTCAGTTTGGACCTTAAACATCATTATTGATTCTGAGATTCAAAACGATGATGGATTTGATACTAGAAGTCCATTGTGATAATCTAAGTGAATTGCGAAAATACAGAAAAAAATGAAAAGTTAAAAAATATTTTAGAAACAATTAGCCTAAAAAGATATTTATGTCAATTTAAAAAAATGTGTAATATATTTTTACACTACTAGCGTACCCGACCATAATCGATAACCTTGGCAATACCAGGGATCACTTTTGTTCTTAATATAATTTGCACACTACTTTCATAACAATGTGAATGTTCTGAACGTCCTTTAAATACCTTAAAATGTACAGAATCATTATATTGTTTTGTTGTTTGTTCGACCCAAACTTTCCTACCAATCATAAAGTGTATGGTATATGTTTGGACAACCGGGAGAGTATCACTAAAATAGACCGGAAATCAGTGGGGGGCGGCATCCACAGTGATCGTACCCTTCTTCCCCTACCACTAACCTCTCGGAAGGATTCATAGATCCACATATTTAACGTGTCCGTACACCGCATGTACACGGAGACAGTTTGGGTGTAGCATGGAATCGAACTTATGTAGCAATCCCCGTTATTTAACAATTGGACTATCCCACTCCCAGAACTGTTATGACCCGTCCTATTCATAATCCTTATGTTTGTTTATTTATTTGTCTCAGACTGTCCGACCTACTAGAAGGCGTAAGGTAGCTGTTTAGACGGCTTGGACAACGCCACCCAATTTAGTATGGAACCCAGTTGGGTTGCATCCTCCTTCCCCTAACACCAACCTTTCAGAAGGACTTAGGGACTCATATATTTAACATGCCCGCACTCGGCATATGCACGGGGACATTTTGGGTACAGCTGGGGATCGAACTCGGGTCGTTCGACTGCACTCAACGAGCTTTCATCACTGGGCTCTCCCACCCCGAGAACAATTATGTTCCATTCCATCCAGAACCATGACATTTAGCATATATTTTTCTAATAGCGAACTTCACTACAATTATAAGCTCCAGGCGGTATGTCTGCTGCATATATTTCTGATGGTCTACAAGCAAATCTAGAGCATTTCAGAATTTCATTTCTAATGCTATGGGATCGCTTTCGCTTTGGTGGCATTAAGGAGTAGAATCTGATCTGTATTATTAACCGGGTAAATACTTAATTGGTAATCATGAAAAATTAATTCTTGCAATTACTTTGTTTAATTGTTTATAATACCCATCAATAAAATATAATTGCTTATTCATTAATAATTGCATTTTAATCGTCATTGTCAATGAAAAAATTGCGAAACACTCTGTTTATGATAATGGACAATTCCGATTTAAAGAAACCAATCTTGAACCCAAATCATATTTAAAGCGAATGTTTTTCTGATTCTAAATATCTTCGTGAAAATCTCTTTAAAAATTTATTTATTTAAATATCCAGAAAAGAATAAAAACGCAAAATTAGTGCACATAGAAAACGCCCCGTGATTGGCAATGCCACCATTTATTTTAAGGTGATGGTATTCATGTACGTGTTCTAAATTACTGCTTTTTATACATTATTAGCATTATTAAGCATTTAAGATAATAGAGTTTCTCATATCAAAATAATACTCTCATTAAAATAATATCAATTTCGTGTTAACTTCCGCACAACTTTACTTTTCATAACCAAGTAAATAATCCAAAATAAAAACTGGTATCAAATATTTTTTGTTTTGTTACACTTTTAATGATTCCTTAGCAAAATAACGTCATATGTCATGTCATATTAAAGCTTTCTTAGTGTTTAATAATTAAATAATAATTAAACAAAGCTTAATTAATTAAATAATGTGTTATTTTTAATGCTTATCATTAACAATTTTCAAAAGTTACACTTTATTTTATAAGAATCACAGAAATAGCTGGAAATGGATTTTTAATCCCCATGTCGTAATAATAAGTTCAAAATAAATAAAATAAACAACCCAGTACACAGTTTTTATCATCCAATATTTTTAAAGGCTCATATATGTATTTTCAGCTAAGCGAAAATTTACAAAATGCAGTATGAGAGAAGAATATGCAGATGAATGTGACACAAGAAAGGAACTGGAATTGTTGCTTAGCACTTGTCATTTTTATATAACTTAACTAACTATTAATAAGTAGATAATAATTATTCGTTAGTAATTAAACTATTAATAACTATCTACTTAATATTAGTATTTAGTAATTTAACTATTAATAATTATCTACTTAATATTAGTAGTTAGTAATTAAACTATTAATAACTATCTACTTAATATTATTAGTTATTAATTAAACTCTTAATAACTATCTACTTAATATTAGTAGTTAGTAATTTAACTATTAATAACTAGTTAATAACTATATAATTTTAATAACATAATAATAACTTTAATAACAGCTTTAATTATATAGTAATAACTAATTTAAAATGTAAATTATATAACGGTTAGAGTTAAAATATATCTTTCATGCAATTTAACAAACTATTCATAATTTTAGTCTAGAATGTTTTAGTTTAAAGAAAGTTAGACATATAAATAACATTTCTATTAATGATCTATCTCTGGTATATATAATACAAGTAAAATAAAAATCCTTCAATTATATATACGAGTATATATATATATATATACATATTTCTATCCAGACAATTTGGAATTAATTCCTAATGAAGCTACTACTAGTAATAATATTAATTTTTTGGATTTAAATCTTTTTATTGAATCTTCTAATAGAATTGTTACTAATTTATATGATGAAAATGACTATTTAAATTTAACATTAATAAAATCATACAATTTAATTCCTGCAACGCGATTCTATTGTTTAGAAATATTATACTTAATCAGCTTTTTAGAATTTATAGATTATCTGATAAAAAATTTCATGCTATACATATAAATAATCTAAAAATTACCAGCAATTTATATAAATATCCCTCTTATTTAGTAAATGGTAATGTTAAAAAATTTAGATTAGCTGGATTTTTGTGAAATCTATCATAGTATCTATTAGTCTGACATCTCCATTCATTTGTATTAATAATACTTTTATTTTTACATCCATTTAAATATTAGTCTTTCCATAAGCCACACATTTTAGTAGCTCTGTTTGTATATTATTACTTTTTCTTGCCTTTTCGTATCACTGTCATTACTTTCCTTATATATATAATGTATAAGGAAAGTATTGTGACGGATTCGAAAATTCGAATTCGAGTTTTCGACGGGAGACTACGTTTCAAGCATCCCTGATAACGAATCAAACATTTTTGAAGTGATGTCTGTGTGTGTGTGTGTGAAAGTATGTGTGTGTGTGTCAGTGAGACTGTGGAGACGATAACTGACGAACGAATGGACCGATTCGAACGAAATTTGGTACAAAAATCACAATCTGTAAACACTGGAAACCTGATGTTTTTATACACAATCGAATGTTCAGAACCCTCCTAAATTTTCGAATGAAATTTTGAAAAAATCGTCAAAAAATCAAAACTGCTAATAAAGTTACGCAGATAGACATTTCTCATGTAATTTTTCATTAGAAAACGATTGACATAAATTTTAGAACGTTAACATAAACCGTTCTCGAGATATCGTACATTTTTCAAAAAAATAATCAAAAAGTCATAAAATAAAAAAAAAATTCCTATTGCGAAACATGGTCACTTTTCATATGTAATGCCATACGATAAATTGGGTGACATTTTTTTTCGTGGATCTAGCTCGTTCTATTCATGAAAAAGACACTTTGAGTAATACTTTTGTATTTGAACGCCAATAGTCATTTATCTGCTGTAATGATAACTTATTTCTTCGTCCATAACGCTTGCCGAGATTTTGGCGACGAATTTGGCGGAATGTCGCCAACTTGGCGACTTTTTGAAATGTTGCCAAATTAACGAAAATCTCGCTAAATGGATAAAAATGATGCTAAATCAGTGAAAATGACGACTAATTGTCGAAAATTCAATATCTCGGAAAGAATATTATTATCTACTATAAGAAAAACCTTTTTTTTTTTACTGTAAAAGTAGTAAATTCATTACATTATATAAGGAAAGTCATGTGCTGCCCACATCAGATTTTTTATTTCTTACGAATGACAAAGTAGATCATTCCGTTTTCCTTTGCGAATGGCAACACTTAATTGTCTCTTCATTCTGGATTCCGGAGTTCGACTGGTTCGTGCATATATACTGTTTTTACAGGTATTCTTGTTTCCTTTAATTTTACCTCTCTATATATGTTGCCCCAGTTGAAATAGTTTATAGATATAATCTATCTATTTCCTCAGAAACATACATATTTTGTATTTGCTTCGACAAAATACTTGGACCCGAGAAAAAGTTTTGCGAAGTGAACAATTCAGCTATTTAGGCCTCGCCCGTGTCCATGTGTATTGCATTAATGCTTGGATTTCATTTGTTTTTCTTTTATCGATTCCACACCATCGATTTTTGTAGATTATCTTTAACTTGATGATTCGAATTTTTTATTTTTATCCATATGATTGTATATTTGCTGATTTATACTTTTATTTTGTAGGCTTGTTAGAAAGTTAGGTTTTTCGAGTAACAGCTTCTCACTTTTCTTTCATCAGAAAATGTAAATCAAGTATATATTTACTCAAAGGGAAATAATATCACAAAAATTGTGAAAAATTTTTTACCGTTCATAAAATTACTGAAGATGCAAGGAAAAATTTATTGGAATTGATGATGCTAACAAATTTCTCGCATAAGTGTTCACGAAATGTAAACACTTTCACAATAGTTAATACTATTATTAAATTTATGTAACATTTTTAAAACATTTATTAGAAAAACATGCAACAACTTAAAAATGGTTCATGCTAATCTTTTAAAGTTTATTTCATTAATTTTCCAATGAAAACGTATACAAAACATGATTATTTATGTAACGTTATATGTTTTGAATCTTTTAATGACGTTTTAAAAACTTTATATATATATATATATATATATATATATATATATATAAAGTTTTTAAAACGTCATTAAAAGATTCAAAACATATAACGTTACATAAATAATCATGTTATGTATAAATATATATATATATATATATTTATACATATATATATATATATATATATACATATATATATATATATATATATATATATATATATATATATATACATATATATATATATATATATATATATATATATCATATAAAATCCAGTAAACAAATTCAAAAAGAATTCCTATGCATATCCACAAAAATCAAAGGCAGTACTCAGGAAAAGGCGCCAAGCCGCTCTATACTCCGAAGCAGAATGTAATCCAAGAAAAAGAAGATTTAAAGGAACTTGGGATAACCAAATGCTTTGCATTTAATGGTTGGGGAGAATTGCGACTCCCCCTCCCGTTTAAAGCTGCTTTTCCAGCCTAGGCAAACGCTCACGGTACCAATGCAAAGCAAAGGTTGGTCCCCAATGCGTGCTAATACGAAGGCACCCGGATACGGAAGAACAAGACCAACCAAACAGAAGGAAACTGGACCAAAAGTGAATCCTGCCCAACTCGCTATCATATATATGTTCATTTTACGCATGCGTGCAATCTTAGCAGGTACGCATAAACTTTATTTACTTGCAAATTGAAGTAAACTGTCAAAATCTACATGATCCTTGAAAATCGATCTATAGCAATCCTTTAAGAAATATATAGGATAATGTTTATATAAAGCCTCTGTTATGATTTTAATATTGCTATTATTGCAATCTTTTTTAAACGTGTTGTAAATTTGATTTCTCTTGAAGTGTCCGAGTATGATATTTCTGAAAGTATTTTTGGTAAGATTTGTTTTCCAATCGATGAGATGATTTATCTTCATTTTATATAATTCTCTTTTGTCGTATAACGTTGTATAATGACCATATAATCCATGTTTTTTTATTGAGATGTCCAGAAAATTTACCGCTTCATTTTCTTCTTTACAATTTTTTATTAATTCCAATTCCGGTGGGTAAAATGTGAAATCGAAATTGGTGGTGGTTTCATAACTCCCCAATAGCACATCGTCAACAAACCGGAAATATGGTATCTCTGACAAAATATGGGTTCCTTTTTCATATGTTGAGAGGTAAATATCGGCCAAGATTGATGAACAGGCTCCTCCCATTGGGATTCCCTTTATTTGTCGGTAATAATTATTTCCGTTATATAGAATATTTTCTTTTAATACCAGTTCAATAAGATCAAGGTATCTTCGATAAGTAATAAAATCCTTCAAATCATATTCTTCATGTAATTTTTCCAAGATTGAGTATAAATTAGATAAATCAATGCTGTTAAATAGGTCGCGGAAATCAAAGCTTTTAAAACATATATTTTTATTACAATGTTTTAATCGATCGATAACTTCTACTCCATTTTTGATCATGACATGATTCTGTTTTTTGATGTTTTCCATCACAAACTTGAGGATGTTCAATAGTCGTTTATTAGCTATTGTCAGATATGATCCACAGCCAACGGTAACTGTACGGAATTTTACAGGCTCTTTATGCATCTTTGGAATGAGGATTAAATATGGAAATTTAACAGTTTTTATTTCATTACCGATTCGTTTGTACAAAGCCTTAATCCTATTGGAAGCGAATCGGTAATGAAATAAAAACTGTTAAATTTCCATATTTAATCCTCATTCCAAAGATGCATAAAGAGCCTGTAAAATTCCGTACAGTTACCGTTGGCTGTGGATCATATCTGACAATAGCTAATAAACGACTATTGAACATCCTCAAGTTTGTGATGGAAAACATCAAAAAACAGAATCATGTCATGATCAAAAATGGAGTAGAAGTTATCGATCGATTAAAACATTGTAATAAAAATATATGTTTTAAAAGCTTTGATTTCCGCGACCTATTTAACAACATTGATTTATCTAATTTATACTCAATCTTGGAAAAATTACATGAAGAATATGATTTGAAGGATTTTATTACTTATCGAAGATACCTTGATCTTATTGAACTGGTATTAAAAGAAAATATTCTATATAACGGAAATAATTTTTACCGACAAATAAAGGGAATCCCAATGGGAGGAGCCTGTTCATCAATCTTGGCCGATATTTACCTCTCAACATATGAAAAAGGAACCCATATTTTGTCAGAGATACCATATTTCCGGTTTGTTGACGATGTGCTATTGGGGAGTTATGAAACCACCACCAATTTCGATTTCACATTTTACCCACCGGAATTGGAATTAATAGAAAATTGTAAAGAAGAAAATGAAGCGGTAAATTTTCTGGACATCTCAATAAAAAAACATGGATTATATGGTCATTATACAACGTTATACGACAAAAGAGAATTATATAAAATGAAGATAAATCATCTCATCGATTGGAAAACAAATCTTACCAAAAATACTTTCAGAAATATCATACTCGGACACTTCAAGAGAAATCAAATTTACAACACGTTTAAAAAAGATTGCAATAATAGCAATATTAAAATCATAACAGAGGCTTTATATAAACATTATCCTATATATTTCTTAAAGGATTGCTATAGATCGATTTTCACGGATCATGTAGATTTTGACAGTTTACTTCAATTTGCAAGTAAATAAAGTTTATGCGTACCTGCTAAGATTGCACGCATGCGTAAAATGAACATATATATGATAGCGAGTTGGGCAGGATTCACTTTTGGTCCAGTTTCCTTCTGTTTGGTTGGTCTTGTTCTTCCGTATCCGGGTGCCTTCGTATTAGCACGCATTGGGGACCAACCTTTGCTTTGCATTGGTACCGTGAGCGTTTGCCTAGGCTGGAAAAGCAGCTTTAAACGGGAGGGGGAGTCGCAATCCTCCCCAACCATTAAATGCAAAGCATTTGGTTATCCCAAGTTCCTTTAAATCTTCTTTTTCTTGGATTATATATATATATATATATATATATATATATATATATATATATATATATATATATATATATATATATATATATATATACATACATATATATATATATATATATATATATATATATATATATACATATATATATATATATATATATATATATATATACATATATATATATATATATATATATATATATATATATACATATATATATATATATATATATATATATATATATACATATATATATATATATATATATATATATATATATATATATATATATATATATATATATATATATATATATATATATATATATATATATATATATATATATATATATATATATAAAATTGAGAAATCTTCCGGACATTCAATTGTGTTTAAAATCATCGGGCTTCTAAGATTCAACGATTGTAATATATTTACCAAATTTCATTCCAAACACTTATTTCTGTGGGGCATATCTCTTCCACAGACTCGCGGGCGCATGCGCACACACACACACACACACATACATCACTTAAAAAACGTTCGACACGAGTTCACGGATGCCTGAAGCGTGCTCTTCCGTCAAAAATTCGAATCTTCGATCCCATCACAATACCTTCCCTATACATTTTGCTATGTATATTGGGAAAGTAAAAATACAATAAATTTTACACTATAGTCATATAAACAGCTTTGACAGAAGTACTAATACATACTAATACTTAAAAATAAATGTAATCGACTTTACAAATTCCAGAGAAAACATGGGTTCTCACTCGAATAGAGCTTTTCTCAAATACTTTTACAGTGTAGTACATCAATTCAGTGTACATTTATATCACATGTACACATGCTGTTGTTGTTGTTGAGACCCAGACCGTCCGACCTACCAGAAAGGTGTAAGGTAACTGTATGGACGGCCGGGAAGTGCCACCCAATTTAGACCGGAACCCAGTGGGGGTGGCATCCACAGGGACCGTACCCTCCTTCCCCTACCACCAACCTCTCGGAAGGACTTACGGACCCACATGTTTAACGTGATCGTACTCCGCATGAACACGGCGGCATTTGTGGCAGCGTGCAAATCTAGCGCGCAAACCACGGGGATACCGCACCCGAGATGGCCAACAGCACGCGGCGTTCCGAGGTGGTCACCCACCAAGTACTAACCGCGCCCGATGCTGCTTCACTTCGGTGATCTAACGAGAACCGGTGTTTTCAGCACGGTACGGCCGTTGGCCCATGTACACATGCTGTATAGATTCCTTAGCACAAAACATGCTTTGGTATTTGGCGAATTACATCAAACGCCTCCTAATAAATATTAACCCAAAAACAGAGTACTTGGCAACGCTTTGATTCTTAACGTAGTCTGTTTAGCAAACGTGTGTGGAATATTTTTTGAGAATATCCACGTGTTCCAGTATAAAGGCAAAAAAGGAACATTAAATACTTACTCCCTAAAGTTCGTTATATGAGTTGTGAGAATAATTGTGTTCATGTAATCAAATTTATGTAATGTTGCAGCGTTGGGGGGAACTATGAAAAATTGATTTACTTCCCAGGTCCGTGCAGTCACGCAGACATTATATATATGTAACAACATCCATGAATCGTTTTCGTTATTTTTTCGTGTCTTCAGCAAGAAATAGTCAACACACAATGGCAGCAAGAAAATTTGCTATGTGTCACAATTAATTATATCAAGGAAATTTTATAATGATTGAGCTTAGATTGCAACGGTTATTGTTGCGTGGATTTTCACCACACGTCCGGTCAGAACGCAAAAAATCATTATTATCGATAGAAGCGATCTTCGACATTGGCCGTGTCGATTAAAAATACAGGTAAACAAACAATAATACATTAGAAATTATGAATGGGAAATGAGGACAGCGGACATGATATAAAACAATAACAATATTTATTGACACACAAAATAACAATGAAAGGTATTCTCTTAACATCCTAACATAAACATGATTAACCCCAGACAGCATCTCTGTGTAAAATATAGCTCCCGTTATAATTAACAATTTTCAATAATGAATTTCAAAAATTATCTGCATATTAAGCTATTATTCAAAAAGGTTCTCGAGAGAGAAAGGTCGTTTTGTACCAACAATAATGTATGTAAAAGTACATGCATGGCATACCTTCAGCATCTCGCCGGACATAGAGCATCAGAGTATCGGGAAGCGTCGGAGTCCCATCATGGGGTCCGTTGAGTTCGTCTCGGACTCGGGGAAAGGCCAGTCCCAAAATCAGGACCTCACTGCTCGGAATCAGAAAATCAAGTAGTCTACTCAAAACTCTCTCAAGAACTCTCTCTCTCTCTCTCGCACACCGAAAATTAACACCTCCTACAAGGCTACGCCCCTGATTTCCATTGGTTTGAAACCGAAGTCCTTGCATTTTCCCATAGGTCGGTGTATAGTTACATGTCAGCTATTGGGTGCTGCATGACAGAGGGTTGGTAAGCTCCCAAGAATTAATGTTTGACAGCTGGGCCAAAGTTCCCATGAACCTGGGCGCACGTGCTTCCGGAAACGGTCAAGGGTCAGCTCCCTCAAAAGCGCCCTGCTGTGAGCCCCTCTGTAACTGAGCCATCTCTGTCCATTTTTCGCAGAAACTTTGCTTGTTCACCCTTTTGCAGGTGTTGACCAAGGGAAATGTATAAGTATTCTAGAAGTAGCACAGGGACCATCTGTAGAAGTTGCACTCCCTCCCCAATTCTCAATGTTCCATATTTGCCATGGAACAGCTATGTTCATACTGATAGAACCCACCTTCAGAAGAACGATCGGGCTCCTACTGTAGGTAACAGAATCCTTGGACTGGTTTCACTCCTTTTATGAGATTAGCAGCATAGAATATACGATACCTGTAATAAAAGAAAATAAATTCCATTACAATTTTATCCACACTCCACTATTTAGGAACCTCCATGGAGACTGGCTGTTTGGTAAGACAAAATTTATCGGTCTCTATATAGGTTCGCAAAATTTAGTCATTCGCAAAATGGTGCCAACATAGGATTTTAATTCGATTTATTCACCAAAATAAACATTTTGGTGTGCGGTACCCCTAAAATAAGGTACCTCTAAAATGCGAGACCACTAAATTCATCGGTTTTTCGTTAAACGATCTACCCTTTCACAAAATTTCAAGTTTCTATCTCATTGCATAGCATGTTTATCGACAATTTTATATTTTAATTGCTTGATATGATTCATTTTGATTCATTTGTTTAAATGATTCTTTTTGAAAAAATCTGATATGGGCAGCACATGACTTTTCTTATATAATGCTATGAATTTATTACACAGCAAAAAAATTGATTATTCTTATAGCAGATACTTATATTCTTTCCAAAGTAATGAATTTTCGTCAATCAGTCGTCATTTTCATTGATTTAGCGCTATGTTTATCCATTTGGCGAGATTTTCGTTAATTTGGCAACATTTAAAAATGTCGCCAAGTTAGCGACATTACGCCAAATTTGTCGCCAAAATTTCGCCAATCGTTGTGGACGGAGAAATAAGTTATTCTTAAAGCAGATAAATGACTATTGGCGTTCAGATAAAAAAGTATTACTCAAAGTATCTTTTCTCATAAATGGAACGAACTAGATCCACGACAATGATGTCACCAAATGTATCGCATAATATTACACATGAAAAGTGAACATGTTTCTCAAAAGTAAATATATTTTTTTTAATTTATGTGGTTTTTTGAAAAATGTATTTGAAAAATGTGCAATATCTCGAGAACGGTGTATGCTAGCGTTCTAAAGTTTATGTCAATCGTTTTCTAAGGAAAAAATTACATAAGAAATGTCTATTTGTGTAACTTTATCAAAAGTTTTGATTTTTTGATAATTTTTTCAAAATTTCACACGGAAATTTAGGGGGGGGGGAGGTTCTGTACTTTCGATTGCGTTTAAAAACAATAGGCTTCCAGTATTCATGGATTGTGATTTTTGTACCAAATGTCATTCGAATCGCTCCATTTGTTTATGAGATATCGTCCCACAGGCTCACTGACACACACACACACACGCACGCACATACTTTCACACATACACACACACGCACGCACATACTTTCACACACACGCACGCACACACACGCACATACTATCATACACACACACACACGCACGCACATACTATCATACACACACACAGACATCACCTCAAAAATGTTTGATTCGAGATCAGGGATGCTTGAAACGTGCTCTCCCGTCGAAAACTGGAATTCGAATTTTCGACCCCGTCACAATACTTTCCTTATACATTATGTATATAAGGAAAGTAATAATTCAAAGTTTCTCCTTGGTTTTATCGAATGATTGATTGAATGAAATTGCATACCATTATCTATTCGAAAAGTTGTACGACGTATGCAGGAAAAAAAATATTGCAAAGAATTTTTCAAAGTCTGATTTTTTTTTTAAACCCACCACAAATCATTGTTTATTCTGTATCTTACCCGAATATTCCTTTATAAAAGTAAAAACGAAAAAATCTTACATCTCGTATTTTTATTGTCAATTTACATAGCTATTTCTAACGTTAAAGCTTTCAACATACATCTTAAAAGGAATATATGCCACTTTTGATTTGATACAGAACACTCAAATGTTCACTATCTTTACAGATATAGAAGACATCAATGCAAACATTTTCAAACCCTAACATCTGGATTTTACTGTAAAATGATGACATAAACAATAGTTGCATTCAAAGGAAATGGCCTGCATTGTATTCACAGAATTTATATTTCATATTTATTGTAGCAAAATTCAAATACTACATACTGCAATGTTTTCTGCATATTTTTGGAAAAATATGGAATTCATATATGGTCAACAGAAAACACAAAACCACATTTCATACCTAGAATCTTTTTCAATTTCCCGCCCTTATTTTCCATTTTCACTCAAAGTATTGACTTTGCACAGATTCATCAATATTGTCATATTTATTTATTTATTTATTCATTTTTATTATTATTTTTGCTTTTATTGTGCATGCGAGTGAGTGTTTCTGTGTGGATGTCATATTTATGTATAAAGTAACTTGTATATGGTTTTGAAACATGCAATGTGTGAAAGATGCGCAATTCTAATGTATATCACAGAAAATAATTGTAAGTATGCTCACATTATCTAAATATATATACGAGGGTCACACTGAAATTTTCGAGATACGGCTAAGTGGAACAAGTTAAATTTACCAAGTCTTAGGAGTGTTCACAAAGTACTCCCCTCCAACATCAATGCATTTTAGTAGGCGAATTTTCCAAAGATTGAATACTTCAAGCCATCCGTTTCTTGGAATCGGTGAAAAATATGCTTTTATAGCCTCATCAATCTCATCTGCAGAAAAAAAACGACGCCCACGTAATTTTTTTTTCATTGAAAATATAGCCAAAAGTTACACATAACAAATTCAGAAGAATAGGGATGTTCTATCCCTTTGATGTTTTTTACTTTCCATATATACAATAATGTATAAGGAAAGAAAGTATTGTGA
Source organism: Amaurobius ferox (assembly GCA_951213105.1). Lineage (NCBI taxonomy): Eukaryota > Metazoa > Arthropoda > Arachnida > Araneae > Amaurobiidae > Amaurobius > Amaurobius ferox. The sequence continues at coordinate 20,531,677 of OX578153.1, forward strand.
CGGGGTCGAAAATTCGAATTCGAGTTTTCGACGGGAGAGCACGTTTCAAGCATCCCTGATCACGAATCGGACATTTTGGAGTGATGTCTGTGTGTGTGTGTGTGTGTGTGTGTGTGTGTCAGTGAGCCTTTGGAGACGATAACTGACGAACGAATGGACCGATTCGAATGAAATTTGGTACAAAATTTACAATCCGTGAACCAACACTGAAAGCTTATTGTTTTTATACGTAATCGAATGTTCAGAACCCCCCTAAATTCTCGAGTGAAATTTTGAAAAAATCGTCAAAAAATCAAAACCCCTAATAAAGTTACGCAAATAGACATTTCTTTTGTAATTTTTCATTAGAAAACTATTGACATAAATTTTAGAACGCTAACATGAACCGTTCTCGAGATATTGCACATTTTTCAAAAAAATTATCAAAAAGTCATATAAAATAATAAAAAAAATTCCTCTTGAAAAATATGTTCACTTTTCATATGTAATACCATGCGATAAATTTGGTGACATCATTCTCGTGGAACTAGATCGTTCCATTCAGGAAAAAAGATACTTTGAGTAATACTTTTGTATTTGAATGCCAATAATCATTTTTCTGCTGTAAGAATAACTTATTTCTCCGTCCATAACGCTTGGCGACATTTTTTCGACGAATTTGGCGGAATATCGCCAACTTGGCGACATTTTTAATTGTTGCCAAATTAACAAAAATCTAGCCCAATGGATGAAAATGACGCTAAATCAATGAAAATGGCGACTAATTGAAGAAAATTCAATATCTTGGAAATAATATAAGTATCTACTATAAGAATAACATTTTTTTAAACTGTAAAAGTAGTAAATTCATTACATTATATAAGAAAAGTCAAGTGTTGCCCACATCAGATTTTTTTTTTATTAAAAAATAGCCAAAAGTCACACATAACAAGATCAGGAGAATAGGGTGGATGTTCTATACCTTTGATGTTTTTTTGTTCAAGAAATTCGACTGTCTTGCTGAATGCATTGCCATGGCATGCATTGCCATGGCATGGCATGCATTGCCATGCCAAGATGCATTGCCATGGTGAAGCATAAATCCCCTAACATTCACTTTTTGAAAATTTTCTGGATGACCCTTAGTGGTGTACCAGTTAACTGTAACTGTCCCTCTACATTTATGGCTTTGGCCAGGCCTGTACTTTTGAAGAACACGGCATACATTACTTTTTTCATTGCTCGTTGTCTTTTCACCATTGTCGATTTGGGGTCATCTTTAAAAACCCATACTTTACTTTCTTGACGTAGGGGAACGTCAAAAAACGGTATGTACGTTTCATCACCAGTTATGATTTTAGAAATAACGCGGTGTCCACCTTCATTAAGTAGTTTTAGGATTTCTTTACTGATTCTGACTCGCTCCGCTTTTTGGTGTTCTGTTAAATTATGGGGGACCCAACGACAATCTAATTTTTACTTTCCTTATATAAAATAATGTATAAGGACACTATTGTGACGGGGTCGAAAATTCGAAGTCGAGTTTTCGTCGGAAGAGCACGTTTCAAGCATCCCTAATCACGAATCGAACATTTTTGAGGTGATGTCTCTCTCTGTGTGTGCGTGTCAGTGAGCCTGTGGAGACGATAACTGACGTACCAATGGACCGATTCGAGCGAAATTTGGTACAAAAATTACAATCCGTGAATACTGGAAGTCTATAGTTTTTATTCGCAATCGAATGTTTAGAACCCTCCTAAATTTTCGAGTGGAATTTTGAAAAAATCACCAAAATATCAAAACCTTTAATAAAGTTACGCAAATAGCCATTTCTTGTGTAATGTTTCATATAAAAACGATTAACATTAATTTTAGAACGGTAGCATGAACCGTTCTCGAGATATTACACATTTTTCAAAAAATTATCAAAAAATTATATGAAATAAAAAATAAATATTTCCTATTGAGAAACATGTTTCCTTTTCATATGTAATATTATGCGATAAATTTAGTGACTTCATTCTCGTGAATCTAGCTCGTTCCATTCATGATAAAATATACTATGAGTAATACATTTTGTATTTGAACTCCTATAGTCATTTATCTGCTATAAGATTAAATTATTTCTCCGTTCATAACGCTTGGGGAGATTTTGGCGACAAATTTTGAGGAATGTCGGCAACTTGGCAAATTTTTTAAATGTTACCAAATCAAAGAAAATATCGCCAAATAGATAAAAATGACGCTAAATTAATGAAAGTAAAGACTATTTGACGGAAATCCAATATCTTGGGAAAATATAAGTATATACTATAAGAATAACCTATTTTGTTTTTACTGTAAAAATAGCAAATACATTGGACTATATAAGGAAAATCATGTACTGCCCACATCAGATTTTTTCATATGCAGTTCCACATGAATAATTTTATGTATAGCTGCGGATCCATTGTAAAATTCCTTATGTATCATTTGGTAGGTACAGCGATAATCATCTATTAACATTTGCTAATTGTACTTAATATATAATAATTGTGCAGAACTGTAAAGTAGAAAACATTCTTCTTGTTTAGCTCCACTTTAAAATCATTGAAAATCATTGAATTAGGCTAGATAATGCTCTCGCATCAACTCCAATTTCTTTTCTTTCAAAATTTATTCTACGATAGTTAATTGGAATAATTGCCACAAATTATCGTCTACGGATATAAAAGAGTTCAAATTTAAATACCCGACCAATAATTTTTTTCTAGCGCATATTATCTGCCCCTGCCTCAAAAATCTCAATGCGACCCTCGTATTTAGCAGACTAATAAATCCTGTTATTGCAATAAAATATATAGTACATATAGCTAAATGCATTATTTGAAAAAAATTATCAAAAATTCAAAATGTATTTAAACATGTTTGAAAACATTAGACTTAATACAATGCGAAAAAATATATAATTTGTCCAAAAAAGAAAAATAATTAAATAAATTGAGGGGGGGTGGGGGATGGGCTCCCTGTGTAAGAGATCAGAGAGTTTTTTGGCTTAGAATTTACTTTATTGACTGTCTCGATATTGGTTGTGCTAGTTTATTTTCTAAATTTTAGTTTTTTTTAATGCTTGAAATATATAATGGGCCAGTTTAAAGCTTTGAGTTCATTTACACATTTGTACAATGAAATAAATTGGTGAAGGAGCAGTAGACGTCTAAGGTCGCATTCCTGATTTTCAGGCTCTATAATATCGGACACATTTAACAGCTGCAGTTTGTGTGACCTTAGGGTCCTTGGCCTGTGCAAAAGTTTTCCGTTTACGGTAGTCTCTCATGCGTTCAGTAGCATTTTTCTTAAGGATGGTAAAGTTTAGAGATATGTATCGTCACTTTTTGGCACCTTACAAAACTTAGGCTTTGCCAACATTCAAACTCAAGTAAAGTAATAGATAATATATCAAACGATACACACCCGACTTCTCTACCACGTTATGAATGTGCAGTATTGTACCAATCTCCTATTTCGAGTACCAACTTTCAGTCCCCCATCATTCGCTCTAGCAGTGGCGCACGACCTTGAAACGTGGGTTATTGTATACAGCCAATATCGCTTATAATATACAACCATTGTTCAGTATAGTAGACAGTCATTGTCTCTTTCAAGCCTTGCACAACTTTTGTAAATTGTATTGTTCTAAGAACGACGTTGTGCAAATTTTTGTGTAATTCCAAAGAATAACATGCAATTTCTTAAGTGTCAACCACGTAAACGATCCAAAGGATATAAATTCTAGGACTAAAACGTTCACTTTGGCGTCACTCTTCCCTTTTTTGGTTGCATGTAATCCGTTTCGTATATTATCTAATAACATAGCCAGTTTTAGGGATGCATGCCCATATATTTTTCAGATTTGAAAAATATTCATTTTTGATTTTGAGGATGTTTTAATACGTATTTTGAAATTTCACAACTAACTCTCGATAAAGTTGGCCCAAGGAATAATTCCTCGAAAAGGGGTATATTGAATTGATTTTCTTTGAACCATTTCTGTTGGACTTGGAAAAGTGTGACAAGATGAATCTTGCTGAAGGAGAAAATCATCATCGACGAAATAAACACTGTTGAAAAAAATATAATGGTGTCGCTATCAACAAATCGAATGCATTTCCCATCATTCATGCATCCTGTATCAAGGAATACTATTCGGAGAAGACGGTTAAAAGGTAGGATTAGTTGTCGACGTCCATTAAGGCGTCTATGACTAACCACTGCATATAGGCGGAGCCATCTGGATTGGTGCCTAGCTCGGTCAGCCTGGACAGTGTCCGATTGGCGAAATGTTGTTTTTAGCAACGGATCCCACTTCTCCCTCAGTTCTGATGATATTCGTGTGGAGGAGAACGAACCAGCGTACCGTTCCAGCATTTGTTTTCGACAGCCATCGTTGTCGACTGCCATGTTGTCGACTGCAGACAGCCATCATAATTGCTGGGGGAAAGTCTGGGAAACTATGTCGTAGAACAGCCAATCTCCTCTAGTTGTGCTGCAACTCAATCTGAGTCAACGATATTCTGCAGCCGATAGTTCTGCATATGCTGTCAAGCCAACCAGTTTCCATTTACCAGCAATACAATTTGAACGCATACAGCAGGACTTTCTCAACAATGCCTTCGAAAATTTAATATCATCCCATGGTCATCCAGGTCCCCAAACCCAATACCAATAGAATACGTCTGGTACATGCTGTGACGGCAATACAACCTTCTGAGAATACCGTTGAATTAACTGATCAGTTGCAGTATTTGTGGCAGAATCTTCCTCAGATGGACACATACAATTTAATTGATTATATGCCGCCCCAAATCTCGGCTTGTACAGCTATACCAGGGGAGGATATACCACTTACAAAAATACCATCTTCTTGTTGTCCCTATTTAAGACTTTTTTTCATTCTTTGTTGCTCCCAAATGTGAATTATTTGCATATATTCTCAAATGATACATACATGCCGAGTTATCGTGCATCATACTGTTTAATTACACCATATCATACTCACCATTTTTGCTTGGTAGTTTGAAACAGCTTAGTCTTAGACTTGAATGAAATCTGAATTTCTGTAGATGTCTCATCATCGTAGACTGAGACAACTTCACGAATTCACACTTATCCTTTCATATTCTGTTAAAATACCTGAATGTTAGGAATATGCTTTCCTACCCTATATTTTTCAACATACTGCCTCTTAATTCGCGTATTAGTTTTTGGCCACTTTTGCAACTAGCATTATTAATTTCATACCAGACCATCCGACCCACCCGAATGTATAAGGTACCTGTTTGAACAACCGAGACACTACCACCCAATTTAGACCGTAACTCAGTGGGGAAGTCATCTACATGGACCGTACATCTCTTCCCCTGCCACCAACCTACACACGGGGATAGTTTGGCAAGAGCAGAGAATTAAACTCGGGTCATCTGAGAGCAACCTCCGTGCCGTAACCATTAGACTTTCTCGCTCTGCAACGATTATTCTAGTAATTTATATTATAAGAATACTGTCATGATACTCCATTGATGATTCCGGAAGAACATTTCACAGCTATGAGCAATTGAATTTGGCCTAATTCGTGCAAATCCAATATGAATTATTTATTCAACTTTAATATAACACCTGTAAAAGGTCGGAAAGTGACCTCCTTAAATTTGGAATTTAGAAGACACAAGAACCAGCATCACAACAAACTCGTGATAGAAAGGGCCGCAAATAACCACTTAGGTTCACCCCCCCCCCCCTGTTAGGAGAAGTAAATCTCCAAGATGACATGCCCGAAAACACAGAAGAACCAAAACGCTAAATAACATTTAAAACCTAAACCCTTACCTTTAAAGAACTTCTTCCTCAACCACAAATATTAAATAAAATAAAATCACAGTAAAATCTAAATAAACACGCATAGTTTAGAAGTTAAAATAATACATCATTTATTAAAGTTATCGAGTATTAAAAACATAAGCTGAATCTTTATCAGCAAGCAACACCACTGGACTCAGGCGCAAAAGACCTTATTCAAATGCCACAGGCCGTAATAATCAAAAATATAATAAATCAGTGTCAAACCTTAATAATAAATATATAATTTTGTGGTATGGTCAAAAACACAGGGGAAGAGCAATCGAAGGTCATTAAAAATAGAATATCTGATTTTTGGTTATAAAACTTTGTAGATAATCAATTTGGTCTTTAAATAATTAATGAAATCAAAAGTAATTAAATAATTAAATTGGTAAGCCGGTAATTTTTGTAATGGTAGTAGAGCTCATAGTTCGTAAGTCAATCAACAGCTATTAAATTCAAGACGCCGGGGAACCACATAAATCCGAAACAGGAACGGAAAGGGCTTACTTCAAGCCACGAAGGCGCCACATCACACCCGAAGGTGAAAAATCATGAGAAGCTAAGGACATCAGCAGAGTACCCAAACTTGGTTATATCCCGTTTTCCGTGAAGAAAGGTCGGGTCACACATGTTACTAGGCTGCGCTAGATATAGTCCGGCCTGGGCACACTGCGTCATTTTTCTCTCTCAGCGCTCCGGCATGCACGGAATCGGACCCGGCATGGGCTGGGGCCAATCCCACAGGAAACGTCGTTGTCACTCTTCGATCCGGAGGGCTTCGGGTCACCCGACGTCAGACGGGCTACATTTCCCCAGGCACACGGACCTCAAGGAACAGACCTGGCGGCCAAGCTTCCGGATCCTTCGTGGGCATCGAAAATATCGGGGCCAAAGCCCGAGTGCCGTAGAGTAGTCTGGCAATGAAATGGGGAAATGCGCACGGAAAATTTGTCCAGAGTTTTTATGTCCACCTCACGGGCACAGAGAGAACTAGTCATTAAAACCAAACCGCCAAATTTCTTCCCACGCTTTCAATACCAGATGCAACCAAATCGCTTCAGCCGTCGCGACTCAAAACCACAGAGATGAACCTCTACACATTCTTCATAGCAGAAACGTATACATCGCACGCAAAACTAACTTCCTTTTTGTCAGCCAAAATGACCTCGAACTCAACGGAAGTAAAAGGAACTTCGAATGCTCGTATGTTCGAAATAATAATTTTAAAAATGGATTTAGATTGTGGTTCAAAGAGTTAAATGTTTTTAAAATATATCAATTACATAAATAAATGACAAGAGGGTTTTCAGAGCAGCATTAAATAATTTAAAAGCTTGAAATAAATTAGATGACTTGAAATACATTATGAGTTTATACACTTTATACACAAGTAATGGGGTGATTCGAATCCCGACTTACACACCATAACACATTATCGTACCATATATTCCATCTAAGTTCATCAACTAATGAACTGAAATTCACATACAAACAATTATTTATACATGCATTAAACTTCAGCAGCTAAAATTTATTCTGAAATTATACACAATGCTACACTAATTAAGAAATGTTGGAATATTTTACAATGTTTAATAATGAATCCCAAGTAATATAATCATGTAAATATTTTAAGTAATTTGAAAATTACTTCAAATAATGTACTGAAATCCACATGCAAACAATTATTCATACATGCATGCTAATCCCCCAGCAGCTAAAATTTATACAAGCCGCTATACCAATCCAGAAATTATGGAATATTGAAAAATGTAGAACACATACTCCTGATTCTAAATTTGTGAATAATTGAAATATTATTAAAAAAATTACAAAATAATATCGTAAGAAACACAAATTAACAATCATATTATATATTTAAATGTTCGAAACAGATTCAATTATTTTAATCTTCTGTGTCGAATACATTCCAGAAATCAGATGTTTAAAAATATTAAACCTAAAGTTTTTGAGTTATTTTAATTTTCTGCATTGAAACTGCATTACGAAATGTCGTACGACAATTTAACAAAATATGATAAAATCATACTCTCAGAACTGGTATAAGAAATACATAAGGATTGCATGTATTTCAGGGATTTAAAATGCATAAATTATATAATATCCAAAAGTAGTAATTGCGTATTTATTTAATTTGGCGATTATGTAATGGAGTTGTTTATTCTGGAGATTCTAGAAGGGGACGAAAATTTGGACGAAAATAAAATTAAAATATAACAATTTCTATTACTAAATTTAGCGCAAATGCAGCATAAATTTGAATAGATTGCAATTTGTTTTTAAAAATACCGTAGCAAACTTTAAAAGGTATGAAAACATTGCAATTATGCAAATGTAAAAATTGCGTAAATAGGAATGACAAAACAAAATTCATTTAATTTATTGCGCAAATGCAGCTAATAAATAAAATGATTTCAATAAGAAAAAAAGGTTTGAAGGTCCAAGGAAAGAAAAGTGAGAAGTTGTAACACGAAAATTCTACTATCTAACAGGCTTACGAAATAAAAGTATATTATTATATAAGTAAGTAATAAATAAAACAGAAAAGCCAAAACAAATAACAGAAGTTTGCATGCCGTAGATCTCGCTAATAACATTGGACGAAAGTAAAATTAAAATATAACAATTTCTATTACTAAATTTAACGCAAATGCAGCATAAATTTGAATAGAATGCAAATTTTTTTTTTAAAATACCGTAGCAAACTTTAAAAGGTATGAGAACATTGCAATTATGCAAATGTAAAAATTCGCTTAAATAGGAATAACAAAACAAAATTCATATATATATGCGCGTGTGTGTGTCGTATGCACAGAAAATCGACTTCTCAGAGAGCGCGAAATTCTGTATAGAAATACTTTAGTTCCAAGGGATAATACGACTTGGCATTACTTTTAAAATAATTTAACAAAAGTCGAAATTTGATGCCAAATTCTGCTTTTTTAACACTTTCCAATATAGTTGAAGAGTAATTATGACTTTGGTCATTCTGTCTATCTGTCTGTCTTTTATAACGATAACTGCCGCAAATTTGACTTTATCAAAATTAAATTTTAGTATATTGTTGGGACGGTCTGTGGAACATACGGGAATGAAAATAAATAATATCACCCAATTACTTTCGGAATTTATCAGCGTTGAAAAAATGAAATACATTGAAACCTATGGAATAAAATTCTCATATTGCTTCTAAACTTTAAGGACATATTTAAATTATCATGTGACATGTGTAAAAGAAATTCAGCAAAATAGATGAGGTAGTTTCTTAAATAAGAATTGAAATAATAATTAAACCTATATTATAAGAAGATACCACGTGACTCATTTAAAATAAATATATACCATCTTTTGTTTTTCTGTTTAAGGATTGTGATGTTTTGAAGATAGTTTAAATTTATATTTAGTGTTTCATCAGTTATAAAATCACTTTAATTTTGTTTCTTATCTGTGTATCTAAATTCTGCGCCAATTACAATATTTTTTATTTTAAATGATCGCTAAGCTTTGATTATTTCTACAACGAAGCCTAATTTATAGCATGCAGGATGTAAACAAATCAAGAGATAGATGAGATGTATAAGAATTGCTGAATTTTTTTCGCACAAAATTATTTAGCTCTGGAATCCGGAATATAAGTGATGAATGAAATATTCATTACATTTATACAGAGAAGTTGAGGACTTATATTTCGATGATGTCATTTGAATATATTTACATATGTCCCACAGTGTGTCTCAACAACATACTACAATTTCATTTTGATAAAATAATTTTTATGGAAGTTATTGTGCAAATGGATGGACAGACAGACAGAATGAACAAAGTTATAAACACTTTTTAACTGTGTTGTAAAGTGTTAAAAACAGCCGCTACTATTCTTAAAACGTTGACAAAAATCACAGTCCAATGTAGTTCGTATCACGTTAATTACTACTCCGACTCAGTGATGATCGTTTTATAGACTCGTCATAAAAATGTCTGGAAATCTCTCATAGCACGTAGAGTAGTCGTTGTTTGGTGCATCTCGAAGATTCGAAAAGGGGCCAACTGTCTCCAAATTGGCTATAAATCGCTAAATCTGGCAGCCCTTCTTCGAAGTTCCACAAGTGGCAACACTAGAATGACGTAATGGGAAAAAATGCCTGTGCGAATGTTTTCTCCGTTTTGTCTTCGAAAGAAACGAAAGAATCCAGGAGAAAGGGAATATTACAAGTTCGCAACAATATTTTAGAATAATGGGAAATGGGACGCATACTGCTATGTATGCATTTAAAAGTTTATAGTGTAATTTTAAAATAGTTCTTTTTTCTTTTGCATTATACTCTGAAATTATAACAAAAGCCTTAATGGCAAAACATTCAAGGGAATTTCAAACAGGGAAAATCCACGAATATCACAAGGTACCCTTGAAATGTTAAATTAGCCCAAAAAAAAAAAAAAAAAAAGAACAAAATTAAAAAATACCCTTCCTTTCATGATACTGTTTACTGAGATGTTAATATTTTCAATCGATTTAATTAAACTGCAGGCACTCAAAAGATCTTTTGTCGTTACCTTATTCTCGAATGCTTTATTTTTGCCACTTACATTATTACGATCCATAAAAAGTTAACTGTCTGCGTAAAAAGCATTTTAAAGGAAAGCTTTTATTATGTGCATAAAAGAACTGATACTAGACGGGGTAATTCTGAAATTGGCAACCGCTAAGATACTTTTTATAAAAGGTGAGTAAGCAATACATTAAAAGGAATGCGAGATAAATTTTATATACGAAGTTTCAATATCTATGCAGCGGTAAAAAAGTAAAAGATATAATTTTTTTGTATGTTACATTTCCGGTAGATGATTTTTTTTCAAATATTGCTTTTTGCTTCAGAGAAACAAAAGAGTAATGTGAAGTTAAAATAAAAATAAAAATATCCTACATAAAACTAAAACATTTATCAACTTCTATGTAGCAATAAGGATTCCTCACCATTGTTCTCTCATTTTGAGTTTCGTGTGACGTTGTAAAATGTGTATTATATTTATCTCAAACGGTATTCATCATACCTAGGGTTCCTAGAAATGTCTTTACGCACCTCCATAACTTTGTAAGGAAACCCCAATGAGTGTACATGTTACGTCTATATACAGTAAAGTGGTCATGTTCGATCCAGTAAAAGTGATTGCAGTGCCATTAGCGGAGCTATTAAAATGTTTGGATTACGAATTTGGCAACAAAGCGAGATAGGCGAAAAAAAGACATTTTTAAAGTTACAAAGTATTGTTCATTGTGTATGTATTGACAACCAAACTGTCACAGAAGGCATTCATATCTCTTATTACTGTTATCGGCGAATTATTGTCCTATTCAGGAATGCTAAAATAAACAACACTTGCATGCACAGGAATCTAATGAAAATCCTGTTCAGAAAGCCATCCACCAGTAAAAATGCGGAATGGAATTAGAGAATAAATATTATCACATATTTTGCCAAACATAGCAGGCGCTGCCGTATTACAGACACTTTCTGATAAATATTTAATGTATTTGATCTACTTATTTATTTATTTCCTGATGCTAATTTCTACTAATTATATAACAATCTATAACTTTGTATTTGAGGAACTGGACAGTCTGGTGTTTAGCGAGTGGTAAATACACTCGATTCCTGGATCGGCCTAAAATGTATTCCTGTTAACGCGAAATACGGACATATTAAATATGTGGGACCGTAAGTCCTTCAGATAGGTTGGTAGTAGGGGAAGGAAGGTACGGTCCTTTTGGATGCCGCACCCACTTTCCGGTCTATATTAGGTAGCACTTCTCGGACGTCCTCACGTATACCTTACACTTTTGGGTAGATCGGACGATCTGGCTCACAGAATAATTTTGTATTTAGAGAATATTTCCTCTATTTCGGTTTGTTGCCGTCTTCGTTTTCCTAGCTTTTAAATTTTGCGATGTGAGTGTTTTAATCATTTTTATTCAATAGAACAAGGCCACTTTAATATATAAACATAACGCGCACAATTATGGACCTTTTCTTACAAAGTTATAATATCTGAAGATTAGTTTTCTCTAGACCAGTGCACTTTTAATCATTTTGTTCTCAAAAGTACGTATGAACTAAGTAGTATTTAATCAATACATTAACAAAATATAAACTGTATTTAGATTCGAAGTTTACAATCTATGTTCGTTCAAACAGCAGTAAAAATATTTGAATCGTTATTTGTTAAAAGGACATCTGCAACAAGATTCCTTTTAAAAAAAGTATCATTTTTGTAGCATGAAATATTTTGTCACCAAACGACAGTTCTTTACTTAGTTTAGCTCTCTTTACTTAGTTTAGTTCTCTTTACATAGTTTAAGTCTTTTTATTTAGTTTAGTTGTATGCTCATACAGCAGGAGACACGATTCATTTAAAAGAAAAGGAAAATAAGTTATAATCAGAAGAAGTTTTTGTAATGATTACAATTTTAATCCTCGACTTCTTTTATTTCAAGACAATGTCTACTTGGAAGAAAGAAATATCAAATTATTTTATATTGTAGGCTAATGGATTACGAACAGGGCCTGAATAACGCTGGGGCAATTGTTTGCAACTACGTAATTACAAACATCGAAAAATCTACGACTGCTTCCTGAAAAAAAAGATATATATATTCCATCGGAATAGTTTTTCCCAGTTACAACATTCATTTTGTGGGTATATAAGTGTGAGAAACTCAGAATAACCCCAGAGAATTAGAGAAATAGGATACAGTTTTAGGTGTGTTTTGACTTTTGTGAAGTCATAAACCTCCGAGTAGAAACATCCCAGCTACAAAATTCGAAAACAAAGCCATTAAGACTTTCGTCAACACCAGAATCTGCTTTCGAAAGCAGAATAAAGGTATTAGGGTTGCATCAAACGCGAGGGGAATTAAGATTCCAAGAATGGAGCTCGCGTGGAGGTCTATGGGTCATTGAATTTTAAGACACAATTCGAAAGGAATGGACTACGGTGGTCTAATGATAAGGGTGGTCTATAGGGAAATACATATGAAAGTACGCCACTCTGGGAGATTCCACACGATACACTCGTCAGAGAAATCACATTGAGAAATCACGAGGAGCGCAGATGATGATACGGATCACACATATGCATATCGCCATTCCAGAGATATGGTAGATTGTATAAAGGTGGCGAAGAATAAAGATTGCACATGATCGTAAGCTCTGTGTCTGACTTGGCTGAATACCCGGCTTTATTTCTTTTAGCGCACTCCGATTCGGCAAACACGCACTTCCGAAAAGTAAAAGATGAATTTTATCAAGTACCAGATGATTCTTATTCTCGGGCAACTGTCACGAGTTCGCGATACATAGCTTAACTATTCGGAGTCGCCACAAACAGCGATTCCGACATATATCAACGGTTTATTACTTCCCCTGCAATACATGGTAATGTATAGGAAAGTATTGGAATCATGCCGAAAATCGTAACTCGAGTTTTCGATGGATCTACATGTTTCGAGACCTCTAGAATACGAAAACACTATTTTTAAAGTGACGTCTGTATGTGTGTCTGTGTTTCTGTCCATCTGTCTGTGCAGATTTTGTATACACTCTAACTAAAAAACTAGTGGACCGAATTTCTCGAAATTTAGTAGGTAAGTCACCTGTAGGCGAATCTGGTGCTGATTAGTTTTGGGTACGATTCGGGATAAAATAACTCACCTTTTTTTGCGAAATAGCCCACACAAGCTTGTATCCACTCTAGCTGAAAAACTAAAAGACCGAATTTCACAAAATTCAGTAGATAAGTCACTTGTGGGTTACCTTGGTGCTGATTAGATTTTAGTTGGATTCGAAAAAAAATAATATGCCTTTGTTTTGTAAAATGAGCCGCAAAAATCTGAAATAAAAAACCACGTATGCTCAAATATATCCATTAAATGCTTGTTTAATACGTAATTTTAAACGAAGAAAAGAACAAAACCAACCCCATTACACTAGGACTAGCCGTTCCCAAGATATTTTAGTGTTTTCGTATTTTCTCTACGTCACCTTTGAAAATAAGTCCAGTTATCAAATGAGAGCGAAAATTGAATTAAAAGGGAATTAAATTTAATTAAAATAAAGAGAACGTGGATATAAGTCTACAGGGAAAGTCATGTGCTGCCCACATCAGATTTTTACAATAGGGATAACAATGTTAGTTCAAGATCTAGAGCATGTTGTCTTCTTGACTATGAAAAATTTGCTAAATAATTTACATCCATTAAAATATGTTAGGACTTTATCTGGTATATTTTTTTCTAGACTGCAATTACGTTTCTGAAGAAATATTTTTGTTCATTTCATATATGGGGAGATGCGAAGCTGGCCCCGGAGAAATGTCTGCCCTATTCCTAATTACGAATAGTCTGATATAAGTAGATCAGGCAACTATATTCTCACATTCATGATGTTGTTGAGACACAGGCCGTCCGACCTACCAGAAAGGACACATTCATGATGTGTAGGTTTAGGTTAAAACATAAAGCAGTGTAAACGGATGTTTGTCTGTGCGTATGTTCTCAGTGTGAGAAACAACTCTTTTTATGGTTCCCTTCTAATACTATTATATTATATATAATTCAATATGAATGATTTACTGGTATATAATTTAAATGCTGTAATTGTTTTATATTAAGTTTTTAAACAAGTACTGTGAAGTTGAGTCAAGAGAGTTAGTTGTTCAAGAACAGACCAGTTATTCAAGAAAACTCTACAGTTTTAAATTGCAAATGTAATAATGAACAATCTAAAACATTTTATGCCTAATTTTATGTGGGAAAGTGACTGAAATTGACTCGTATGATTTTATAATAAATTATTTTTGATATAGTGAAATCATTACGTAAATTTCTGGCTAATGAAATAAAGCGTACAGTCATCTGAAATAGTTGGGGTTTTTCCTTCAGTGTCAAAATCTAAGATCGCAAAATGAGAGTTTGTAAAGAGTCTTGCAGCACCAACCGTGAATCGAACTTTAGATCTCCAAACTGGCCAGCCGACGCTCTACCGTTGAGCTACCGGGATGAAATTACAAACTCTTATAGTCCAAATGGATTCTGCATACTCCATCCTCTAATGTCAGATTAGCGGGGAATTGACAATCTGACTGACCATCTCCTACATTTTTACCTCAGGTTAGCCTCCTGCGACTGCTATTTTTATCCATGTTCGTATCCTATGTGGTCGTTAACCTCTCAATTTGAAATCAGCGCAAAATCTCCCAGAATTCACTGAATCTGTACTAGTGTCACTTTCAGACCTTTAACATCTTTTTCACTAATCGACATGGTTGAGTTTTTCAGACACCATTGTAAAGAATATTGCTGCGCCAACCGGGAATCGAACCAAGAATCTCCGAACTGACCAGCCGACGCTCTCCGTTGAGCTACTGGGACGAAATTGCAAGTTCATATTGTCGAAGTAGACTTTGCAAGTTTTGTACAATGCGTAGAAAAGTAATATTAAGAGTGTATTTCGAGACAAAATTTTCAATCAAAGTTCGTTCAAACCAGGCCAAGTAAGAGACAAGAAATATCAATCATGCATAAAGCATTGAGTATGAAACACTTTCCAACTTCAATGCAATTTTATTTAAACATCTCTAAAATACGATACATTCCTTGGTAATATTTTAAAAATTATCACAGTACTACATTAATTTATTATATTTGAAAACTTCAAATGTCATCGAAAAAAATGAACTTCATTCAAATGACGGCATTGGAATATAAAATGCCTGATTTAAACATCTCTAAAATGCGATACATTCCTCGGTAATATTTTTATAAGTATCATAATACTACAATAGTTTATTATATTTGAAAAAAACAATACTTTATTAACAGTAGTTTATTACAAAAAGTAGTTTATTACAAACAAGTAGTTTATTACAAACATTTTTCCATTCATTTCATTCATCACAATAATATAATAGTTTATTTTATTTAAAAACTTCAGACCATGGAGTTACAAGCAATTAAACTCTATGCTTAAAACTTCAGCGAAAAAAATCGTTCTCCTCTCTATAAAATCAATGAATGTTTCATTCATATCAGATATATTGCAGACTCCATGAGCTAAATAATTTTGCGTTAAAGAAATGCAGCAATTCTTATACAAATCATTTAGCATATTCTGCTGCTTACATTTTCCATAAGTGAAAATTAGACTTCGTTGCAGAAATAATCAAATTTGGATGATCATTTAAACTCAACTATATTGTAGTTGCGTTGTTTCAGTATGTAGATGCACAGAATTTCAGCAAAAATAAAGCGGTTTTAGGACGGATGCAACACTAAATACGAATTAAAAAGAACTTTAAAAATCCCGATTTTGACACAAGATGGATGCCATATTTTATTTTGAAGTGTGTCACGTGATCTCTCCATATAATGGTCATGTGATCGCTTCATATAAAATGTGTAATTATTATTTTAATTTTTATTTAAAAAACTACTGAATATATTTTACTGCAATTTTTTTATATATATTATATGGGATAATTTAAATATTTCCTAAAATTTTTGAAGCAATATGTGAATTTTAAATCCGCTTCAAAAATGTTTAAAAAATTAGGCACCATAGGGTTCAATGTATTTCATTTTTTCAACCCGGGTTCAATCCAAAAGTAATTGGGTGATATTATTCATTTACATTGCCATAGGTCCCACAGACTGTCTTAATAACATACTAAAATTTCATTTTGATAAATTCATTTTAATGGCAGTTATCGTGCTAACGGACAGACAGAGGCAGACAGAGACAGACAGACAGACAGACAGAGAGAATGCACAAAGACATAAACACTTTCAACTTTGTTGTAAATTGTTAAAATGTTTAACAAGCAGCTCCTAAACAAATAGTATCAGCGGAATGCTGAAATTGGACGTGATCTGATGACATCGTCAGACGTTAAACAATATAAAGCAATCCACAAATATTGTTGGACTTGGAATCCGTGTCTCGATGTCAAGGAAGCCATAGAACAGGTCAATAACTCGAGAGGTATTAGGGCTGTGTTATGTTTTAGGACTGTGTTATGTTTATGTATGTATAGAAATATTATGTTTTTATGAGGGGTTTAGGAAATCTCCAAGGAGTTATATGATGAGACAACTTTTGGGAACACACATATTTAGGTGGGACTTATCTCGATTCCTGTTCTATATAGGGTAAAAATCAACTAAAAAATTAAAAATTCTGATGTGGTTAGCACATGGTTTTTCTCACACACTCAAATTCATTTTCTTTTAATTTCTGTAATATTTCATTAAATCGGATTTAATTGCACAAAATAACAGGCATAATTATTTTAAATCACTCTGAATTTATACTTTTAACTCGATTTTCATTTTCATTTAATAACTGGATCTATTTTCAAATGCGGCGTAGCAAAAATTCGAAAAAAACTAAACTATCTCGGGAACGGCTGCTAGCCCTAGAGTAATGGTACTGGATTCATTATTTTCATCGTCGAAACTACTTGTAAAACAAGCATTTAATTGATACATTTTAGCTTATTCATTATTTCATATTGGATTTCGAAGATTTCTGAGAGCCATTTCTTGAAAAAAGGTAGATTCTATTTTTACAAATCATGTCAAAATCTAATCAACACCAGGGAAACCTACACGTAATTTTTCTATCAAATTTTGTGAAATTAGGTAAATTAATTTTTAGTTAAAGTAGATACATGCGATTTTTACAGACCATTTGGCAAAAAAAGGCAGGATTTTTATTTTATGCTGAATAATACCAAAATTTAGTCAGCAGCGGGGTCATCCACAAGTGACTTACAACATTTTGTGACATTTGGTCAATCAGTTTTTGAATTAGAGTGAATATATTTATACACGCACACACTCAGAGAGAGATAGAGAGAGAGAGAGAGAGAGAGAGAGGGAGAGAGAGAGAGAGAGACATACAGACGTCACGCTAAAAATAGCTTTTTCGTGTTCTAAAGGTCCTAAAACACGTAGATCCGTCTAAAACTCTAGTTGCAATTTTTGACACGATTCCAATACTTTCCGTATACATTACGATTCCGTTCATTACGATATATTACTGAGAAAGTAAAGTTTAGCACTAAACATATCTTTCCCATAGTGAACGCTGCAAAATAATTCTAAATAACAATTTTAAAATAGACATTTATATTTATATGCATGTGACAATGTAAACATAGAGATATTGGAAAATGCATGGCAACATCTTATTACACGTGTGCCGGCATACATCGTTCCTGAAAATGAATATTTTATAATTTGTGTATAATAAAGTTAATTTTATTCTGTCGCATTGTTTAAATGCCCAATTTTATTTCGGGGCGGGGGGGACGTGGGGGGAGGGGTGATTGTATGCACTGGTTTTCAGGATTCTTTCCAACATTTTGCTAGGGGGGGGTGTGTAAAAATGATTTATAACCAATTTTGCAATAATCAAAAACTTCGTAATTGACTTTTTTCCCTATCTCTAATAGGAAACGAGATAGCTCCTTACCCTCAAAAGTTGGGTCGGTACCCTAAAGTTGTCCTATCGTGTAGCACCGTATGGGTTTTCTATACATCTAGATATAAATTATACTTTTATCCTAATGTTTTTTGAGTTTTTGGCATGGTTCATGATTTTCTTTTACTTACTATTTTGTTTGATTTTGTTTGCGATTTGGGGCATTCTATATATATATATATTTCACTGGGAGATTTTAACTGATACTCGAAACAGCTGCCTGCACTTATTTT
This sequence comes from Amaurobius ferox, assembly GCA_951213105.1. Classification (NCBI taxonomy): domain Eukaryota; kingdom Metazoa; phylum Arthropoda; class Arachnida; order Araneae; family Amaurobiidae; genus Amaurobius; species Amaurobius ferox. Next base: position 20,550,329 of record OX578153.1, read on the forward strand.
AATTTTAATTCAAATAATTTGATGCGGGATTTGAAACAATCTAATCTTTCCATTTGTAATACATGCAATCTTGTATTATTCAACGACATTGTGCAAAAATAATAAAATAAAATTACAAAACACATGATAGTCGCATGTAAGAAATGTCAAACATTGGCCACATATCAGGCTTTTATCCACACATTATTCTAAATATGTTTTTATTCGCATGCATTATCCATAAATAATCCATCCTTAAATTTAATTACACAACTACTACCATCCTAATAACTCTTACTATAAAATAAACTTAAGGAAATAAGTACTTGACGCCTTTTTTCCTTTTATTGGAGCATATGGATATATTCTCAGAGAATATTCTTCACACGTTTGTTAAATAGATTACTGTCAAGGATTAAAGCGTCGTTGAGTCTTTTTTGTCCTTTCAGCATTCTCTTTTCTTATGTAAATACTTTAATTCTTTGGTATACGGTGTAATATGTTGGACATATTGCATACTTTTATAGAGTGTTAATACTGCATACATATCGTTGAGTCATTTATCCTTTTAAATGAAAGAAAATAAAATACAATGAAATACATTTATGGCGGGAATAATTGCATATTACATGCAAATGATATTTTGCATTTCAATGCACATATACATAAATAATTTCTGCAAAAGATAGATTGGTATTTATCTATTAAACTGACTGCTTTTGGAGCGGTTTGACAATGTTCGGCATTATGGCGTTTCTTCCAATGCCATAATGTTTGGAAGCTATGAACAGCTGATGATATTCACAATAATAAATCACGAAATTACCAAAATGGAAACGTACATGTTTTCAAAAACAAATAAATTTAGTGAAAATTATGCTTAAATGTGATTAAAAATGTTTGTAATAATTTACTTTTCAATAATGTTCAGTTTTTACTGAGTTTCAATCTTCGTGTGTAATTCACTCGTCTTGCATTTGCATGTATTTACATTTTCACAGTGCCTGCAATAACCAATATATACGTTAAAATTTCCCCCAAAATGAACTGACTGTGCTTTGTTTAAAAACATCTGATGTGGGCAACACATAACTTTCCTTATATAATACAATGAATTTACTACTTTTGCCGTTAAAAAAAATGTTATTCTTATAGTAGATACTTATATTATTTCCAAGATATTGAATTTTCTTCAATTAGTCGTCATTTTCATTGACATATAGTCATTTTTATCAATTTGGCGAGATTTTTGTTAATTTGGCAACAATTAAAAATGCCGCAAAGTTGGCGACATTCCTCCAAATCCGTCGCCAAAATCTCGCCAAGCGTTATGGACGAAGAAATAAGTCATTCTTACAGCAGATACATGACTATTGGCGTTCAAATACAAAAGTATTACTCAAAGTATCTTTTTTCCTGAATGGAACGATCTAGTTCCACGAGAATGATGTCACCAAATTTATCGCATGGTATTACATATGAAAAGTGAACATATTTTTCAACAGGAATTTTTTTTATTATTTTATATGACTTTTTGATAATTTTTTTGAAAAATGTGCAATATCTCGAGAACGGTTCATGTTAGCGTTCTAAAATTTATGTCAATCGTTTTCTAATGAAACATAACATAAGAAATGTCTATTTGCGTAACTTTATTAGAGGTTTTGATTTTTTGACGATTTTTTCAAAATTTTACTCGCAAATTTAGGGGGATTCTAAACATTCGATTGCGTATAAAAACAATAGACTTCCAGTGTTTACGGATTGTGATTTTCGTTCGAATCGGTTCATTCGGTCGTCAGTTATCGTCTCCACAGACTCACTGACACACACACACACACACACACACAGACATCACGTCAAAAATGTTTTATTCCTGATCAGGGATGCTTGAAAAGTGCTCTCCCGTCGAAAACTCGAATTCGAATTTTCGACCCCGTCACAATACTTTCCTTATACATTATGTATATAAGGAAAGTAATATTACTATCAAAATATTTAACTATCAATCATTTTTTTGGAAAATTAATTGTTTAAAATATTTTTAATGATTGAACACGTGGAAAGGTATTGATTTGAGAACATACAGAGACGTCAAGGAAAAAAATGTCTTTGAATTTTAAAAGTTTATTTTCTTGCTTCAATTATGTAAATTTTAGGAAACGATTGTTTACGTTTGAGAAATTTAATTGAGTTTCAATCTTGGTGTGTATTCACTCGTATTACTTTTGCAGATATTTACATTTCCACAGTACCTGCAATAATCAACATATACGTTAAAATGTCTCCCAAAATTAACTGCTGTGCTTTGTTTAAAATATTACTATCAAAATATTTAACTGTCAATCATTATTTTTGAAAATTATTTGTTTAAAATATTTTTTAAGGATGCAGCACTTGGAAAGTTTTAGATTTGAAAACATACAGAGACGTCAAGGGAAAAAAATCTTTTCGAATTTTAAAAGTTTCTTTTTTGTTTCAATTATGTAAATTTTAAGAATCGATTGCTTACGTTTGAGAAATTAAATATTAAATGCATTTTTCAGTTTCAATTTAAATTTCTTTTTGCTTCCCTTATATACATAATGTATAAGGAAAGTATTGTGACGGGGTCGAAAATTCAAATTCGAGTTTCCGACGGGAGAGCACGTTCCAAGCATCCCTGATCAGGAATCAAACATTTTTGAAGTGATGTCAGTGTGTGTGTGTGTGTGTGTGTGTGAGAAAGTATATGTGTGTGTGTGTGTGTGTGTGTGTGTGTGTGTGAGAAAGTATATGTGTGTGTGTGTGTGTGTGTGTGTGTGTGTGTGTGTGTGTGTGTGTGTGTGTGTGTGTGTGTGTCAGTGGGTCTGTGGAGACGATAATTGACGAACGAATGGACCGATTCGAACCAAATTTGGTACAAAAATCACAATCCGTAAACACGGGAAGCCTATTGTTTTTATACGTAATCGAATGTTCAGAACCCCCCAAAATTTTTGAATGAAATATTGAAAAATTCGTCAAAAAATCAAAACCACTAATAAAGTTACGCAAATAGACATTTCTTATGTAATTTTTCATTAGAAAACGATTGACATAAATTTTAGAACGCTAACATGAACCGTTCTCGAGATATTGCACATTTTTCTCAAAAATTATTTAAAAGTCATATAAAATGAAAAAAAAATATTTTCAATTGAGACACATGTTCACTCTTCATATGCAATAGCATGCGATAAATTGGGTGACATCATTCTCGTGGATCTAGCTCATTCCAGTCATGAAATAAGATACTTTGAGTAATACATTTGTATTTGAACGCCAATAGTCATTTATCTGCTGTTAGAACAACTTATTTCTTCGTCCATAACGCTTGGCGAGATTTTGGCGACGAATTTGTCGGAATGTCGCCAATTTGGCGACTTTTTGAAATGTTGTCAAATTAAAGAAAATCCCGCCAAATGGATAAAAATGAGGCTAAATGAATGAAAATGACGACTAATTGTCGAAAATTCAATATCTTGTAAAGAATATTAGTATCTACTATGAGAAAAACCTATTTTTTTTACTGTAAAAGTAGTAAATTCATTGCATTATATAAGGAAAGTCATGTGTTGCCCACATCAGATTTTTTATTTTCAAAACCACTTTTCAACTACTTTTTTTGTTTCTTTCAAAATAAAATTTTAAAAATTTCTGTCTATATAATTTTATATAATTTTAAATACGGTTTGATTTACTTTTAAAAAATTTGAGCACATTAGTGAATAAGTAAGAGATGACGACCCTCTGTTTAACAAACACCTTCATCTAAGATATTTTTTCTAACTTTCGACTCAGATCGTCCGACTTACCCGAAGGTGGAAGGCATTTGTTAGGACGGCAGCAACAGTGCCTCCCAAGTTAGACCTGAACATCCACAGCGACCATATACACTTTCCCTGTCACCAATTTCTTAGAACAACTTTCGGATACACAGATTTAACGTGTCCGTTCTCCGCATAAACGCGGAGATAATTTTCGATACATCCGGGAATCAAACTCGCGTTCTCCGAGTACAATCCCCGTGCCCTTATCACTGGGGTATCACACCCATAATTTTTTCTTTCAATTCTAGCTGATGCGGACAACTGCCTTCCGGTTCATGTATGTCGTAACCATAATTTTACCAAAACGCTAAAGATTTTCCTCCTCCTTGTGAGGGAGAGGCGGGGGTTAAAACTTTAAATAATTCTTTAAATCTATGATTACGAGCGAAAACTGGGTGGAAAACTATTAACTATATTTTATATTTAACTGTTGAGGAAAACTTTCCAACTGAAATGCAATCTTATTTAAACATCTCTAAAATGTGGTGCATTCAGCGCTGATATTTCTAAATTATCACAGTGCTACAATAAGAGACCCGTAAAGAACCCATTACGTAAATAAATATTATTCACCTATAATAAAAAAAATATCATTCAAATCGTTATCTATTTTTTCATGACCCTTGAGGTCTAACTTTCCTAATAATTTCATTAAAATATGACAGAAGCGAAAAATTTCATAACTTCCAACTACAATAAGTCGCAACTATTTATAATAATATCCCCAAAATTGTTCAATTCTTGTTGTTTTTTGCGCTGGAAAGCTGGAAATATGTAGCTGACATAAATGTTTCCATTTTCTTTTATAAGTACCATATACTCTTCGATAACTTTTAAATGCCGTGCATTTATTGTATTGTATTTAATTTTTCAAAGTGTGGTAAAAATTCAAAGGGCGGGGAGTCCCTTGAGGTCCAAATTTCCTAATGCCGTGCATTTATTGCTGTTCATTAATTGTACTGTATTTCTTTTTTCAAACTGTGGTCCCTTGAGGTCAAAATTTCCTAATGCCGTGCATTAATTGTACTGTATTTCTGTTTTCAAAGTGTGGTCCTTTGCAGTCCAAATTTCATAATAATTTCAATAAAATATGACAGGAGCGAAAAATTCCATAACATCCAACGACAATAAGTCGCAACTATTTATAATATTATCCCAAAAATTATCTAATTCTTGCTGTTTTTTGCTCTGGAAATATGTATCTGACATAAATGTTTTCATTTTCTTTTATAAGCACCATGTACTCTTCGATAACTTTTAAATGCCGTGCATTTATTGTACTCTATTTCATTTTTCAAAGCGGCGTCCTTGAGATCCAAATTTCCTAATGCCGTGGATCTATTGCTGTGCATTAATTGTACTGTATTGTTTTTTTAAAGTGTGGACCAAATTTCAAAGTGTGGTCACTTGAGGTCCAAATTTCCTAATGCCGGACATTAATTGTACTGTATTTCTTTTTTCAAAGTATGATCCCTTGCGGTCCAAATTTCATAATAATTTCATTAAAATATGACAGGAGTGAAAAGTTCCATAACATCCAACGACAATAAGTCGCAATTATTTATAATAGTAACCCGAAAATTGTCTGATTCTTGCAGTTCTTTGCACTGGAAATATGTAGCTGACATAAATGTTTTCATTTTCTTTTATAAGCACCATAATAACTTCAATAACTTTTAAATGCCGTGCATTTATTGTACTCTATTTCATTTTTCAAAGTGTGGTCCAAATTTCAAAGTGGGGTCCCTTGAGGTCTAAATTTCCTAATACCATGCATTTATTGCTGTGCATTAATTGTACTGTATTTCTTTTTTCAAAGTGTGGTCCCTTTAGGTGCAAATTCCCTAATGCCGTGCATTAATTATACTGTATTTCTTTTTTCAAAATGTGGTCCAATTTTCGAAGTGTGGTTCCTTGCGGATCAAATTTCATAATAATTCCATTAAAATATGACAGAAGCGAAAAATTCCATAACATCCAACCACAATAAGTCGCAGCTATTTATAATATTATCCATAAAAGTGTCTGTTTCTTGCTGTTCTTTGCACTGAAAATATGTAGCTGACATAAATGTTTTCATTTTCTTTTATAAGCACCATATACTCTTCGATAACTTTTAAATGCCGTGCATTTATTGTGCAGTATTTCTTTTTTCGAAGTGTGGTTATCTCTATCTTTAAAGTAAGAATCTCAGTGAACTCATTATCTTCTGGTGTGTTCAGGGTTGATCTATATTTAGTATTTTACTTTTAATTTTATTTTTATTTTTCTCGCATGCTGAATTATAGGCATAAATTAATTTTGAATCTTATAGTACAGCATCTTTGGTATAGAGCTAATGAAAAATCCTGCATGGCATTTGTGGCATGGCAAACTGTGGTGTCCCTTGAGGTCAAAATTTCCTAATGCCGTGCATTAATTGTACTGTATTTCTGTTTTCAAAGTGTGGTCCTTTGCAGTCCAAGTTTCATAATAATTTCAATAAAATATGACAGGAACGAAAAATTCCTTAACATCCAACGACAACAAGTCGCAACTATTTATAATATTATCCCAAAAATTATCTAATTCTTGCTGTTCTTTGCTCTGGAAATATGTATCTGACATAAATGTTTTCATTTTCTTTTATAAGCACCATATACTTACTCTTCGATAACTTTTAAATGCCGTGCATTTATTGTACTCTATTTCATTTTTCAAAACGGCGTCCTTGAGATCCAAATTTCCTAATGCCGTGGATTTATTGCTGTGCATTAAATGTACTGTATTTTTTTTTAAAAGTGTGGACCAAATTTCAAAGTGTGGTCACTTGAGGTCCAAATTTCCTAATGCCGTACATTAATTGTACTGTATTTCTTTTTTCAAAGTATGGTCCCTTGCGGTCCAAGTTTCATAATAACTTCATTAAAATATGACAGGAGTGAAAAGTTCCATAACATCCAACGACAATAAGTCGCAATTATTTATAATAGTATCCCAAAAATTGTCTGATTCTTGCAGTTCTTTGCACTGGAAATATGTAGCTGACATAAATGTTTTCATTTTCTTTTATAAGCACCATAATAACTTCAATAACTTTTAAATGCCGTGCATTTATTGTACTCTATTTCATTTTTCAAAGTGTGGTCCAAATTTCAAAGTGGGGTCCCTTGAGGTCTAAATTTCCTAATACCATGCATTTATTGCTCTGCATTAATTGTACTGTATTTCTTTTTTCAAAGTGTGGTCCAAATTTCAAAGTGTGGTCCCTTTAGGTGCAAATTCCCTAATGCCGTGCATTAATTATATTGTATTTCTTTTTTCAAAATGTCGTCCAATTTTCGAAGTGTGGTTCCTTGCGGATCAAATTTCATAATAACTCCATTAAAATATGACAGAAGTGAAAAATTCCATAACATCCAACCACAATAAGTCGCAGCTATTTGTAATATTATCCATAAAAGTGTATGTTTCTTGCTGTTCTTTGCACTGAAAATATGTAGCTGACATAAATGTTTTTATTTTCTTTTATAAGCACCATATACTCTTCCATAACTTTTAAATGCCGTGCATTTATTGTACAGTATTTCTTTTTTCGAAGTGTGGTTATCTCTAACTTTAAAGTAAGAATCTCTGAACTCATTTTTTTCTGGTGTGTTCAGGGCTGATCTATATTTAGTATTTCACTTTTAATTTTATTTTTATTTTTCTCGCATGCTGAATTATAGGCATAAATGAATTTTGAATCTTATAGTACAGCATTTTTGGGATAGAGCTAATGAAAAATTCTGCATGGCATTTCACCAAAAAGTAACAAATTAGATAAATCATACATAAGGCATTGATTATGATACCTTTTCCAACTGATATACAATTTTATTTAACATCTCTAAAATGTGATACATTCAGTGCTGATATTTTTAAATTATTGCAATACTACAATGATTTGTAATACTTGAAAACTTAAAACTTTATCGTAAAAGACAATACTGGTTACACAAAATTAACTTTATTCAAATCACGTTACCAATATATAAATCGCCTGCTTCTCCATGTAAAATTAATGAATGATTCATTCATATCACTTATATTCCAGACTCCAGAGCTAAACAATTTTATATGTAAAAAAAAACAGCAATTCTTATACACATCATCTTACAATCGCTTGAATTGTTTGCATTCGACATACTATATAACATTAAAATTTGGCTTCGTTGTTGAAATATTCAAAATTTAGTGATTACTTAAAATAAAATATATTGTAATTTGCGTTGGCCCAGAATTTAGATACACCTATAATACGCAAAAATAAAGCGGTTTTGTGATAGATATAACACGAAATATAAATGTAAACAATCTCTAAACATCACGATTTATACACAGCGGAAAAAATGGATGTCTATTTTATTTTGAAATGAGTGATGTGATCTCTTCATATGATATGACTGTTATTATCATTTCAATTTTTATTTAAAACCTACCCAACATATTTTATTAGAATTTTTTTATATATTTTATGGGATAATTTAAACATTTCTTAAAATTTTCGAAGCAATTTGTGAATATTAACTTTCTTAATAAATGTTTCAAAAATTAGGTCCTATATGGTTCAATCCAAAACAAATTGGGTGATATTATTTATGTACATTCTCATATGTTCCACAGACCGTCTCAACATACTAAATTTTCTCTTGATAAAGTCATGTTTACTGCAGTTATTGTACGAACGGACAGACAGACAGGCAGAATGAACAAAGTCATAAACACTTTTCAACTATGTTGGAAGGTGTTAAAAAAACAGATAAGAAATGACTTCGGTGTAATTAACATCATAGTGTAAAACATTTATAAATCGAATTTAATAGTTAATAAATTAATTTGTTGATTTCAACTATGACGATCCGATTTTCAGACCTGTTTCATCAACTTTTACCATATTTTATTTTTTAATAAATTTAAAAACTTAATTTTTCATATATTTGTGTAAAATCACATTTCGGTCGGACTGGACAAGGGTTTCACTAAAAACACTTAACGCATTGTATGTGATAATATAAATATTTTCTAAATTTTTCGAAACAACTTGTGAATTTTAAATCTGTTTAAAAAATGGTAGAATAATTATGTCCCATAGGGTGTAATGTATTTCACTGTTTCAACCCAGGTTAAATCCATAACTAATTAGGTGATATTATTAATTTGCAATCCCAGATATCCCACAGACCGTCTCAACATAATAAAATATTATTTTGATAAAGTTATTTTTACGGAAGTCATCGTGTGAAGAGACAGACAGAAAGACAAGCAGAATGATCAATGGCATATACACTTTCAAATATTTTGGAAAGTGTTAAAATGAGCTGCAAAAGTAAAAAATAGAGCTGCAAAAGTAAAAAATAAAGCTGCAAAAGTAAAATAAAGAGCTGCAAAAATAAAAATAGCTGCAAAAATAAAAAAATGGCTGCAAAAATAAGAAATAGCTGCAAAAATAAAAAAGAGCGCATTTAAATAAATAACACGTAAAAATTTAAGGCCGGAGGCTGAATAAATATTTCATTTGCCACGTTTGTACTACTTTAAGGTATTACATGATTCTTTTAAATCTAAAATTAATTTAATATATTTTGTACAACTTCAATCAGATGTTTACTAAATTACCCGGAAATTAAGAATTTATGGGGAGCGACAAATTATTTAACAATCTGAATGAATTTTCGTTTTAAATAACTAATTTACAAAGCAACTTTTCAGCATGAAACAAAATCCAAAATTCGAATTTATTTTTCCCACCAAAATGTCATTCCCATTACAGTTTTAATGAATTTACAAATTCCAACCTCATTGGCATTGAACATTTTTTGATTATGTTGATAAAATAAATTTTGTGGGACAAATTTTTCCCATGCTGTAATGCCAAAAACATAAAATCGAAGTTAAGCCTAAATCGGAACAAAAATTAAAATTCAGCCTAGTCTAATAAGCATTGTGTAATTCGTTATATTACACATATAATGGTAAATTTATTATATTTGTGCCGTATCTCAAATATATATTTGACCAAACTGCGTATTTCAATTCATCTTCAGCTAAAAAATTCGATAGTGAATTTAACCTCTAGCAATTCCCCTGACGACCAGCTTTTAAAATAAAAAAAAATTACCATCTAGCCCAAAAGACACTATTCTAGGGATTCATTCCTGAAAACTTTAAACTTTTTGCCAAACATAAAAAGTTATATTGATCTTGAGGTAAAGTCAGTATCTTCATCTCATTTATTGAATTTTAGATATATTTCAGAAATGTGGAGGAAGGTGAAATCGGATGTTTTGCTACACATGGCACTGCCTACAAATGAGCAATTTTCGATATTATGATACAGCTATCTGTTTCTATCCAAACTTCACACAGGCAAAATGGCAAGTGCCTCGTGGACAGTAAATGTGACATTAACACACTTAACAAAAGTTCTGTATATCAAAAACCGTCTCAAATTTAAGAATCGTAAAATTGCATATGTAAAGAACTTTTCTACCCCAACCAGGAATTGGACTTTGGATTTTTGAACTAGCCAGTCAACGGTCTACCGTTGAATTTCTGGGACGAAATAGCAAGATCTTTTTGTCGAAGTGGACTCTGCATTCTCCGCACTCTAATGTCAGATTGGCGTGCAACTGACAATCTAACTGAACACGTCCTGCTTTTTACTTCCTTTATGTGCAATAATGTATAAGGAAAGTATTGTGGCGGGGTCGAAAATTCGAATTCGTGTTTTCGACGGCAGAGCACGTTTCAAGCATCCGTGATCACGAATCGAACTCTTTTGAGGTGATGTCTGTGTGTGTTTATGTGTGTGTGTGTGTGTGTCAGTGAGTTTGTAGAGGCGGTGACTGACGAACGAATGGACCGATTCGAACGAAATTTGGTACAAAAATTACAATCCGTGAATACTGGAAGAGCATTGTTTTTATACGCAATCGTCGCATACCTCAGAACCCCCTAAATTTTCGAATGAAATTTCGAAAAAATCATCAAAAATTCAAAACCTCTACTAAAGTTACGCAAATAGACATGTTTTATGTAATTTTTCATCAGAAAACGATTAACATAAATTTCAGAACTCTATCATGAACCGTTCTTGAGATATTGCACATTTTTCAAAAAACTATCAAAAACTTATCTAAAATAAAAAAAGTGTGTCCTATTTCGAAACATGTTCACTTTTCATATGTAATATCATGCGATAAATTTGGTGACATGATTCTAGTGGATCTAGCTCATTCCATTCAAGAAAAAATATACTTTGTGTAATACGTTTGTATTTGAACGCCAATAGTCCTTTATCTGCTATAAGAATGCATTTTTTTCCGTCCATAACGCTTGACGAGATTTTGGCGAGGAATTTGGCGGAATGTTGACAACTTGTCGACTTTTTTAAATGTTACAAAATTAAAGAAAATGTCGCCAAATGGATAAAAATGACGCTAAATCAATGAAAATAACAACTAATTGACGAAAATTCAATATCTTGGAAAAAATATAAGTATCTACTATAAGAATAACCTATTTCGTTTTACTGTAAAAGTATTAAATACATTGCATTATATAAGGAAAGTCAGGTGCTGCTCACATCAAAATTTTTACTTCCGGTTAGCCTCGTGATGCTATTTTTATCCACCAGATTAACTTCCAGCACGGTCGTTATCCTCTCAGTTTGAAACCGACACTCAATAACTCTGTCCACTCAGCGTGCTGCTCGTACTAAGGTCACTTCCACACTTTCGACATCTCTGCACTAACATCAGGGTGAATTTGTTTGGGCGCCATTGTAAAAAATTTTGCTGCCCCAACCGGGAATCGAACTCTGGATCTTCGAACAGACCAGCCGATGCACTGCCGTTGAGCCACTGGGACGAAATTGCAAGCTACGTCTCTGTACATAATTGTTTTTTAACATAATCGTGGTATGTGAAATAATATTTCATTTCGATCACTGTATGTTGCCATTCTTTAAATGTTTTCAGACAAATAAATTAATTAATTATAGCACTTTCTTTTCAATATGTTGATTTAAAATATAACCGAAAAATGAATTTGGCATTTGAACCTTAACATGGTTATATTTGCCGCTCTGTTAGCGGTTGATTGTACACTAATAGAATTTGCTAAAAAAATTAAGGATATTTTTCATTTTGCGCTTGATGATACAAACATTTATTATGTGTGTTTAGTTGCTCGAGAGTTTTTGCTGAAAGAATGTTAGAACAAACAATTACTCAATTTATACATTTTCGAAGAACATTCCAAGAGTTCAGATTTTGCTGAAAGAATGTTAGAACTTAGGTTTTGGTAGTATTTTTACAATGGGTAGTATTTTTACAATGAGTAGTATTTTTACAATGTTAGAACTTAGGTTTTGCTGAAAGAATGTTAGAACAAGCAATTACTCAATTTATACATTTTCGAAGAAAATTCCAAGAGTTCAGATTTTGCTGAAAGAATGTTAGAACTTAGGTTTTGGTAGTATTTTTACAATGGGTAGTATTTTTACAATGAGTAGTATTTTTACAATGTTAGAACTTAGGTTTTGCTGAAAGAATGTTAGAACAAACAATTACTCAATTTATGCATTTTCGAAGAACATTCCAAGGGTTCAGATTTTGTTTTTCATTATTTATAGGCCAAGTCAGTTCCACTTGTATGCAATGTTTCAAGTTTTTAAATACTGATGTCTTGTTTGTGAAATTCATACATTATAGCCAGCTTTCTGTCTCATTTAGAAAACTTCACATTTCACGTCAACGAAAACGCAGTTTATACATTTTTTTAACAGTGTTTCAACATTTTAAACTTATCTCATTGCCTGTAAGTCAAGTGCCACTTGTTATAAAGTGTCACTTGTTGAACTGTATTAAATGATATGAGCTGTTTACTTTATACCTGAGTCTGTCAGCCAGTCCCACTCAGCTGTATATGGAGTCGAACTCGGTTATAACTCCTACCAAGAAACAGGAGGAGGGGCGCGACAGCCTAGAGTTTAGCTAGTGGGGATTGCAGTCGGATGACTCGGGTTTGATTCCGCCACTGCCTAAAATTGTCGCCGTGTTCACGCGGAGTACGATCATGTTAAACATGTGAATCCGTAAGTCCTTCTGAGTGGTAGGGAAAGGATGGTACTTGCCCTGTGAATGCCTGCCCCACTGGGTTTCGATCTACATTCTATGGCACTTCCCGGCCGTCTAAACAGATGGCTTACACTTTCGACTATATCGGACGGTCTGGGTCGAAGATGAAGGAACAGGGGAAAGTGGAGGAACAGCCCAGTGGTTAGCACGCGGGGATAGCACTTTATATCTTATCATCACGACATAGCGGCTAAACCGAATTTAATGAAATTTTGTGGATAGACTTGAAATAGCTGAACTTAAATTTATTCCAAGTTTCGAATTTCTAAGACTAGTGGTTGTCGAATTATTATTGGAAAACGAAACTTTTTCCTAGATGTTCTACTCTCTAACTCTCTGGTTCCCCCAAACGAAAAAGGCTGCAAATCGTTTGTTTAACACGTGAAAGTGAAATAAAACTCTATTTCTGAGTTTTGTGGCAGATTATTTTTTCACTAATTAGTTCCATTTTGAAAAATCGCAAGTTTGAAACATGAATTTAAATGGAAACTCTTCCACCATTTATAGTTTCTGCTGACCTATGGGTCAGCGTGTTGTAAAAACTGGCGTCATTTCGTCTGAAGCATTGTTTGCTATTGCAGCAAACCATAAATATTGAACATAAAACTGCCTCACCAAAAACTGGTGTGAGCTCTATTTCTGGTGTGCTTGATAAATTTTATTATTTTTGTGCACCACAGAGACAAAAATATGTAGTGCTAATTTTGCAACATTCTATAACATTGTAATTGACTTTTCACCCTATTAAACAGAAAATCTGTTAGCTCCAGTACTTTCCAAAAATGTGGTCAGCCTCCCTAACGTTGTCCCGTTGTTTAGTACTATAAGCGTTTCCTATATATATTATGGACCACTGCATATATATTATAAGATAGCTCTTATACTGGCCTAGTCCATGACTTTCAATAGCGTTCTAGTTATAAATACAATGTCGGTCCTAACAACTTTTTTTAGAGACCACCGTATGTACAGAGAGAGCTCCGAAATTTTGTTACATATTTCTTCTTCAAGTATACTATTCCAAGTATTTTTTCTTCAAATATACATCTTCACATTGACTTTAAAAAAGCATTATTTCCATAATCAAATTCTCTGCGGCTGAACGTGTTAGTATTTCCTGTTTTTCCTACATCTTTCAATACATAATATATCCGCCATCCCAACCTTTTAGAGAGGGTCAACTTGAATTTAATTTCCATACCAAAGATTCGTAAGAGATCCTTCAAAGAACTTTTTCTCTTACAGTGTTCGTATTACGCCAAAAAGATATTGGATCATAAAATACAGGAGAAAAAAAGTGTAATCTAAAATAAGAAGTTACTAAAATATAACATTGATTTCTGTCTTTTCTTGATACGTAGGAAGGATGTTGGAATAAATATTAAACAAACTTTTTTATATTAAAAAGCCGGGATACATTTTTTATCCGAATTCTTTTTATACGCCATTTTTTTTTTCAAAAGCGAATGTTTAAAATTCTGTGTATGAATCGATGGAAAGATTGATGTATTGGAAACTGAGATTCTTCGAGATCCGCAATGACTGAGATGCGGGAAGTTTATTGAATACTGAATATTGAAAAAAGAATGTATAACAAAAATGTGCATGTATGGCTGTATGTGTGTGTGCATGTGTATGTATAGGCTATGTATTCACATATTTAACTTTTGTTGTACCCCTTGCGGTTATTTTGTTTAAGAGTAAATTCCAAAAATATTTTATGAAAGACTTATTTCTTAATGATTCCTAAGGCAGTTGCATCGAGGGACAATGTTTCTTTCAGGACATTTTGGGACTGGGGGGGGGGGGAGGGGCGAATGGAATTTTATGGGGCAAGTTTTCTATTTGCCATATATATATACTATATATATATATATATGTAAATGTTATGTCACATAAATAGAAACTAGATTAACATAAAATGTATCTGGGGGGGGGGGGGGCGAATACTCGTCTTCGAGGGAGGTTCACCCCGAGGTATACCTGAAAGAAACACTATCCAGGGGGTCTCGTCCCGGGGCATCAAGGTTCTGTAATATAAGGTTGGGCAATCAGTCCGGAAACCAATAAAAGTTGTCAGCTTGACGTAATGGGAATTAATATTTGTTCAGAATCTAGAGTAAACTTTGAGAGGAGTTGCCAAAACACACGCATTATTACAGTTAAAAATAGTTTGTTAATTTTGAAGTGGCAACATCCAGGCGTAAAGAACTTGAAGAACTGAAAGATTTTAAATTGTGCTATGGACACAGGATCGTGTGACATCCGAGGAAATTTAGAGAAGTCGTTGAACAAATTTGGTCCCTCTGAGGGCCTGAGAACAAAATGCGCGCGTTGGATGAACTCCCCCCTCTTCCCCTTTACGAGGCATGATTGACTTTATTATTTTTACCTTGCTCTGCGTATGTGACGGCATGGTAATTAAGAATGAGCGCATTTTATTCTCAGGTTCTCACAAGAGACCGAATTTGTTATGTTAGATTCTCATCTTACTCCAACGACGTCACTAAATTTCCTTGCACGTCATTGGATCCTGTATGCACAGCACAATTTAAATTATTTGCGCAAGTTGCTTACGTCTGGATATTGCCACTTTAAATTAACAAACTATTTTTAACTGTAATAATGCGTGTATTTTGGCAACTCCTCTCACAGTTTACTCTAGATCGTGACATCACGAATAACGAATCTTAATTCCCATTACGTTAAGCTGACAAGTTTTTCATTGGTTGCCGGGATGAGTGACCAACTTTGTATTTAAAGACTTCGGTTGTATCGATGGAGAGATTGATGTATGGGAAACTGTGATCCTCACAGATTCACAATGACTGGGGCGCGGGAAGTTTATTGAATATTGAAAAAATATATATAACAAAATTTTGTATGTAGGGCTCTATGTGTGTATATGTGTATGTACAGGCTACGTATGCACATTTTCAACATTTGTTGTATCTTTTGCGGTTATTTCACTTTATTAATAAAATATTTTCGGTATTTTCTCTAAAGTATTTGATCTGATTTCGAAGACAGTTTTATTCCACCATCTGTAATAATAAAAGGAAGAATTTGTCTGTTTGTCTGCATGTTGTTTTGTCCTCGATGCCACGCGATATCTACCGCACTTAAAGGTCTGAGGTTTGTCATACAGTAACATCTATACCTGAACTAATGTGTCCTTTTACCAAATTTTTAATTAGATACTTTTGAACGAATTTTTATAATCCAATATCAGCTGATCTCTAGGTACCGATAATATCAACTGATCTTCAGCTACCGATAATATCAGCTGATCGACAGCTACCGTTACGATGCAACGGCTATCGTTCTTCCGGTTAAAAATATAACTACCGTCACGATCTAACAGCTACCGCACGAACTACTGCCACGTTCATCTCCTAGATATTTTGAATATTTTTTTTTGGTGTGCAGACAACGTGCTTGTAAATTTGGTGAGTGATTATGATTTCAAGAAAATTAAGTAGTGTCATCTGTAAATACATTATTTATAGATATCGTTTATTTACATTTCGGATAATGTCGAATAATTTGCCCTAATATAATATATAAAAGGCAAAAATTCTAATAGAAGCTCTTTAGTTAAATATTTTTCCAAATTCGCCAGGGATTGAAATAAATTTTATTTCGGGAATATGGTGAAGGCCATAGAATATTCTAATTATAGTGAAATTTTATTTCCCTACAATGAAGTACGGAATAAGTAAAATGTCATTTCTGCTCCAAATATACTGCTCCAACCGGGAATCAACCCACAGATCTTCGTCCTAGCCAGCCGATGCTCTACCGTTGAGCTACTAGGTTGGATTTCTAAGCTTTTATCGTGGAAGTAGACTCTGCAGATATTTATAGGAACCATATATATATAATTTATATATTCTTATAACTTGAATATACATTTAAATTATATAAGCAAAATCTCTATGGAAGTGTATCTGTCAGTTTGTTATCTATCCCTATGCACATAGATGTTCCCTACCCAGATTGACGAAAATAACGTCAAAATTACAAAAACCGACGCCACATTGATGAATCAATTATTAACATATTTAAAATATGGACTATATCATTGCTTATTGCAAATGTTAGCAATAGGCAATTTTGAAAAAATATAAGTTAATTGCGCGAAATATAAGTTAATTGCGCACTTCGAAATACTAGTTTTACATGATGCCAACAGGAAGTCATATTACAATTCAACATTAAAAACAGTTTGCCGTTAATCTTATACATCATTTTCAAAGTTCGAAAGAAGTAAATCCATTGCATTATGCAGCAGAAATCATATGCTGCCCACATCAGATTTTTTACTTTATGCTATGTTATATGAATCTTCACATAGACGAACACACTTATATCAACTTTAATAAATCTTTATGTCAAGAAAGCAAAGTCTCGGCGGACGTATGTGTGTCTCCTTCCTGCATATCCCTTGCTATTTCTATGTAAAAATATCCTACTATCCAATATATTGACAGGAATCATGGAGGAATTCCATTTCCAAAGATTCAAAAATCTGTGTATAAGTACGAGAACGATTCTTCTTCTATTCATATACCTTTGTATAAGGTACCTTTGTATAAGAATACATTCTTATTTCAGTACCATTTGAAACGAGCCATGTTGGGGATTTGTTTTTTATTCTAAATACTTGAAAGCATTCACTCCAAGAGATTTGTCTTCTGCAGTGGAGAAAAAAGGAGAATTTACGCCATATAAAAAACTAATAAATATAAATATAAAAATAAATTAATGGTAGTGAAAGACGGCATTAATTCCACAGAGAAGGTGCCTGGAAAAATATGAAGATTTTTATTTTTACTTTCCCTGCAATACATGGTAATGTATAGGGAAAGTATTGGAATCATGCCGAAAATCACAACTCGAGTTTTCGACGGATCTACACGTTTCGAGATCTCTAGAATACGAAAAAACTATTTTTAGCGTGACGTCTGTGTGTGTGTCTGTGTGTCTGTCTGTGTGTCTGTGTGTCTGTGTGTCTGTCTGTCTGTCTGTGCAGATTTTGTATCCACTCTAACCAAAAACTAATGGACCGAATTTCACAAAATTTAGTAGGTAAGTTACTTGTGAGCGAGTCTGGTGCTGATTAGTTTTGGGTACGATTCGGAATAAAAGAACCCGCCTTTTTTTGCGAAATGGCCCGCAAAAGCTTGTATCCACTCTAACTGAAAAACTGATGGACCGAATTGCACCAAATTCGGTAAATGAGTCACTTGTGGGTTACCTTGGTGCTGATTAGATTTTGGTACGATTCGGAAAAAAATAACCTGCCTTTTTTTGCAAAATGGCCCGCAAAAATCGTCCAAATCTAAACTAAAGAACTGGGTATTCTCAAATATATCCATTAAATGCTGATTTAATACGTAATTTTTAACGACGAAAAGAATAAGACCAACCCCATTACACTAGGACTAGCCGTTCTCGAGATATTTTAGTTTTCCGTACTTTCCCTACGCCACCTTTGAAAATAAGCCCGGTTACCGAATGAGAACGAAAATTGAATTAAAAGAGAAATAAATTTAGTTAAAATAAAGAGAACGTTAATATAAGTCTGCAGGGAAAGTCATGTGCTGCCCACATCAGATTTTTATGTCTGAAGCAGAGACATGTTTGGATTCCATTTCTGTGTGGAGTTTCATATTTTTGAGATAATATTTCTGGAAAAAGGAATATTTAAAATTCTGTGTCTGACTGGAAAGGGTGATTGATGTATTGGACATCATAGGTTATTGAAAAACCATCATAGCTGATACGGGATTGTAAAACAAAAAGATGAGGAAAATAAGTATATATATATTTTTGATGTATGAAATTTATACTACACTCAAGCACTATTACTTCATGCGAATGTACAGTATGATTAAAAAGTCATGCACATTAACATTTATGTAATATACCCAGGAATTGAAAGAGTAGAATTATTTTCAGTTAGGTTGAATTAATATACTCTAAAGAATATATCATAAATACCGTCTACTGTTTTTAATAAGTCAGACTATAATTACAGATATATATTTTTTACTTTTCTACAACACATAGTTACGTTTAGGGAAAGTATTAGAATTGTGTCAAAAATCGCAATTCCAGTTTTTGACCGATCTAAACGTTTCACTCACTTTGGAACCTGAAAAACTACCTATCTGTCAAAGTAATGAATATATCCGTTCTATCTCAAAACAATTGACTAAAATTCATGAAATTTGGTAGATAGTCACATGTGGGTGACCCTGCTGCTGATTAGACTTTGTCACCTTTCGGAAAAACAGATCTTTTGCAAAATGGTCGCAAAAATTAGCAAATTCTAAAATAAAAGGCTGGCATTCTCAAATGTATCAATTAAATGATTTTTTTCAGACGTAATTTTTGACTATAAAAAAATAAGACCAACACCAAAATTCTAGGACGAGCCGTTCTCCAGATATTTAGTTTTTTTTTTCTCATTTATGCAATGTCGCCTTTGAAAATATGTCCAGTGAAAATTCATTGTAATTTCAAATAATTATCCGTGTTGCATTGTGCATAGAAATCCACTTTAATGAATTATGAAAGAAATAAAGAGAAATAAAGAGGGCAAGTCATGTGCTGCCCATATCAGATTTTTATTAAATAAAAAATATGGCTTTTTACCAGAGTAGAATCTTTCCTTTTAGAAAAATGTTTTACATGCCGTCCTTATGAGAGAGTGATTTAAAAATTTCTAAATAAATATCTATCTCCTTAAACCCCTACCCATTCAACAATTAGGAGGTTAATAAATTGATTTAGAGGAATTGTATCTGTTGCAGATAAAAGGAGAACAGGTAATATCTTCCATTTTATTTCGGGAAAAACTGTTGCAATACAGAGTTCGTTGCTAAAATTCTACATCGAGCTGTTCTGAAACACTTTAGTGACCGCCTAATACAAAATACTAGAGAAATATTATTCAAAAAATTACTTTACTCTGTAAAAATATATATTCTTCGATTAATAATCAAAAATCTTGTGTGAGCTGCACATGACTTTCCTTACAAACTCAAATTCGCTTACCCTTATTTTCTTTTATAGCGCATCAAATTAAATTTGATTGCATAAATTATTACGGATAATTATTTGAAATTACATTCAATTTTCAATTTTATTTCAATTTTCATTTTCATTTGATGACTGCATGTAATTTCAACAGGCAACGTGTCAAAAATACAGAAAAACTGAAATAAATCAAGAAATATTATTCTTGGAAATATGGGATTCGTCTTATCATTTTCGTCGTCAAATAATTAGTATAGAATAAGCATTTGATTCATATATTTGATCACGCGCAGTCTTTCATTTTAGACTCTGTCTAATTTTTCGGTTCATTTCGCAATAAAAAAAAAAAAAAAGACAGGTTCTTTTTTTCCGAAGCGTACTATATTTTAATCTGCACTAGACTATCCCACAAGAGACTGATCTACCAAATTTTGTAAAATGCAATCAACAAATTTTTCAACTAGAGTGGATACATACGATTATTGTAGGCTATTTTAAAAAACAAAGCAGGTTACTTTTTACGGAATAATGGCAAACTCTAATCAGCATTCAGGTAACCCATAAGTAACGAATTTACCAAGTTCTGTTAAATTTAGTTAATTAGTTTTTCAGGTAGAGTGGATATATACATCGCAAAAACAGACACACAGACAGATAGACACACACATATATCACTCTAAAATAATTTTTTCAGTTTCTAGAATGTTCGAAACGCGTGGATCTGTTAAAAACTCGAGTTACGATTTTCGACTCGATTCCATTATTTTCCTTATGCATTACCATTCATTTTAGATAGAGTAATAGGTCTTTAATCGTCAGACGTATTGAAAATAGCAGACTATATTCCTAATACATTTTTGAGAAGTTCATTTTTACATCTAAAATAAGAAAATTTTGCTATTTCAATTTTTCGGTACATTATAAGGTTTTATAAATTGATGTGTGAAAGACTTTTGGATCACCCAGAATGATATAGCAATGATCGGAGTAGGTTGTTCAATTTTTTAATTTTCAAATTTTGTATTTTCTTACATTTTCAATTCAAAAATTTTAAAGTTTACAGCATTCGGTCCTCAATTAAATAGATCAATTGAAATTTATGATATTAGAATAATGTAGTAACAATAACAACAGCAACAGAATCTATAAACCATAAAAGTCTGTTTAGTTAGCTACGCTGAAGGGTATTTTATTCATTCGTGTTTTCACATGAGGCAAATTGATATTAATGAGGGAAATGCATTGAATTATAAATAATTCAGTTCATTATTATCAAATGATTGAGTTATTTGTAAATACTTTTAACCAAAAATAGATTGGCGGTACTGTGTAGAGTACCTTTTTATATATACAGGATCTTTCAAAAGTCCGTATAAATATTAAAAATTCATTAAAAATTGAAAAACCATCGCATTCTGGTACGGTTTGTACCATAGGTATTACCAGGATAGGGTTTTTTTTTTTTTGACGTGAAAAAAAATTTTAGTTTAAAAAATCACCTATAGGTGGCACTTACCCAATTACATCTTCCAGAAGTATGCAAATGAGGCTGTTATAAAAGAGCTGTACTGCTCTGTAGATTCTTCAGATGATTCATTAGTAAACGGTGTGCCAAGAAGAAGTTTTTACGAGAATGTTAACTTCGATCGAGAAAGCTTTGTTAGTGAAGCTGTATTACGAGAGCGGAGAATCAGCATCAGATGCTTTGCGAAACTTCTGATTTAGGAAAAACCTAAAGTAAGGAAAAGGTCCTATCACCTGTTCAGGGTTACTTAGGCTTGTCACACGATTTGACAAGTACAGTAAGTTATTTTAATTGTCTTTCCAATGCGTTCAGCGTCACCTATAGGTGTTTTTTAAACTACAAAATTGTTTCACGTCAACCCCCCCCCCCCCCCCACCCGTCCTAACAATACTTATGGTACAAACCGTACCTCAATGCGATGATTTTTCGATTTTTAATGAATTTTTAAAATTTATACGGACTTTTGAAAGACCCTGTATTCTGGTGTCGCTGTTGATTACCTGTCCTCTTTCGGGCTGTATGGACTAAATGAACCTTGATTGGTACTCTATTGCACGTATTTTTAGGCCTGTGTTGAGGGATTACCTATCGGTATGTAATTACTTCTGTCAAGAAAGTAACATAACACCAAAACCTGAAATAACTGGACATACAGGATCTTGCAATCCTGGCCAATAACACACGGATGCACTTATTTAATCAAACTACATTTATTGTGTACTTCATTTTAAATACAACAGCTGGCTGTTTAACTAAACTGGAGACATATACTTTAACCAGTATTGCGCATGCTCATAAAGAAACACAAATACATAGTGCAATACACTGATATTTAGATTAAGATAGCCTGGTGATGTTTAGCTTAAAGGATAGACGAGTTATGAATATTCTATATTTACTCAAACACTAGTCGCTTACCTCATACCTAATGGCGGCTAACCCAGGATACTATACACTTCTAGCTATAATGGTATCCATTAGGGTTCCTCTAACAATCTAGCCTTCCATTCAACTAGGCTACCGTCCAACTTTCTCACTCAATCTATCAGAGTCTTCTATCCACCATTTCTTACTAATACATTGCCAGAATAGTTAATTTAAAGTAACCATAAATTATAATGAAAACTAAAGGAAATATTAACGAAATATTATTTGGATCTATAACTGTTTATTAGTTTTACCCCCTCGGGGGGGCGCCGCCTGTGATTGTGGTGTATAGATCTTAGGTCTGTACTTCTGGTCCTCCGCCTCTGAGGGGGAAAATTAATCGGGTTACCTGGTCGACGATGAACTGTCCGTCGAACCAGTGAGTCGGTCAGGCCCGACTCTTCCAAATGGTCGTGCCCATGTACAGCGCCTATTCATGGCCTGGACCAAGGGCTGACCGGTGGCTGGTGTCGAGCTTGACGGACGTTCTCTCGGACCCTGCGCAGTGAATGTTTCCGTCGAGTCAGCGACCTGGCTGCGGCTCCCCTGGAATGAAGATTGCCTTAATACGGCGGCAATGTCCCGCGTCTTGCCTTAATACGGCGGCAAAGCCCCGCGGCTTGCCTTAATACGACGGCAATGCCCCGCGGCTTGCCTTAATACGGTGTAAACCTTTCACGGTCGCCTGGCAAGTTCGCTTAATTCTGTTCATTAGTTATGTACTGCCTTCGTAGTAGCAGAACTTTTAATTTACTACAGAGAACACAACATATCTGGAAATAATCAAAAGAATCACATGGAACTTTGTTGTCTTTAATCTTTTGATTGAAAAGGCAAAATATCCATTGATTTTTAGTGATACTTAGTAACTATTCTTCTACAGCATCAACATTTCTTAATCTATACCAAAAGTCCTGCCCAGAGTTTTTTTTTTATATATATATATTCGTAAAAGCACGGACGAAGAAATTTTTTATTGTCGTATTAAAATTCTCGGCGGAAAAACGTGTAACTTTATACTGCGTTTCCTTATGTCTTTCTACGTATGGTAAATCCTGTAACGCTCCACCTTTTAAAGGGGTCAAGCTGAACTTCATTTCAAAAGATCTGAAAGTCGTCGTTTTGGGAATTCTTTCTCTCACGGAGTCAAGATACAACAAAAGAGATGGGATCAGGAAATGTAAAAAAAAAGTATAAGAAAAAAAGTAAAAAAAAAAGAAGAAAATAAAAGTTTGCAAGAAAAGCATGGATTCCTGCATCTTTTCCTCAGAATCTTTTCTGGACTCCGAGGAAAGATGCGGGAATAAATATTAAACAAACTTTTTTATTTCCAATGCCGATATATTTTTCTTTGGACAGTGCCTGACCTCTCGGAATTTCGGGGATGCCTTTTTTTTAAAGTGAATGTTTAGAATTCTGTGTTTGAACCGTAGGATGGATTGATGCATTGGAAGTTAAATTATTCGACGATAAACCAGGGTGAGAGGACGAGCGATTCATTTTTGAGTGCAAAGTTATGAAATATGATAATGTATATAGTTTATCATACCCTTGAAGGTACTTTATACTTTCCCTGCAATACATGGTAATGTATAGGGAAAGTAATTGAATCATGCCGAATATCGCAACTCGGATTTTCGACGGATTTACACGTTTCGACACCTCTAGAATACGAAAAAACTATTTTAGCGTGATGTCTGTCTGTCTGTCTGTCAGTCTGTTCAGATTTTGTATCCACTCTAACTAAAAAACTAATGGACTGAATTTCACAAAATTTGGTAGGTAAGTCACTTGTGGGCGAATCTGGTGATGATTAGCTCTGGGTACTATTCGGGATAAAAAATCGCCTTTTCTGCGAAATATCCCACTTGTGGATCACTTGTGGATCACACTGGTGCTGATTTGATTTTGGTAGGATTCGCAAAAAAATAATCATCCTTTCTTTGCAAAATGGCCCACAAAAATCTCCAAAATATAAAATAAAAAACTACGTATGCACAAACATATCCATTAAATGTTTGTTTAATACGTAATTTTTAACGAAGAAAAAAATAAAACCAACCCCATTACACTAGGACTAGCCGTTCTCGAGATATTTTAGTTTTTTTCGTATTTTCTCTACGCCACCTTTGAAAATAAGTTCAGCTATCAAATGAGAACGAAAATTGAATTAAAAGTGAATTAAATTTAATTAAAATAAAGAAAACGTGGATATAAGTCTGCATCCAAAGTCATGTGCTTCCCATATCAAATTTTTGTATCTAAAAATATATTATTTATATAGGAACGCTAAGGAACTAGAGGCGCTGTCCGGATTCTAAATAATAGCCCACTTCTTATACATAAGTACCCGCTACTTAAATAGTACAGATACATATATTTCCGTACTCGACTTCCAAATTGTCTGTTTTGAATTAAAGTATGCTCGCCATATAAATAAAATCTCTGAATCAGACATAAGAATCACAATTGACCATATATTTAGCACACCACTCACGAAAGGAAGTAAATGGTTCGAAAGGAAGAAAAAAAAGTAAATTAAGTGCATTCGCGAATATAGACAGGTGGCTTCAGTAGGTCAAAGAACTTCAGTTGCACAGTCGGGACTCCAATAAAGAACTATCCGCTATTTAAAAAATTTTAGTTGTTTGCTGGCGTAAAAAAATATAAATATTAAACAAGTGACTTCAGGAAATTCATTTTTGATTTGGAATAGTGTGTGATATTTAAATTTGCTGGTGTTAAATTAGAAACAGTGGGTACAATTTTCTATTATTAAATTATAATCAGAGCTCTCAATTTTTTTATGTTTCAATTAAAAAATCGGGAATAGTGTAGAATGCCGGAAAGTACGTGTATTTTTAAAAATTCACGAAAATTCGTCCATTAACCGTACAGATTACGTTCAAATTTTGTTTGAAGGACGATGTGTTATATTTCCCATGGTATCAAGATTGAAATTCTCTGATAATATCTTCTGTCACTATGGAATCGATGAATGCGAACTTCACACAAAATCGTTGTGAATCGGAATAGAACATAAAAGAACTAAAAAACTAATTCGGAAGTAAAAAAGAATAAATCTGATGTGAGCAACACATGACTTTCCTTATTTAATGCAATGAATTTACTACTTTTACAGTAAAAAAATCTGATGTGGGCAGCACATGACTTTCCCTGCAGACTTTTATACACATTATCTTTATTTTAATTCAATTCAATTCACTATTAATTCAATTTTCGTTCTCATTTGGTAACTGGACTCATTTTCAAAGGTGGCATAGAGAAAAAACGAAAAAACGAAAATATCTCGAGTACGGCTAGTCCTAGTGTAATAGGTTTGGTCTTATTCTTTCTTTCGTTAAAAATTACGTATAAAATAATAAGCATTTAATGGATATATTTCAGCATACGTAGTTTTTTATTTTAGATTTTGGCGATTTTTGAGGGCCAATTTGCAAAAAAAGGAAATTCATTTTTTCCGAATCGTACCAAAATCTAATCAGCACCAGAGAGACCCACAAGCGACTTATCTACCGAATTTTGTGAAATTCGGTACATTAGATTTTTAACTACAGTGGATAAAGCTTTTGCGGGCCATTTCGAAGGCGGGTTCTTTTATCCCTAATCGTACCCAAAATTAATCAGCACCAGATTCTCCCACAAGTGACTTTCCTACCAACTTTTATGAAATGCGGTCAATTAGTTTTTTTAGTTAGAGTGGATACAAAATCTGCACACACAGACACACACACACACACACAGACGTCACGCTAAAGATGGTTTTTTCGTATTCTAGAGGTCTTGAAACTATTGAGAGGTCTTGAGAGGTCTAGAGGTAGAACTGTCAAAATATCGAGTTGCGATTTTCGACATGATTCCAATACCTTCCCTATACATTACCATGTATTGCAGGGAAAGTAGAAATAGGTGTTTCTTGTAGTAGATACTTATATTATTTCCATGATATTGAATATTCGTCAATTAGTCGTCATTTTCATTGATTTAGCGTCATTTTTATCCATTTGGCAAGATTTTCGTTAATTTGCCACCAAGTTGGCGACATTCCGCCAAATTCGTCGCCAAAATCTCGCCAAGCGTTATGAACGGAGAAATATGTTATTCTTATAGCAAATAAATGACTATTGGTGTTCAAATGCAAATGTATTACTCAAAGTATCTTTTCTCATGAATGGAACGAGCTAGATCCAGGATAATGATGTTACCCAATTTATCGCATGATATTACATATGGAAAGTGAAAATATTTCTCAACAGTTAATATATTTTTTTTTATTTATGGTATTTTTTGATAAATTTATTTGAAAAATGTGCAATATCTCGAAAACGGTTCATGCTAGCGTTCTAAAGTTTATGTCAATCGTTTTCGAAAGAAAGGTTACATAAGGAATGTCTATTTGCGCAACGTTATTAAAGCTTTTGATTTTTTGATGATTTTTTCCAAATTTTACTCGAAAATTTAGGAGGGTTCTGTACATTCGATAATGTTTAAAAACAATAGGCTTCCAGTATTCAAGGATTGTGATTTTTTCGAATCGCTCCATTCTTTCGTGAAATACTGTCTCCACAGACACACACACACACACACATACTTTCATTACATTATACACATACATTATGTATATAAAGAAAGTAATAACGCCGAGGTGCACTTTTCGGAATCCTGAAGTACCTATGTGTCAAATGTCATGGCCGTATGGTACGTAGATTGTCTAACGTGTCCCTGTTCTTATAAACACACCAGAAACGTCCCAGTTACCAAGAAAACTGAAATTTCTGGCTGATCGAGCATACTGATAGAATTAACAGCGGATAGAACCTCCCGGAACAAGATTTCTTGTATATCCCGTGAAATGAGGATTTTTTAAAAGTCTTTGCACCTCCTTCAGACGCTCCACGGTGAGGTAAATGGCTAAAACTTTGCACACGCATAATATCATCTACTTTACAAGCCTAACAGTGTCGGATTTTCGATTCTTCTTGGCGGCAGAAAAATGTTTCTCAAATATTTCCAGACTCCCCCCCCCCCTCCTCCTAGAAGCCCCAAAGTGATAAGGATGAATCTTTCCCCATTAATAGTATCCCGTTATTTAAACAAGAAAGATCAATCATGCATAAAGCATTGATTATGAAACAATTTCCAACTTCAATGCAATTTTATTTAAACATCTCTAAAATGCGATACATTCCTCGGTAATATTTCTAAAATTATCACAATACTACATTAATTTATTATATTTGAAAACTTAAAACTGGATCGAAAAAAATGAACTTCATTCAAATGACTGCATTGAAATATAAATTGCCTGGTTTAAGCATTTCTAAAATGCGATACATTCCTCGATAATATTTTAAAAATTGTCATAATACTACAATAATTTACTATATGTAAAAACTTCATCGAAAACAAATGAAATTTATTCGAATGACGTCATCGAAATATAACAAGCCTGGCTCTTTCTATAAAAGCAGCACTTCGTTCATAAACATTTTATCATTCATTTCATTCATTACAATACTATAATAATTTATTTTATTTAAAAACATAAGATCATGGAGATACATGTAATTAAATTCTATGCTTAAACAAATCGAAAAATCGTCTTTCTCTCTCTAAAATCAATTGATATTTCATTCATATCAGCTATATTGCAGACTCCATGAGCTAAATAATTTTGCGTTAAAGAAATGCAGCAATTCTGGTACAACTCATTCAACATCTTTTGGTATTTACATTTTTCATAAGTGAAAAATAGGCTTCTTTGTAGAAATATTGAAAGTTGGATGATTCTTTAAAGTCAAATATATTGTAATTGCGTTATTTCAGTATGTAGATGCACAGAATTTAAGCATAAATAAAGCTGTTTTAGGAAGGATACAACACTAAATATGAATTAGAAGGAACTTTAAAAATCACGATTTTGACACAAGATGGACGCCATATTTATTTTGAAGTGGGTCATGCGATCGCTTCATATAAAAGGTGTAATTATTATTTTAATTTTTATTTAAAAAACTACTATATATGTTTAGCTGAATTTTTGTTTATATATTTTATGGGATACTTTGAATATTTTCTAAAATTTTCGAAATAATTTGTGAATTCTAAATCCGCTTAAAAAATATTAGAAAAATTAGGTCCCATAGAGCTCAATGTATTTCATTTTTTCAACCCCGTCCAATCCAAAAATAATTGGGTGATATTATTCATTTATATTTCCATAGGTCCCACAGACCATCTGAACAACATACTAAAATTTTATTTTTATAAAGTCATTTTTACGGCAGTTATCGTGCTAACGGACACACAGACAGACAAACAGAATGAATGAACAAAGTCATAAACACTTTTCAACTTTGTTGTAAAGTGCTAAAAAATAATGAATACATTTAACGAGTCCCTGCTTTGAATTCCATGCAACCCTGGGTACTTTCTCTAGTTCGGAAATAGAATATGCATATACAAATATTAAATGACACCAAAACAACCAGTAAGATATACTTGTCCATACTAGTCGGAAAGAGACCTAGAAGGAGACTTAAAATTAAATTGATTAACTGTATTAAAATTCTGTCTAAAAAGCTGAATAACAAATGCAACGAAAAATACTCTCTGGGAGATCGCTTACTCCTAATTGTCCTTACAGTATATATGCCCAAGTATTTAGTTGAATAAACCTTTGTTCATGTATTCAAAGTCTCAACAAAGAACGTGTTACTTCTTAGTGTGCATCCACCTGGCTTTCTATACAGGATAAATGTTAAGACGTTACATATTTTGAAGGGTCCAAGCTGGATTTTATTTTCAAAGATTTGGTAGAATGCATTTTAAGAATTCCGGGCAACCCTGGGTACATTATCTAGTTAGGGAAAATAATATACATAATCAAATAATAAATGACAGCGAAACCACCAAGAATATATACTTGTCCACACTAGTCGAAAATAGGCGGGATATTTAAAATTAAATTGATTGGCTGTATTAAAATCCTGGCTGTACAGATGAAGAACAATTGCAACAAAACATACTGTCTGGGAGATCGTTCACTCCTACTTGTCCTTACTGTATATATGCCGAAGTATTCACTTGAATAAAACTTTAATCCTGTATCCAAAGTCTCAACGGAAGAACGTGTAGCTTTTTACTGTGTGTAGATCCACATGACTTTCTATGCAGGATAAATCTTAAGACGTTACACCTATTGAAGGGGATCAAGCTGAATTTTATTTTGAAAGATTCGAAAGAGCTCATTTTAAGAATTCTTTTCCTTATGACGTTGGTATACAGCAGATAAAGATGGTATCATAGAACATAAGAAAGGAAGAGGAAGGTAAACTGTAAAAAAATGTTCTGAAATATAACATGGTTTTCTGTCTACTTTGGTCACTAAGGAAAAATACAGGAATAAATATCAAACATACTTATTTTATTTCCCTGGCAAAGATATATTTTTATTTTGGATACAATATAGGCTCTGAATTTTAGAGTATGCATTTTTTAAAATAAATGTTCAAAAGTCTGTGGTTGAATCGAAAGGGAGATTGATATATTGGACAGAGATATTCCTAGATCCATCATGGCCAAGACAACTGATTGAATTCTAAATACAAAGTTATGAATTTATGTATTAACTTATCTGATGGATGATGTCTAGCATGCTCTTAAAGTATGTTTTCAGCTCTAGAAATTTGTTATATTATACTTTTACTGCAATAACTTTTGTTACACCGCATTACTATATATGTGCGTTTACCGAACGTGTTGTAACTTGTTTTTGTCTCTTTTGAGCCCACACTAGAAGCTCCTTGGTGACTTAAAGAACTGAATCTTTGCACATTTTTAGTTCCGATTACTGTTCACAATACGAACATTGCAATATTTTTTATTTAGCCCCTGATATAAAGAAATAGGGTTTCATTAAAAGTATTTTCCGACCCTCCGAAAAGTCCCCTGGTGACTTGGAGGATTGAATCTTTTTCGCAATTTCGGTATTGGCCATTGGACAGGAGCTAACGTGGTCAGATTTTCCGTTCCTCCCAGGCAGATATTTTAAGAGGTTTTTAATGCGTTTTTAGGCATTCAAGTAGGCTTAGAATGATGAATCTGTGAGGCCAGAATATGTCTTCACATGAGGCATTTTATTTCAATATTTATGGTGCCTAGAAAGGCTAACAAAGCTCGAGTCTGGCTGGCGCCGGTGTTTACAACATGCATACCATAAATTTGGGTGTCCCAGGCCAAAGGGGCTGAGAGGGGCCTTGATAAATGTCAAGTGATGCCATTGGGTTCAGAAGAACCAATGAGCGTCAAGGAGAAGCAGGGTGGAGCTACCCCCCCCCTCCCGCCGAAGGAACCACAAGACACACCGATACGAAATGTCGCAGAAGTAACTCAGATACGAAATGTTGCAGAAGCAAGTCTGACACGAAATGTGGTTGCGAGAAGTTTCCTACGAAGTGTTGTTGAAAAGAGTTTGACAAAAGGAGCGAAGCGAACATGACCTAGCAGTTGCAGATATAAAGTATCAGTCGAAGTGAAAAGTACGTGTAGGAGCCGCACACGATAGAGTTGTGGCCGTACTTCAGCACTAAGACCGATGCAAGCGAGATGATGAGCCCAAGTCTAAACTGGAAGGTATGTGCTCTGATGTTACCGCTCTAGACACCTTCGTAAAATTAATATTTCTGGTCGTATCTCCCCTAGCTAAAATAGTTAAATGAAAATTGATAATAAATGAGAAATAATATAAATGATAAATTGTTGTTGATGATAAATTGATGTTGTTAATAAATGATATTGTTTAAGTTTTAAATAGTCTAATCCTTTTAATATTAATTAATAATTCTTTTCAGGACTTACACAAAATATAATAAATAATTGGAGGGTTATTGCGGCACAACTACGAGCGATGTACGTTTAGATGTTAATTCCACTTTATGAGATCAACTGCCATGTTTTCAATGATTAATAAACAATAAACAATAATATAATCCTTAAACATTAATCATTTCAATTCCACGTCCCACAGAATCTTTGCACATTTATTGTATCGACCACTTTACTGAATCTAACGGAACCAGATTTTTGATTTTGGGGCGATAAAAGGGAAGAAAATAAGGAAGGAAACGGGGTAGACAAAATTCAGTGTAGACAAAATGAGGAAGGAGAAGGGGTGAACAAAATGCAGGCTAGATAAAAGGATGAAGGAGACGAGATGGACAAAATTCAGGTTAGACAATGTGAGGAAGGAGACGGGGTGGACGAAATAAGGAAGGAGACGGGGTAGACAATATGAGGAAGGAGACGGGGTACACTAAATGAGGAAGGAGACAAGGTGGACAAAATCCAGGATAGACAACATTAGGAAGGAGACGGGGTGGGCAAATTCAGGATTGGCAGCATGAGGGAATGAGGAAGGAGATGGGGTGGACAAAATGAGAGAGAAGAAGGGATGGACAAAATTCAGGATATTCAAATTGAGGAAGGAAACGGGGTGGACAAATTACAGGATAGACAAAGTAAGGAGACGGGGTGGACAAAATTCAGGATAGATAAAATGAGAAGGGAGACGTGGTGGACAAAATTCAGGATAGACAAAATGAGGAAGGAGATGGAATGGACAAAATTCAGAATAGACTAAATGATAAAGGAGACGGGGTGGATAAAATCCAGGATAGACAAAATGAGGGAGGAGACGGGGTGGACGGAGTTAAAGAAGTTAGGACATTAACTATGCAGCAAAACAATTTATATGAAAAACTTTACTCGCAGATATATATATTTTGAAATATAATGATTATATGATTGATCAAATCGTAACGCAATGTATTTGACTTGCCTAAATTGGTCAAAATATAGAGCTCCTTTCAAAAAAATAATATTTCCAATAACGCCGAATCATCTTTTGATAGCTTCTAAACGGCAGTATAACCTCATTTAGGGTTATACGTATTTGCAAAGACATTAGCTTTTTTGATATTGATGAGTTTATTTATTTTTATGATTTTCTCCATTTTAGATTAAAAACATGAATTCCAGAAGTATCTTATAAATGATGGCATTCGCTTCTAAATTAAAATACACGTTAGATAGATATTTTCGTAACACATTTATGCATAAACTAGAAGTGAATATACATTATTGGCACAGGTTAATTAGAATAAGATAATTATAAATTCTAGTCATCAAACACATGTATCAAGTGTTGAAAGAAATGTGCTGATATATGCTCTTAATCATATAATTCCTTAATAAATGCCTAAATACACCTTTGACCTTTACGCCGCCGAACATAAGTATGTACAACGTGTGCTGCATGGGTGTTATGCGCGATGCACATGCCACAAACGCTCGAGTCAGAAGGGCACCCTTCATCAGTGGCTACCTTCATGTAGCCACTGATGAAGGGTGTACTAATGCCCGAAAGCGCTTTGACCTTGTTTATTTTAAATTTTGTACGTATTTAGGATGTTTTTATTAAATGACCTTCTATCTAACGATGTTGTGTCCTTAATTTATTTAGTTAAAACAGACGTGATGTCATTTTGATTATTATTCATATATGGATTTAAAGATATATATAAGATGAAGAGAATATTGGCTTATCTGCTATGATGTAGGCTTCTTGGCTATTTTCAAATAATAATTAAAATGTCACTAAAATATGTAAGAACTCCATTTTAATAAGACATTTTCCAATACTTAAAACATATCTTTACAACATTTTACTATTTTCGATAAAGGAATGTTCGATACATTGACGACCTTCCTTACTTTCGTTCCTCCCTACAATCAATTCTTTAAGGTTTATATTTTACCAAATTATCCATACCAAATTTCATTCGATTTCATCTCAGACATCATTTAAAAATGGCTGTTTCGCTATTAGAGATGATTAAAACTTAGATATCCGCCAAAATTCTATAGTCAGATTTATTTACGTCATCACACTATTTCCATTTATATAATATATAAATGGAAATAGTGTGATGACGTAAGTTGCAGACAAAAGATAAAGAAACGTTACAAAAGTAAGAACACTGATTCCTTTCTAGTAGCACAAAAACATATCAATATAAATATTAAATTATATTTCTGAATATTAGTATGATATTTTTTTATCAAAATGTATTGTTTAACTTTATCGAGTTAAGAGAATATTTACGTACGTATGTGTTTATATCGCAGCAGTGATCGATGCGTTAGAAAGTGAGGGTTTAAAATTCATCATAAGTGGCATGTGATGGATCAAATTTTACGCTAAAAGTTATGAACAATATGGAATTACATGTAGTTGTGTTGTTACTCCCACAATACGTAGTATGTGTATAAGAAAGTATCGTATTAAGTCGAAAACTCAAATTCGTGTTTTGGTTAAGTTTACACAGTTTAAGAATCCGAAAGCAAGGATTAACTTTTTTGCGCGAGGTTTGGGTACGTGTATATGTATAACTGCGCATCTGAGTGTGATCTATGATGTGTATATTAGTGTATGTCACTCCATATAATATATAAGGTTACAAGGAAAGACTTTAAGCACTCTATTAACTTTATAAGGAAATGTCCACGAGTGTTTACGCTATGTTTATCTTCAGTGAAGTGCGATCGAATGAAAAGGATTGCAGTACCCATACCGGAGAAATTAAATAAGTCAAGGAAACAAACACGGCAATAAAGCGAGATAGACGATTATAGAGTTGTGGAGTAAAGTCTAATGAGTAGGAATAGGCCATAAATATGTTACAAAAAGCATTGATTTGACACAATATGATTATGGGCGAAAATATGTAACATTCAAGAATGATGCAATAAGCAATACTTACATGAACAGATATCCAGTGTAGAGCGTGTTTAAAATATTCGTCACTAGAGCCGTTGCACATTTGAACTCCAGAAAATATATCATCGCGTTCTTTGACCTGCATTGCAGATATCCCTGTGTTAGACACGCTGCTGATATTAGTTCTTGAAAGTTATTCATTGCCTTCCATCTATGAATGTTGTTTATTCCTGGTGACGATTTCTACCAATTAAGCAATATTCTACAGTTTTACAATGCGCTATTTTCTGCTATCTAGTTTTGTTGCCGAGTTCGTTATCTTAACTTTTAAATTCTCCACTAGGGGCGCTGGATATGCCCACTCACTTTTATTTGATTGGGCATGATCACTTTTCTTTAGGTCGACGTATCAAGTATACGTATGGACCTTACTTTATAAAGTTATTGAAGTACTTGTAGACTTTCCCAGGAAACCTTTGCATAAAGTAAATATCATACTGAGTAGAAAATTCGATTTCGGGTGTCTGGTGGATTTGCATAGTTACTGATTCGATGCTGGATTGCATGACTCGATGGATTTGCATAATTGCCGACTCCAGTGCCTTTACTTACAGCACATCATCGGCTTCAGCGCATCACCTGGGCTTACGAATACCAGCAATGGTACAAGCTGGTGGCACGTACGGGTGCGGGGAAAACACCATCAGGCTATAGATCCAACTTGTCAACAAGGCACTGTACAAGCTAGTGGTGGTTCTATAATGGTATGGGGAGTGTTTACTTTGCATGGATTGGGCCCCCTAGTCAAATTGAACCTGTTATTGACAGGAAATCGCTATGTTCACCTACTTGATGACCATTGGAAGCCGTTTATGGAATTCACGTTCCCCAATAACGATGGGATATTTCAGGATGATAATGATTCGCGTCATCAGGCGCATATTACCCGCGATTAGCTGAAGGAGCATTCTGGACAATTCCAGTAATTGATTTGGCCACCTAGATCGCCAGATATGAACCCCTTGGAGCATATTTGGGGTATGATCGAAAGAGTCATTCGGGCCCAAATTCCAGCACCTACCACAACTAGGCAATCCAATGGGCTGCTGTCGAGGTAGCATGAATGAACATTTTTCCCGGAAAAATTCGTCGACTAGTTGATTCAATGTCAGGTTGAGTAGCTGCACTTAGCTGAGCTAAAGGTGGTCCAACATGTTGTTACAGAGGAATCTCATGACTTTTGATACTTTAGTGTACATCAGTGTGTGTCTCTTTATACAATGCGAGTATTACATTTAGCTCTGAAACGCAGCAAGACATTTCAAAAATATTACGTGACTGGATTTTCTCTTCAACGATTTGTAGCAGGTTCATGGTTCCAAATTAAAATTAACTGGCGTGAGGTTACACTTGACTTCTTCATATCAGAATTCATTTTTTTTTTCAAATATTACAGGAAAAAAATTGAAAAATTGGTATTGTAATTCCAAATGATTACAAGTAAAGCATGTTACCCTTCACTTGTCAAAACATAAACTCATAACCCCCCCCCCTAAAAAAAGGGGCTAATGACGTCATAAAAAATTGCATTTTCACAGCAATGATTGAAACTATTGTGATCATTGAGTAGTAGACTCTTTTATACATGATTGTGTCAAATTTTGTCCTATGCCGCCATGTTAAAATATTATAAAATTTCGATAAAAATTCAGAGTTTTCGCTCGAATTTAAGAAAATTCTCACTAGCTTTATATTGTTCATAACAAAGCCGGATGTAAAGTTTTGTGAAAATCCATTAACATCTGTGGCTGCTATCGTGTGCAAGAAAATCAATCGCAGATATCATACAGGCAGACGAACATCACTCCAAAAATAGTCAAACTTGTGGAGGAGGTCTTAAAACATATATTGCAGTCAAAATCTCGAAATCCAAGATTTTTGTGATAACAATACTTTCTTACTACAACGGTTCAGAAAGTAAAAATGTCTTAATTAAGGTTGACTACCATCGTATACAAATTTTAATTGTAAGACACCGTTGAATAAAAATTTTAAAATGTAACTTTTTATGCAGATCTTCTAAAATATTCAAATTCATTTATGAAAGTATTTTCTATTGGCCATTTAGTCAAGCAAATAAATTTCCATTGTGAAACCATCAAAATTACCCAAATAATCATTAATCACAGTTTCCGCCGGGTAATTAGTGGCTGCATAAAGCTTTTATTAAACATAAGTATGCATGCAAGTTTAAATTCAAATTTCGAAAGTGCCCTGAATTTGATATTTCGGCGTTTGGTCTGATTGCTCAAAAATAGTTAAATTCCAATAACTTGGAAATTGTTTCATGAATAATTCTGCATATTTGTGACCCAGTTTATTTTTTAATATAGTTAAAATAATAATTATTTGCCACTGAGAATTTCCTTTGTGGAGGGTATGTAAAAAAATGTTAATTTTCATTTTTATTAAAGCATGTCACGTGACCAAACCTGCAGTAGTCAGAAAGTCTGCATTATTTGAGGTATTTCTTGAATTGGATCTGAAAACCTGCAACAAATCGTTCAAAATATACACATTAGCCGTACAAATGTTTTTAAACAACATCTACTTCCAATTCGTATGAGTTCTTGTAGCCTATCAGCTTTATAGTTAACCTGGTTCTGATTGTCTTTCAGAATAAAGTAGAAAATTAGAATTTACGGCAGATACCAGCACTGGGAGCATGTGTATATTTGAAACTCCTCTTACCGTTGAAGTATACGACAATGAATAACGCCTAGCAATATCATATACAGTATGTGCCGCTTAATGTGTACGCCGATAACATTATCATTCGTTTAATATTATTAGAATCGTGAAGTCCCGATCGCTTGTATATTAACATATGTTAAAAAATCGGTTTTTGTGATCAGCGCCTTCGTTTATTGTTATCACTTTATCACTTCATTTTCGTCGTTCGTGTACATTTTTCATTCTCTCAACAAGAACTCCAAACTACATATACGTAAAAGCAAAGGGAGAATCTCCAAAACCCCGAAGAATGCCCCTTTTGTTGGCACGTGCAGGAATTTGCTGCAAGACCGTCCCTCAGGCGCGGCACCCGGCGCTTGGCGCCGGCTCTGCAGGTGGTGATTTCTCTCCCTTTTCCCCCCCTTTGAGAATGGTGGGGGCGTAGAAAAAGCGTTGAGTTCTTTTCTTATCAGTAAGTAAAATGCTTGGACTGTTGTAAGCTGTAGAATTTTTTCTCTCTGTCAAGTTGCATTTCAAATTTTATTGCAGACGGTCAAGCATTTTAGCAATGGAAAAAAAACGCAATGATTTAATTATTAAGGACAAAATTGACATTTTGAAACGTTTTGATAACTTACCCAAGATGACTCAAAGAAATGCTGCTGCTGCATTAAAAATCTATCAGCCATTACTCTGTAAAATGTTAAAGAATCGTGACGAGATTGAAAATAAAGCGAAGTTGAACGCCAATTTGAACTGTAAATGAAGACGTACTGGGAAATATGGAGAAGTCGAATCGGCTTTGACACTGTGGTTTGCCAATGTTAGGGAAAAGGATGCACGCATAAACGGTCCTTTAATGCGGCA
Organism: Amaurobius ferox; assembly: GCA_951213105.1. Taxonomy (NCBI): domain Eukaryota; kingdom Metazoa; phylum Arthropoda; class Arachnida; order Araneae; family Amaurobiidae; genus Amaurobius; species Amaurobius ferox. The sequence goes on from OX578153.1 coordinate 20,588,219, forward strand.
GAAAGCTAAAGATCTTGCTTCTAAAATGGGCAAAAAAAAATTCGTCGCAACGGACGGGTGGATTAATCGCTGGAGAAAAGGGAGAATATCGTGTTCAAACGTACCCATGGGGAAGAAAAGGATAAAAGATGCCGCTTTTCCAGCTGCAAAGGCATGGATTTCCGAAGAATGGCCGAAAATAATCGCTGATTATTCACCCGAAAACATCTAGAATGCTGACGAAACCGGACTTTATTTTCGTGCCTTGCCAGAACATACGTACGTTTCCACGTTTTCAAAAACGGGAGCTCTAAGGGATGTAAAGTTTCAAAAGAACATATAACTGTACTCTGTTGTGCGAGCATGACCGGAAAGAAGAAGAAACTCTTTGTTATCGGAAAAACCAAAATGCCGAGATGCTTTAAGGATGTTAAGAATTTGCCTGTTAATTATGCTGCCAATAAAACAGAGTGGATGACAGTTGGTCTATTCAGCGAATTGCTTCTAAAGTAGGACAAAGAATTAGATTACAATATCGTCGTACTCATCGATAACTGCAGAGCCCGCGATGCAAATGTCACATTAAAGCATATTAAAATCATTCTCCTACCTGTCAACACTACATCACTTATCCAACCATGTGACCAAGGAATAATTCGTGCAATGAAAGCGTATTACCGTGGAGAAATGCGCACTAGGGTTTTGGAAAATATGGAAGGTACGGAACAACTGAGTGCAAACGCGTTAGCAAAGAAGACGAATGTCCTTCATGCCCTCCATCTTTTGACAATGTCGTGGGATCGAGTGTCCGAGAATATAATTAAGAACTGTTTCTCGCACGGTGGGTTCGTTAAAGCGGACGAAGGTATGGCTGTACCGGAATTCGATGAAACAGTACTCGTACCATTCACTCGTACCATACTCGAACAGTACTCGTACCATACCTGAAAATGACTTTGCAGAATGGATGTCTATAGATGAGAACGCCCAAGTGGCTACAACAATGACTGATGAAGATGTATGCCGAGCTGTATCTTGTTCTATCGAAGAAAACGATGAAAAAGCATCGGATGAAGATGAGGACGAAGCTGAAAACCTTGTTGAGAATCCTCCAACTGCTACGGAAATGAGAGAGGCTCTCCGTGTTTTGGGACTCCGGGTGCAACACAAAGACACTGCTTTGGACTTTAGTGAACAGTACAGGTATGAAAGTTTTATAAATAATTTGCTGAGACAAAACACAAGGCAGACAACTTTGGAAGACTTTTTTTAATTGACCTATTTTAACGATTTGTTTAAAATAGTGTTTGAGTGAATCGTTGTCTTTTAAATTTGTAGTAGCTGCAAAAATACAGTAAATATTAACTTTTAAAATCAAAATTTTATGTTTCTGATACTTTTGTTTATTGTTATCAATCGGTTATTGTTATCAAATAGCATCTGTCCCAAAGCGATCACATGCGGCTCCTACTGTATATCAAACCCAATGTTAGTTATTTTATTTTAGATGCGTGCAACTTAGTCTGCTACGATAAACTTTCATAACATTGCATCACTCAGCAAATTATCTTGTAATTAATGAAATTAAAAACTTGTCAGTGCTGATAAATTACACTAAAAGCAAAACCTGTACAACTATACTGGTTACATGACTGTCATCATAATTTCTAGAGATTTGTATTTTAAAGTATCCTGTATGTAGAAAACTTTTCTTCTGTAATTTCTTCTGAATGAAAGTTTTCTATAAGAATTGCTTTATCTTGCAATCAAACTAAACACTTATTTTATGTTCCTTTTTTCACTAGATGATCCATAAATCAAAACTACATGTGTAAAATAAAGTTTTATGTCATACTAAAATTTCTCAGCAATTTCTCAGATCGCTGGCGCGTTACCAAATCTTTTTAAGACACCTTCAGAACATTGTATACTGTGCGTGCTAACGGCCTCAACTTTTAAAGTTTATGATTATTAATTACAAGTAATTGCCGTCCTAAACTGTGAAACATTAACTTCGGAACTTCATCAAGTACGCTGCTGGAACAAATTTTCCGAAAATGAGTTTAGCAACGGAATACCGGAATCGTGAGAGTGACATGGTGTTCAAGAGTTGAGTTGAGTTGTTACGCAGGCCATGAATTGGCGGAAAACTATTATTTCATTATGAACAATATTTTATGTTAGTTCAGAAAGTGCGATATGCGTGGTGGTCTTACATTAATTTAATTGAATCTCTTATGTCGTAATTGTTTTAATTAATATCCGAAAGTGTCTTGTCTTAGTTGTGTGTCCTGATGGGAGCAAGAGGTGAAAGTATACTTTTTAATATACTTAACCTCCTTTAATTTTTATTTTCTCATACGTAGTATTGAGAAAGTTGTTTTCTCGAACATTTTAGATTTCGAGATTTTGATGCCAATATGTGTTTCAAGACCTACTGAACACGTTTTGATAATTTTAAAAGTGCTATCTGGCTGTCTGTCTAATGTCTGTGGTCGATTTCTTATGTACAATATAGCAGCCACCATCATATATTAACGGATTTTCACGAAACTTTTTATTCGGCTTTGTTATTACGAAATCGAGAACCAGAAATATATTTTTTTAAATTCGAGAGTAAACTTTGCATTTTATTCTAAATTTTATATTTTTACTTTCCTTATATACATAATGTATAAGGAAAGTATTGTGACGGGGTCGAAAATTCGAATTCGAGTTTTCGACGGGAGAGCACGTTTCAAGCATCCCTGATCACGAATCGAACATTTTTGAAGTGATGTCTGTGTGTGTGTGTGTGTCAGTGAGACTGTGGAGACGATAAATGACGAACGAATGGACCGATTCGAACGAAATTTTGTACAAACATTACAATCTATAAACACTGGAAGCCTATTGTTTTTATACGCAATCGAATGCTCAGACCCCCTAAATTTTTAAGTGAAATTTTGAAAAAATCGTCAAAAAAACAAAACCTCTAATAAAGTTGCGCAAATAGACATTTCTTATGTAATTTTTCATTAAAAAACGATTGGCATAAATTTTAGAATGTTAACATAAACCGTTCTCGAGATATTGCCAATTTTTCAAAAAAAAAATATCAAAAAATCATTTAAAATAAAACATAAATATTTCCTATTGAGAAACATGTTCACTTTTCATATATAATACCATGCGATAAATTTGGTGACATCATTCTCGTGGATGTAGCTCGTTCCATACATAAAAAAAGATACTTTGAGTAATACTTTTGTATTTGAACCCCAAAGTCATTTATCTGCTGTCAGAATAATTTATTTCTCCGTCCATAACGCTTGGCGAGATTTTGGCGACGATTTTGTGGGAATGTTGCCAACTTGGCGACTGTTTTAAATGTTGTTAAATTAATAAAAAAAACTCGCCAAATGGATAAAAATGACGCCAAATCAATGAAAATGAAGACTCATTGAAGAATATTCAATATCTTGGAAAGAATATAAATATCTACTATAAAAATTATCTATTTATTTTGTTGCAAAAGTAGTAAATTCATTGCTTTATATAAGGAAAGTCATGTGCTGCCCACATCAGATTTTTTTAACGTGGCAGCATAGGACATAATTTGACATAATCTTGAATAAAAGAGTTTATTTATTGCTCAATCAGCACGAGACTTCATGGTTTTAATCATTGTTGTAAAAAAAAACGTGACACAATTTTTTTTATACGTGACATCATTAGCCCCCCTTGGAAGTAAGATTACCACCCTAAGGGGGGGGGGGGGTATATTGTTAAATATGGTATTAATCGAAAGATTTTTCAAACCCTTTAAAGTGAAAGGCAACGTGATATAGTTGTAATCATCTGGATCCGCGATACCGATTTTTCAAAATATTTTTGTAAAATTAAAAAAAAAATTCTGGTATGAGAAAGTCGAGATGAACCACACCCCGGGAAATTCCTTCCGAGAGGTTGGTGGTAGGGGACGGAGGGTACGGTCCCTGTGGATGCCTCCCCCACTGGGTTCCGGTATAAATTGGGTGGCATTTCCCGACCGTCCAAACAGTTACCTTACACCTTTCTGGTAGGTCGGACGGTCTGCGTTTCAACAACAACAACACCCCGGGTAATTATTTTCATCGCACTGAGCTATGAATGTATGATGGCAGTGCTTGTAGCTTATACTAGTTTATGTTTTTAGTAGTAGATAAAATAATGCGTTTACTTTAACTGATGTAACCTTAACCAGAGATAAGTATGATGACAGTTATTTAATCACTGGGAGTTTTCAATGTCTATTCTCCTGTGGGGATCCTAGGTATCAGAAATGACTTTTGTTGATCTGTGGGTATGTATGCTTGTGTCAGATCGTTAGCTTTTCGTAATCTACTTAAATTACTTCAGATATTTTCCACTCTTTTAACATTCCCAATTTCTCCACTGTTAAAATATATAGTTTAGAATTAAACAACTCAGACACTAACATACATTGTCTTTTAGATTAGAATTAAACTCATTCAATATTAAGAAGAAGAAGAAGAAGATTAAAAAAAAACATTAGCATCCTCTAATAACACTTTTATAAGCTTCTGAAAAAGAAAAGAAAAATTCATATGCAAAAGAGAAGCTCCTGTCAAAATATACTTCATAAATTGAGACTAGACTAAATAAAAACATCAGTATTAAAATACAAAGTTTTGATTAAAAATTTTGCGATATAAAAATACATTTAAAGCTTCTCCTTTTTAAGTTCAGGTATTTAATTACTTTCGCAAATTATTTTCGCATTATTTTCGTAATAATTGATTTTTCATTTATACAAGTAAAGAGTATACCATGTTGATTATAAATAATCCTTCTCACAATGAATTAATTATAACGTGTGTCTGAAAGTGAAAATTATCACATTTTATATACTCGGCGGTTGGCGACCATTTTATCAAAACATAATATGCACTATGTTGACAAATATATATATATATATGTACTAATTCATCCAAAAAATTGAGCTACAGCCGCGAAATTTGACGTGCAAATATCGTTTTACGAATTATGCAAATGGTCAAATTGTCAGCCCCAATGATGTTATAGGGCTCATCTAACGTACATGAGAACGACGCATTGTACATTATTCAAAACAACCGGTGTTCTCACTAACAAGCAATTGGAACTGAATTTCCTGTGTTGATACTGCGAGGATTGTACAACTAAGCCTTTGACACGTACTAGACGGCGCTACGAATAATTGTCGGTTTTAAAGAGAGGTCGCAACGTAGGACAAAGCGAAACTAGTTTGTCCAACAGACGTATCAAACACCATTTTGGTCGGAGCGATATGGTAGTTGTTCGGTGTTGGTAACAGTGAACCAGAGAAAGCACATGCAGCCATCTTAGAAGCTCAGGAAGTCTTACACAGGCAATTGCTTGAGAGGATCGTGCAGTCAGAAAAAATTCACGTCCGCACCAATGAAATCACTATTAGTGATTTGAAGGCATTTGCCATACTCCATGCATCCTGCATCAATGGATGCTATTTGAAGATGATTGGCAGAAGGTAGGATTAGGTGTCCATGAAGACGGAGACCTAATCCTACCTGATGGGTGAGGTTCCTTCATAGATTAAATCCATGAAGGAACCTACCACTTACTTCTCAACATAGGCAGAATCGTCTGGATTGGTGCAGAGCTCGGTCAGCCTGGGTAATGTCTCATTGAAGTCATGCTGAAGCCCCCAATACATTGCAGAATAAAGAGACGAGTTTTATTTCCAGACGATACGGGAACTACAGGGGGTCTGTCGCCCTCCGTAGACTCCCGAAGTCATCAATCTTGAAAGGTCCGAGAAAGTGACAGAGTGGAAGTGTGCTGATTTGGCGGGTTATCGCCAAAGAGTGATAAATAATAACTTTGGTTGTTGCTTTTTGTGGTGAGTTTCGATCGCACTCATATGTGATTGTCATTTATTTGCAAAATGTCGCTTGATGGTGAAATTTCCCTTGCCATTGCTGTTGCACTGGAAGACGATCCGCCTCGTAAAAGGACAAAATGGGTGAATGGTTTGTTATTAAAAAGAGAAAACTTTTCTCAATGGATGTGGACACATATAAAGAACTGTTGTCTGCTGTCACACCTTTAATTGTAAAAAACAATACAGTATTACGGCAAGCAAGGGCGGATCCAGAGGGGGGCACGAGGGCATGTGCCCCCCCCCTCACAGACGAGCTAAGTAAAGACTAGGAAAGGTCGATATTTTTCAAAATTATATTTTTTATAATTATTTTCAAAATTATATTTTTCAAAATTATATATTTATATTTTTCAAAATTATATTTTTTTAAATTATATTTTTATATTTTTCAAAATTATATATCCTCTCTCCGGCTTTCAAAATTATATATCCTCTCTTCGGCTTCAAATGCTCCTACTGAAGTAATTGAGGAACATTTTCGCGTGACATTGTGGTTGTCATTTTTGGATAATCTTATAAGCGAAATTACAGATAGGTTTCCGAAGGCCAGTTTTGAGGTCATTACGAATTTGCAGCAGTTAATTCCGCTATATTTTTCGGAATCTTCCATCAAATATATTATAAAGAGCGCAGACGTTTACAAGAAGGATTTGTCATGTTTTCCAGCATTAGATTGAGAACTATTATCTGGAAGCAAATCTGCGAGAAAGGAAGCGAAGAATTTAGATGTCTCATAAAAGCATATAAAAGTGCCACAAATTTACCGAACATTAAAGTTATTTTGCAAATTCTTGCAATCCATCCTATGACAACAAGCATAGCAGAAAGCTCTTTCTCAACACTACTCCGAATTAAAACTTACCTACGCAATACCATTTCGGAGAGCCGGCTTAATGGTTTAGCATTAATGAACATCAACAGAAATGTATCGTTTACAGAAGAGGTTTCAGGAAGTTTTTTCGCGCAAATTTAAAATGAAGTTAAATTTAAAGTACATCTAAAGTGAATTTGTTTATACAGTAAATCTGAATAATTTTTACTCTATTTTCTTTATTTTCTTATACACATCACATAGCCAGTCAAACCCATGTATAACGTAATCGGAAACAACGTAATTACGGTTTCAACGAAAAAAAATATTAGGCCCTCTCTAGGCTTTACAGCATTACAGAAAATTTTTTAAACGAAATTACGGAAATATCGAATTATTTTCGGCGTCATTTCGACTGTATTACAAACTATATAAATTACCGGAATTCGTGGATTTGGCATTGCCGGGCACCCCACAAATTCATCTTTCCGTATGTCACTAGACTATATTGTGCCCCCCCCCCCCAGAATGGTTTTCTGGATCCGCCACTGACGGCAAGCGATATCTCCGCATGAGACTCGTGGCTACGTTGCGTTAGCTATGTTTGTATTCGATTTGATTGAAGTCGGCAGCTTAGCGCTATTCTTTATTTAGTAGTATAACAAATAGTAGTACACAGCATAACAAAATATACTATTATTTATTTAGTAGTATACTAAATTGCATAACATTTGTATAATATATATATATATATATGATGTTCACAAATTTATTGCATGATATTATATATGAAAAGTGAACGTATTTCGTAATATTTAATACTTTTTTTTAATGTGATTTTTTAATACATTTATTTAAGAAAAAGCACAGTAATTCAAGACAAGTTTGTGCTAACGTTTTAAAGTTTGTGTCAATCGTTTTCTAATTAAAAATGACATAAGAAATGATTATTCATGTAATAAATACTATTGAAGGTTCCGATTTTTTGATAATTTTTTTCATTTGAAAATTGGGGGGGGTGGGGGGAGTCCTCCTAACATTTGATTACGTTTTTAAAATCAAGAGACTTATAGTAATCACTGATTGTAGTTTTTGTATCAAATTTCGTTGAAATCGCACCATTCGTTTGTGAGATATCGTCTCCACAGACTCACTGACACACACACACCTATCATCTGGTAAAAAGGGTTTGTTAATATGTACTCCTTTGGATAACTAATGTAATTTTTCCATAATGAGAGAGAGTGAAACACCTAATAACATCCCTTCCTTTTCCGTGTAAAAATGCAGTTTTTAAGGAACACCTTGAAAAAGTGGATTTTCAAAATTCGTTGGTTAATGTATGATTTTTCGAAAAAGTTGAGTAAAAAATAATGCCCAAAATAACTGTATAGAAATTAAATCAGGTCGGATTGAAATGATATGCATTCCTTTTCAATTTATTTTTCATCTTAATCAATAGCTCATAAAATTATAAGTAATATTTTTTCAAAATTTCATTCGGAAAATGGGGGGGGGGGAGGAGTTCAATTCGGTTATGTCCACGATACCTGTGCAAAGTTTCACTCTACTAGAATTACTTAAGAACTGTACATATTTTCGCTGCTGTTTACCGAAGCAAAAATATTTTAGCTAAATGAGTATTTTTTTAACCCCGACGAAAAAAGACGTCAAAGGATTCTGAAAGAAGAAAATACGCCAAAGAAAAATAAGTCTGTGCCAAACGGTCATTAAACATACAACCCTTCAACCGCAAGGCCCCCATCCAAATATCAAGCAAAACGACGGAAAATGTTTCCCTGCGTTCACCACCACATACAGGGAAACTTAAAGCTTGTCCTTTGATAAATTCCGCTGTCTGGTAACAATACTTCCGGTGTGTGGCGGGCTTTAGCGACGAAACCCTCTTCTTTGTCAGTGCGCATGCGTGTGTCATGGAGGACTGGTCAGCGTTCCGATCCGGTTTTTGTTGCCGAGTGGCAAATGGCCATCACACATGGAAGAACTGTCTGGGAAGCCATCTCGTTGTTGTTGTTGAGACCCAGACCGTCCGACTCATCCTGAGGACTTGAGTATCAAATTGGACGGCCGGGAAAAGAGTTAGCGGAAACCAACTCCCGGAGCGGCCAACGTCCGACGGTCTGTGGCAAAGTTTATTTAAGTTTCAAAAAATATACATTGAGGTTACAAGGAGTTGTACAAAGAGGTGATGATGAGTTAACATTTTGATGATTAGATGACATGATTAAATATAGATGACATGATATTTAGCAAGATGACATGATATAAAACATGATGTTTGATGACAGTATTAAAATATATGAGTGTAATTATATAATATATGATATTTAGTGATACGTTGGCAATGATTTGTTGAAAAAGTTATATATAATTTGATGTAGACAGGGGAAAATTACAAGAATATAATACAAAAAACTTAAATTAGCAACCAACGGCCAAAACAGGACAAACAAGGCCAACAAAAACGGGACAAAGACGAGGGAAAAAAACAAAAAAAAAACAAAAGGACAAAAAAAAATGACGACACCAGCGAGCAAAAAACAGGTAAAACCGTTAAAGTAAAAGGGGGAGACACCGACCAGAGACAAAATTGAAAGCAGAAAGTCCCCAGCCTGATTAAGAGATTTTGTTTGAGATTTCTCTCGCTATGAGAACACAGTTCTTGATTTTATTAATGGAAGATTACCAGAATAGTGTAAGGTAACCGTTTGTATGGCCGGGAAGTGCCACCCAATTTAGACCGGAACCCAGTGGGGCAGGCATCCACAGGGACCCTTCCCCTACCTACCCCTCCTTCCCCTACCAAAAACCTCTCGGAAGGACTTACGGACCTTGGAAAGCCATCTCGTGGGATAGTTGATCTCCTCTAGTTGGGCTGCAAGCTATTCTGATGGCCTGCTCGTATGTCGATGATATTCTACCGCCTAGTGTTCTACATATGCTGTCAAACCGCCCAAGTTCCATTTGCAGACAAGACAACGCTCGACCACATACTGTACAACTATCAGTGTATGATTATCAGTATTGCTACCATCAGTAAGACTACCATCAGTATGACTGCCATATACTGTATGACAGTGATCTATGACTCTCCCAGAACTATCACCAATAGAACACTGGACGGCAATTGCAGCCTTCTCAGAATACCACTGACGTAGCCGACCAGTTGCAACATATGTGGCAGAATCTTTCTCAGAGGGACATAAGCAACTTAATTAACTCTATGCCACTCCAAATATTGCCTTGTATAGCTACCAGGGGGGGGGGGGGTATTATCCCTTGCTAAAGTATCATCTTCTTGTTGCCATCAAATCTTAATAAAATGTTTTATTGTTCCCAAGTTCTACTAATTTATATATCTTCTCAAGAGATGCATATATGCTGAGTTTCGCTGTTGTCGCTCAATTTCTCATGGATGCATATATATATATATTACTTTCTTTATATACATAATGTATAAGGAAAGTATTGCGACGGGGTCGAAAATTCGAATTCGAGTTTGCGACGTTAGTTCACGTTTCAAGCATCACTGATCACGAATCAAACATTTTTGAAGTGATGTGTGTGTGTGTGTGTGTGTGCGTGTGTGTGTCAGTGAGTCTGTGGAGACGATAACTGATTAACAAATTAACCGATTCGAACCAAATTTGGTACAAAATTCACAATCCGTAAACACTGGAAGCCTATTGTTTTTATACGTAATCGAATATTCAGAATCCCCCTAAATTTTCGAATAAAATTTTGACAAAATCGTCAAAAAATCAAAACCACTAATAAAGTCATGCAAATAGACATTTCTTATGTAATTTTTCATTAGAAAACGATTGACATATATTTTAGAACGCTAACATGAACCGTCCTCCAGATATTGCACATTTTTTAAAAAAATTATCAAAAAGTCATATAAAATGAAAAAGAATATATTTCCTATTGAGAAACATGTTCAGTTTTCATATGTAATACCATGCGATAAATTGGGTGACATCATTCTCGTGGATCTAGCTCGTTCCATTCATGAAAAAATATACTTTGAGTAATAATTTTGTATTTGAACGCCAATAGTCATGTATCTGCTGTAAGAACAACTTATTTCTTCGTCCATAACGCTTGGCGAGATTTTGGCGACGAAATTGGCGGAATGTCGCCAACTTGGCGACTTTTGAAATGTTGCCAAATTAACGAAAATCTCGCCAAATGGATAAAAATGACGCTAAATCAATGAAAATTACTACTAATTGTCGAAAATTCAATATCTTGGAAAGAATATTAGTATCTACTATAAGAAAAACATATTTTTTACTGTAAAAGTTGTAAATTCATTACACTATATATGGAAAGTCATGTGTTGCCTACATCAGATTTTTTTTTTTTTTTTTTGCAACAGAGTGTATATGCCCTACATAACCAGCTTTAATTGCAAATATCAATTAAAAGAAATAGTAGGATATATTTTGCGGAAATATAAGTCGAAAGCAATAGATACAATTATAGTACATACTGTGTATTTTATAGTACAAATAAAATATTTTTTTAAACATGAAATCGTCAATTGTCGAACGTTTAAAATGGAATAATTTTCATTTTCAGGAACACATTATATTGTATTCTTTGAGAGAAGATTTACACTAAACATGTCATACATTTTACTTACATAAATGAAAAATAAATGATTACAAACTGTTAATTGAGTACCAAAATTATAATAATTACATCAGTTAAAGTAATATTGGCAGTTTAATATTCCGATATTTTTAGTCACAATTTTTTATTTTTACTTTCCCTATAGGTATACATAGTATAAGATATAGGAAAAATACTGTGACGGGGTCGAAAATTCTAATTCGAGTTTTCGACGGAAGAGCCCATTTCAAGCATCTCCGAACTCGAATCAAACGGTTTTGAGATGATGTCTGTGTGTAAGTACGTAAGTACTTACACACAGTACCAGCTACCGGTCGTCCAAATAGTTGCTCAAGTCCTCTGGATGAGTCGAACGACCTGGGTTTTCCACACAGTACCTGCTAGGTAGTAGCTCCATTTCTTGTGTGCGGGTTTGTGTGTGTGAATTTTTGAAATTGTGGAAGATATATCTCAGGAACAAATGAGCCGTTTTAAACAAAAATTTATATAAATATTACAATCGGTGAATACTAGAAGCATATTGACTTTAAACGCAATTGAATTTTCGGGAAATAACATCAATTTTTCGAATGAAATTTTACAATTTTCATTAAAAAATGTGAACTTTCAAAAATGTTACGTAAATCATAATTCCATTTGTATATTTTATTAGAAAATGAGGACATGTACTGTAGAAGGCTAACTTGAACAGTTCTTAAGTACTCGTGCGCGTTCTTTTGCTCTTTCCTCAAGTGCTCGTTATTTTAATAAATTTATCACAAATATTAGATAAAATTATTAAAAATATTAAATGTCGTGAAATACGTATGTTCATTTTTTATACAATATTATCCGACATCATTCTTGTGGATCGAGTTCGTTCCATTCGCAAGAGAAGAAGCTTGTGTAATAATTTTGCACTTTTACGATCAACAGTTCGACAATAGTCATTTATATATACGTAAAACTACTGTCTTTGTCTATGTGTAACTATTGGCGAAAAACACGGCGAACTTGTTGTCTAATTTAGCGAAATATTACTAACTTGGTGGCATCTCGTCTCAGATTGAGGAAAATATTGTCAAAATTGCGAAAATGACGCGCAATTAATGGAAATGGAGTGAATTAATTATTAAAATCAAGAATTAATTATTAAAATATTTAAATACATGGATAATATTGCTTATTGCGGATGCTATAAAAATTGATAATTATCAATTTAGATTCCGCGAAATATAAATCAATTGGATACTTCGAAATAGTGTTATATGTTATCATCCGGGGCGAGATAACCCAGTGGTTAGTGCTGGAATTGCACTCGGTTCGAATCTCGCCACTGCCAAAACTGTCCTGTGTTCACGAGGAGCACTATCACGTTAAACATGTGGATCCGTAAGTCCTTCCAGGACGTTAGCGGTAGGAGAAGGACGGTACGGTCCTTGTGGATTTCTCCTCCACTGGGTTCCGGTCTAAATTGGGTAGCACTTCCCGGCCGTCCAAACAGTTACCTTACACGGTCCCTGTGGATGCCTCCCCCACTGGGTTCCGGTCTAAATTGGGTGGCACTTCCCGACCGTCCAAACTGTTACCTTACACCTTTCTGGTAGGTCGGACGGTCTGGGTTTCAACATCAACAACACCTTTTTGGTAGGTCGGACGGTCTGGATCTCAACACCAACAACATGTTATCATCCGGAAAAGCGCCCAATGCAATTCAAAATTAAAAACACAGTACCGTGGAACTTATACAAGATATTTTCATTGTGAAAGAAATAAATTAATTATATTATACAGGGAAAGGCATTTGCTGCCTACACCAGATTTTTTAAAAAGAGATATTTCTCTTATCTAGCTGAAAATTTTTAATTATATTACTTTCCTTATATACATAATGTATAAGGAAAGTATTGTGACGGGGTCGAAAATTCGAATTCGAGTTTTCGACAGGAGAGCACGTTTCAAACATCCCTGATCACGAATCAAACATTTTTGAAGTGATGTGTGTGTGTGTGTGTGTGTGTGTCAGTGGGTCTGTGGAGACGATAACTGACGAACGAATGGACCGATTTGAACCAAATTTGGTACAAAAATCACAATCCATAAACACTGGAAGCCTATTGTTTTTACACGCAATCGAATGTTCAGAAGTCCCCTAAATTTTCGAATGAAATTTTGAATAAATCGTCAAAAAATCAAAACCAATAATAAAGTTACGCAAATAGACAATTCTTATGTAATTTTTCATTAGAAAACGATTGACATGAATTTTAGAGCGCTAACATGAACCGTTCTCGAGATATTGTACATTTTTCAAAAAAATATCAAAAAATCATATAAAATAAAAAAAAAATATTTCCTATTGATAAACATGTTCACTTTTCATATGTTAAACCATGCGATAAATTGGATGACATCATTCTCGTGGATCTAGCTCATTCCATTCATGAAAAAAGATACTCTGAGTAATACGTTTGTGTTTGAACGCCAATAGTCATTTATCTGCTGTAAGAATAACTTATTTCTTTCTGCATAACGCTTGGCGAGATTTTGGCGACAAATTTGGCGGAATGTCGCCAACTTGGCGACTTTTGAAATGTTGCAAAATTAACGAAAATCTCGTCAAATGGATGAAAATGACACTAAATTAATGAAAATGACGACTAATTGTCGAAAATTCAATGTCTTGGAAAGAATATTAGTATCTACTATAAGAAAAACCTATTTTTTTACTGTAAAAGTAGTAAATTCATTACATTATATAAGGAAAGTCATGTGTTGCCCACATCAGATTTTTTGTAGTGGGGAGGGTAATTGTATATACATTTAATTTTTCTCATCTTTGTTTTTTTTAGTTTGACACATTTTTCTCTTTTTATAGAGGATCCTATACATTTTAGTATGCATATGCGGAAAAGTTTATGTGTTCAACTTTTATCACAAATATATGTTTTATTCTTATGTACTTCAATGATGAAGTGAACACAGACATAATAAACATTCAAAAAATTGATTTTTCGCTAAATGACTCAAAAAATTAACGCTGATGATTACACAAATATATAATGTATGTACCTTTCATCACATGAAAATTCCAGTATGTTAAGCTTAAAGATGTAAACAATGTAAACGTCCAATCTAAGGGCTGTTCAAAGTCTATTTTTTCCAAATGTGTTTCCACACTTTTGCTCAAAATATATTACAATTTATGCAAATTTTAAAGCATCTACGTTCATGAGATTTAACAAGCGCATAAAATTAATGATTATGCATATAATGGGACTATTTCATTTAAATTGCAGAGTATTTTAAAAAAAGTGTACACGAGAAATCAAAAAGTGTTGCATTAGAAATTATTACATAAGTATACTTTCCTATATAATTATACGCTTTTCTGAACTACCTTTAGGATGGACGTTTCTGTTGTTCACATCTTTAGTCTTAAGAATTGTATTTTTCATCGGCTGAAAGGTATATTAGTTATATAATTTGTAATCATCAGAACTTATATTATTTGAGCTACTAAACAAAAAATAACATTTTGAACGGTTATTACTTCTCGATTCCCTTAAAATATTTAAAATTTTCAAGACATACATATCAGTATCAAACTGCAAAGAGTGTATCGTTTTCTTTCCAGCAAACACTGTATCACGCATATATCTTCAAAGAGGTATGGAACAAAAATATAATCCCCATTCAAACCTGCTTCCGATATATCAAATTCCACCTCGAAGTATGTTTTATATCTGAGAAAATGATATTTTCTCGCTATAATTCTGTTCCGTATACCGCCATCTTTCAAGTCCTCTCATAGCTCATTTGGTTCTTGCTGTTGTCTGGTAAATTAACTCCGATGGAGGAGGGGACTCTAAACAATGACTCTGTGCGGCGCTTATGTCGCTCCAAATGTGGAGAAATATGGAGAAATAGCCCGAGATAGCAATCGATTTAGATAGTGAGGGGGGCTGAACAAAATGTAAAATGCAATATTTAAAGGTTGGTATGTCGAAATGTAAGTTGTAACTATTGTTAAATATAATAGTAATTCAATATAGAAAAATAAGAATGCGAGCTCCACATGTCTTTTTCGAAAGAGTGAAATAAGTTTTTCTTTATTTATATATATATATATATATATATATATATATATATATATATATATATATATATATATATATATATATATATATATATATATATACATACATATATATATATTTATATATATATATATATATATATATATATATATATATATATATATATATATATATATATAAATTGAAAGATTTTAATCGAAAATTATGCATAAACCACTGTATGTACAAAAAAACCCATCTCTAGCATATCTGTTACAAATGAGTAACTATAGACAGACCAAGACTAAGGATAAAAATAGAAGCTAACATATCACTACAATGGAGAGGGGGATGAGAAGAATGATAGGATACAAAAATCACAGTTATAAGTATATAAATATAAATACAAATTAAAAAGAAAACACGGCAAAAATGAGAAAAGGCAATAATAATTAGCTCAAGATAAAAGATTAAGACGTCGAGAACAATCAATTGAAACTACACAAAAAATGGCGGTTAGTTCAAAATTGCATTCTCATCAGGATAGCCATACAATTCGAATTAAAACCGATAGAATAGCCAGATTCTGACAATGGCGATAGTATTTAACTATAGACACCACTGGAACTGTCTACTGGCTAGTGGAAGGAGAAAAATAAATCAATTGAATACAAATCAGAAAAATAATACCTTCTCGAACAGAAATATGAACTCACAAGCATTGCTACCACGCGTAAGTTGAACAAGCGACTGAGCATTTCACCTCACTACGTCAATGCCAGTGGGCACCGGAATGAATACATTTGAACGATACATAATATGTATCGAGACTTTCAAAAATAGTAATCAGTATAGGACTCAGGACAAGTAAAAAATATTCATTCGAAAATAGTACACAGTATTAGACTCAGGCCAAGTGGTAAGTTAGGTGATAGGAATGGATGAATTCTCAAAAATGAGTTATCCAATCAAACATAAATAATGCATGTGTAAAATTATTACGTGGTATATTTGAAATTATTAATAATATTATTTACAAATACTTCCGGATAATGGTAATTTTGACAAATGCGTTTAAGATTATTGATGTGGAGAAAGTGAAACCGAGGATCAGAAAGTTAATGCATTCGAAATAGCTGTTTTAAAATGATGTTTCTAAACAATTGAATAGAATTACAAGATTGATATGATAGCAGCTTTATGATAGTGAAGTTGTAAGAATATTTTTTATCATTTAGATTGGTGATTACATGATTAATGAGGGTATCTAAATTTAGGTCTAAAAAAATTACAGTTTGACTAACGCTATGCTCATTAGGAATTAATTCTAGGTTAGATGGGTAAAAGCAATATTAATGGGATAGGAATCATCAATGATAATACAAATTAAGTCGCCAACATATCTATATATAATATATGAATTAGGGTTAAAATGACATTCATAATAATACAGATATAAGTTAGCGAGAATACTACTACTACAGCCACCTTGTGGTACACCATATGTTTGTAAATAAATGTTATCACCTTGGATAATATAATTGATACATATATATATATATATATATATATATATATATATATATAATAAAGTTAAAATTATTAAAAATAGTAATACTAATTTAAAACATGATCAGTGTAATATCCTGGTTCAAAAACAATACGGAGGAAAATTAAGGAGGATATGAAAGGAAATATCTAACAAAAGGAAAACAATGTTACCATATAAGGCAATATGACCTTAATTTTAAATTATTAATTATACACATTTATATATCAACATTCAAGAGCGATACATACAAATAGAGTTCAAATATCAAAGGATTATCAAAATCTGGAGGCTCAAAATATTAAAAAGAGAAAAATAAAAATAAGAGAAACGATGTAATCCGAAAATATGAAATTGGATAGAACCTCTGTAGATCCAGCTTTTCGATGATCTTTGCATCCACAGAAGTTCCAAATGTTTCGCTCAACGATACAGCCATATGGCCGAAACATCGTCAAAAGTTTATATATATATATATATATATATATATATATATATATATATATATATATATATATATATATATATATATATATATATATATATATATATATATATATATACCGGGTGGTCAGAATTAAAACACTCCTACTCTGAGCTCTCTATACATCGAACTACTCAGTGTAAAGGCTCCAAAATTGTTGTACCTACTATTCAAGACATGGGGAAAGGGATTACGCGAAAAAAACAAATTACTTCCAGAAACACTGATAGGTGGCACTGTACAGCAGAAAATATGCTGTAAAGACACAAAATAATCACAAAAAAACAAACACATGCGATATGGAATTTTTCCTTTTTAATTTCTTTTGCTGATAGGAAAAAAAAGAAGATAAAAAAGTGAAGAAACTTAAACTGTCATTGTAACTACAATTTCGCACTATAAGCACAAAAATTTGCATAAACCCTTGGTTTGCAGCTACTATGTTCTAGGCATAAAAGGGGATAAAACTGGGAAATTTTTATTCTTATCGGCGATGGCTGTCACACTGCACTGCACTTCGCACACTGCACTGCACACTGCACTACACTGCATTGCACTGTACTGCACTGTACTGGCTGCAGCTGCACTTCGTGAGTTTCGTCGACTTCAGAATTTGCGCAAAGGGCCATTACTCCCACAAGTTCTTAGGAGAATGATCGCTCGATTCGAGAAAACTGGACATCTTGAAGTTCAGCCGGGTCGAGGACGCAAATCGACTCGTTCAAATGTCGTTGCCGATGTTGCCACCGCTATTGTTAAACAATCATTGAATAACGTTATAGGCTGTAGTAGTGCACTTGGAGTGTCACGACACTTGGGTGTTCCCTACAGCACAGTGCGGAACGTACTGAAAAACATAGTGCTTTATTTCCAGTACAAAATTAGTCACAATCACCATTTGCTGATCATCGACAGGGAGAAGCGACTGACCTTTGTATTGACATTTCTGGCTAGAGTTGAAGTGGATGCATCGTGGCCATGGCAGATTCTATGGAGCGATGAAGCACATTTCCATCTAAGTGGAACAGTCAACACCCATAACTGTTGCATTTGGGACACGGAAAATCCTCGTACATTCCAAGAGATTCCACTTCACTCACCGAAAGTTACAGTCTGGTGTGGATTCACAGCCACATTTATTCTTGGCCCTTTCTTTTTCGAAGAGGCTACACCCAATGGCCCTGTGACATGCACCGTGACGACCAGGAGGTACAAAAACATGCTCGAAAATTTTGTTGTACCCCAATTGCAACAGCACCAATGTCTTAATTCAATTACCTTTATGCAAGATGGAGCGCTTCCACACATTGGAATCTGTGTACAACAGTTTCTTCGGCAACATTTTACTAATGGTAGAGTATTTAGTCGTGCGTTTCCGACAACCTGGCTATCTCGTTCTCCAGATTTTAATCCCTGTGATTTTTGGCTGTGGGGATACTTAAAAAGTCTTGTTTATCGAGGACGTCTGGTAACCTTGGTAGATTTGAAAGACAGTATCACTCTGCATGTGAGAAGCATCTCAATCGACCAATGAAGATCCGCAGTTGAACAAGCTGTCCACAGACTGCAGATTTTACATCTTGAAGAAGGGAACCATATTGAGCAGCATTCCCTGCATCGATAAGGTCCTTGTGATATGAATGTTTGGTACGTTCGAATAAAATGTGTTACAAATGTGTATTTTGTGTCTTTTCAGCATATTTTCTGTTGTATCTGGAACTAATTTTTTTCCGCGTAATCCCTTTCCCCATGTCTTGAATAGTATGTTCAACAATTTTGAAACCTTTACACTGAGTAGTTCGATCTATAGAGAGCTCAGAGTAGGGGTGTTTTTATTCTGACCACTCGGTATATATATATATATATATATATATATATATAACATTTTTCTAAACATGGGTTCCACAACATTGAAATTAGTATTCTGTGTATTCAAAAAAATTACCATGACAGATTGTTTCTTGAAAATGAATTCATTTGTGGACACAAAACCATCTTTCCATATGGACTCAATCAAATATTTAACCATCATAATATTGTTAAAAAGTCCTTTAATTCTCCTAATGAAGACCATAATATTTATAATTCCTTCAACAATCATAAAAGTAAATCAAAAAGAACTAAAAGAGCAAGTAAATATAATAAAAAATTGCCATCATTATCTGAACTAAAAAATGCCATCCTTCAGCAACATGCAAATTTTAAAATTACTTTTGATTGGAAACAATGTAAAAACTGGATTTTCGCAATTAAAAAACAGCAATTAAATATGGTATATAATCTTTTTCTTAGTACTGCATTTGATAACGTTCATTTTAAACATTTATTCTATGATTTGCTCATTACCAGAAGTAAAAATCTTAATAATTATTTATATGTCACAGACTTAAACTTTAATGACGAATCAAAACAAAATACTAAAATAAATGAATATTGTACCTTGAATTTTACTAATTCTGTATTAAATAATCTGAAGATAAATAATTTCTTAAAATCGGTTTCCAATTACTTTCCAGTCAAACATGTAAATCCTAAAATTGCATATAAATATGATAAACCGCTAGGACGTTATATTTTCAACTATAATCAAATTGCCAAATCAGTAGATATTAATCAAAACTATGAATTGGATAAAGAGTCATATTGCCACTGTCATTTAGAAAAATACAAAGACTTCGTAGATAAACACCATGGGCATGTTATAACGGGAAATCTAAATATTATTAATTATGATGCACTAAGATCACTGATGTTACTGGGTACTAAATACCGTATACCTACTAAATTTAAACATAAATTAATATGTAAAGGTTTATTTCTTGACTTAAATAAATTTATTTATAAAATCAGTTATAAATATCAAATCCCTGTAGAAGCCTTTAAACCTTGGAGAGTCTTAATAGAGCAATACTTAAATCATTATATATATAATCAGAAAATTAATAATTCATATAAACTTAATTCAATTAAAAATGATATTAAAGAAATACAAAATGATTTTGTCATTACATATGTCGATAAGGCAAGTGGAAACTACTCAATTATTTGTAAATATTATTATAAAAATACCCTTCAGTCACACTTACTTAATAATCATATCTATAATTTACATAAAACTAACCTTAAAATCTTATACAATAGAATATCAGCTAAATATAAGCAAATCCATCTAAAAAATAGTTGTAATAACATTCCATATATTGTTTTAGTACCCAAGTTTCATAAATCCCCTGTTGCTTTTCGAACCATTACCTGTGGGCATAATTCTTACATTACTAATGCTGGAAAATTATTATTAAAGATATTACATGAAGTATCCTCGTCAGATGAAATCTCAAAAAATTGTCATATTGTAAAAAACAGTTTTGAAGTAGTTAAGAAATTGAAAACTCTTACTAATATTCGTAGTATTTATACCTTTGATTTCAAAGATTTGTTTAATAATATTAATATTGATGATCTGTATAGAATTATTTTAGGAATTTTTGAAAAATATAATATCAACCTAAAATATTCAAATTTTCTTTTTAAAAAATTACTTAACTTCACTCTTTATGAGAATTATATTCAACATGGTGGTACTATTTTTAAACAACAGGTTGGTATCCCACAAGGGGGGTGTGCCTCATCATTGTTAGCTAATCTGTATTTATTCTTCTATGAAAAAAACATTAATCCAAGCTTGCATAATATGCACATGTTTAGATATATAGATGACATTTTATGTGTATCCCCAAATAATAATATCCCTATAGTATTAAACTTTTATCCAAAAAATTTACAATTAAATGCAAGTAATAATGACACAAATGTTGCAAACTTTTTAGATTTAAATTTAAATTTACAAAATTGTAATATGGTTATAAACTTGTATGATAAAAGACAGGATTTTAAATTTAATACATCAAAAATTCAACATTTTGACTCTTGTCTGCATATATCTGTATTTAAAAATATTATAATAAACCAGGCTCTTAGAATCAATAAAATTTGGGATGAATATTATAAATTAGCGCACTTTATGGAATTATTGAGTACAGCATCTAATAATGCATATCCCCCTAATTTTGTTATTAAAATTATCAACTCAGTGTATCAAATTTCACTCGATAACATCCTAGAAAACATTCCCAATTATAGTGACTAACATACAGGAGAGAGAGAGAGAGAGAGAGAGAGAGGGGAAAAAAAAAAAAAAAAATATATATATATATATATATATATATATATATATGTATATATGTATGTATATATATATATGTATATATATATATATATGTATATGTATGTATATATGTTTGTATGTTATATATAATTATTTATTAATTATATAAATAAATAAAAATGAAAAATAATAAACTAAGTCAAAAACATTAGAAAAATCAAAAAATCGGAAAATAAGATGCATTAATGTTTTGAATTTTATTTTCGCAAAAAAATGTAACTTTTGTCAATATTGAAACTACGTTTTGTGCGTCCTTATAATGGTGTATAGTGGCATTCTCGATTATCCAGTTTTCCTATGAATTCTTGTTTAGTAGGAATTTTCATCTATGATTCATATTCATATTCAGTTCTGCATGTTTGGGAAGTTGTATTCTGAATTGCTTGTCCAGTCTCCAGCTTAGACTCACTGGACGGGTTTGGGAGTATTTCCGTGAACGTTCGTACTACCTCCCTGGTAGAATTTCGACTTGTTCATTCCGGTGCTTCTAGATTAAGTTGTTGAGGTTGATCGTGTATACACGTGGTAAAAGAAGAATGATTCATGCCGCATGGTAATATAATTTTCTTAATGAATCCTTTTTTCATTTTTTCATTTTTTGATGCCTGTAGTCTGAGTGTAAGCATTTATAGTAATGTACTATTGCTTAATCTGAAACAGGCATTTGTTTGGGTTAATTAGAGTTAAATACTCAGACCTGAAGAGGAATTTAATTCTGATTAATCATCGAATTTGGGAAGGTTCTGTTCTTTTCTCTTATCGGCATTATGGCCGTGAATTTGCTTCTATGGTGATGTTAATATTACTTGAATTGTATTTTTATTTTTACATAATTCTTATTATTACATTTCAAATATATAAATATATATATATATATATAACTTCGATCTTTTTCCGAAGGAGTTAAGATTGAAACTCTTGTAATCACTAAGAAACTGATTAAAAATTACAGTGTGACGATAATCGTTGAAAATTCCACTTCAGCATTTAAAAATCTGTGATTTTTTTTTCAATTTTTTAATCTTTGCCGAAAGCGAATTTCTTGACTAAGCATTGGCATTTTAAATCGCGGAATCTGAATCTAACAGATCAAATAATATTGGATGAGTGGTGGAAAAATGGGCATAATATGATGTAGTTTTTACCCTACTCAATAGATGGCGCTTGGACTAGCCTGATATGGATGAGTTCCAGTGAAATTATTTTTTCGTAGAAGAAAAAGGGATTGGAATTATTGGGAGTGAAAAATTTTCCATCTCTACAAAAACCAAAAGAAAGTCATAATTTTCAGAAATTTTGTTCTTACATTTGTAAGTTGTTTTTCACACAGTTATGCCGAGACTGATAAGTGGCGTTTCAAGAAAATTAAGAGTAGATTTAAGTTGATTATGATTCAAGGTATTGACCCACGTGTTGCAAATGTGTTAAGATTGGAAATCATAGCCGATAAATATATGTTGCTAGAAGGTGAGAGCATGATATGTGGGGGTAGTTGGGACATAGCTAATCGTTTTTTTTAACACTTTACAACATAGTTGAAAAGTGTTTATGACTTCGTTCATTCTGTCTGTCTATGTGTCTATCTGTCTGTTTGTCTGTCCGTTAGCACGATAACTGCCGTAAAAATGACTTTACCAAAATGAAATTTTAGTATGTTTTCAGACGGTCTGTGGGACCTATGGGAATATAAATAAATAATATCGCCCAATTAGTTTTTTATTGAACCCGGGTTGAAAAAATGAAATACATTGAACCCTATGGGACACAGTTTTTCAAACATTTTTTAAGCAAATTCAAAATTCACAGATTGCTTCGAAATTTTAAGGAAATATTCACATTATCCCATAAAATATATAAAAAAAATCTCAGTAAAATATATTAAGTAGTTTTTTAATTAAAAAATTTTTAATATAGGGAAAAAAACAAATTCAATTAAATTCGGACTTTTGGGATATCCTCCAGAAAGAAAAACGAGATATATAATATAATAAATATCTTTCTGACAGTTTGCTCATTGTGTATATAAAAGAGGCTTCACATTTTAAAATAAATTTTTTAATATGGTAGATAACAATTTTTCAAATTTTTTTTATTTTTATATAAATAACTCTTGATGATATACTTATTTAATGGCATTTTTAATGCACTTTCCTACGTTCTAGAGAGTTAAAATTTGGTACACAGCTTAATTTTGTTGAACATTTTATTCTACAAAAATTTGGTGAATCTTTAAATATAGATCATACATTTTTTTCGAAATGGCCTGCAAATAATCCCCGTTCACTTCTATAAATCATTGTTGTAATATTGTGAAAAATTAGGATGTGGGCAACTCATGTCTTTCCCTACAGACTCACATTCATGTTCTCTTTATTTCTTCAATAAAATTTGAGTTTATCTGCACAAAATAACAGCCATAAGTATTTTAAATGAAATTGAATTTGCACGTTAAACTTAAATTTGGTTCTCATTTGATAGCTGAACTTATTGTCAAAGTTGTCGTACTTCTATAAATTATTGTTGTAATATTGTTAAAAATTCTGATGTGGGCAGAACATGTCTTTCCCTGCAGACTCATATTCACGTTCTCTTTATTTCTTCAATAATAATTTGAGTTTATCTGCACAAAATAAGAGCCATAAGTATTTTAAATGACATTGAATTTGCACGTTAAATTTAAATTTGGTTCTCATTTGATAGCTGGACTTATTGTCAAAGGTGGCGTAGCGAAAACGCGAAAAAACTAGAAGATCTCAAGAACGGCTAGTCGTAGAGTAATGGGGTTAGTCTTATTCTTTTTGTTGTCAAAAATCACGTATGAAATAGGATTTTAATGGATATAATTGAGCAAACGTAGTCTTTTATTTTTATATTTAACGATTTTTGCGGGCCATTTCGCAAAAATAGCCCGTTCCTTTCTCCCGAATCGTACTAGAATAACCTACAAATGATTTATATACCAAATTTTGTTAAATTTGGTATAAAAATCACTTGTAGGTTATTGAAATATTATACACCAAATTTTGTTAAATTTGTTCCATTAGTTTTTAGCTTGGATAAAGGCAATTTCTGCCGGCCATTTCGCAAAGAGGGCAGATTCTTTTATTACGAATCGTACTATAATCTAATGAACATCAGGATTTCCCACAAAAAACATACCTACCAAATTTTATGAAATTCGGTCAATTAGTTTTTCAATTAGAGTGGATGTAATATCCTCACAGAAACATAAACACCCTTACACACACAGACGTCTTCCTAAAAATAGTTTTTCGTGTTCTAGAAGTCCCAAAACGTGTAGATCCTTCAAAAATTCGAGTTCCGATCTTCGGCACGATTCCACTACTTTGAATACATACATATACATATTATCTGTGTATCTAAATTCCGTGCCTATGCAATTACAATAGTTGTGATTTTAAATGATCCGTAAACTTTTATTATTTCTTCAACGAAGCCCAATTTTTACTTATGCAGAATGCAAATATCTCTAGCGATTGTAAGGTGAGTTACATAAGGATTGCTGAATTTTTTTCACACAAAATTATTTAGCTCTGGAGTCTGGAATACAAGTTATATGAATGAAATATTCATTGATTTTGCATAGAGAATAAGATGATTTATATTTCGATGCAGTTTTAAATATTTAAGTATAATAAATTACTGTAGTAAAGTGATAATGTAAAAGATATCACCACTGAATGTATCACATTTTAGAAATTTTTAAATGAAATTGCATTTCAGTTGGAAAGTGTTTCATAATCAATGCTTATGCATGATTGTTTTTCTTGTTTTATTTTATTTTATCAGACTTTTACCTAAAGACATAATCAAATCCCAGTTTAGATAAGGATGTGTAAACAAAATCTTTGTCTAAAGCTTGTGTTCTTGGTATAAACAGGAATGAAATTTAAGATGTGTTCAGTTTGTTAAATGAAACTGGGGATGATAAGAATATTTTTGGACAAACGTGTCCCATTTACAATGTTGAAGAAGGTTAACTTTAGTTGAATAGTTGCCCAGATAAAGTAAATGAAGAGAAGGGATAGCTATGCCATGAAATCATTCTCATGGTAAAGGTTGAAAAGATTGCTCTTGTTACCTACGCTGCTGCAAATCGTCAATTTATACCACTGGCAATGACATTCAAGGGAAAACTTAATTCTATTGGCAGGATTGCCTTCCAACTAGATCCATTTTCTATATGTCTGATAGCGACTACATTGATAGCAACCCCTTCTTCAAATGGCTGAAGGAACACTTCATGATTCATAAAAAAATCTAGGCAAGTATTCCTGCTGGTCAATAGGTTTAATACATATAGAGTGTGCACAAGTTGTACTTCGTGGTGTCTAACAAAATTGTCATCATTATTCTACCTAAGACACACACACATCTTCACAATCGACAGCCATCAGTCGCAATCTATCGCAATCCAAAATCACACACACCATCCATCCGGGCCAACGGCCGTACCGTGCTGAAAACACCGGTTCTCGTTAGATCACCGAAGTCAAGCAGCATCGGGCGCGGTTAGTACTTGGTGGGTGACCACCTCGGAACACCGCGTGCTGTTGGCCATCTCGGGTGCGGTATCCCCGTGGTTTGCGCGCTAGATTTGCACGCTGCCACAAATGCCGCCGTGTTCATGCGGAGTACGATCACGTTAAACATGTGGGTCCGTAAGTCCTTCCGAGAGGTTGGTGGTAGGGGAAGGAGGGTACGGTCCCTGTGGATGCCTCCCCCACTGGGTTCCGGTCTAAATTGGGTGGCACTTCCCGGCCGTCCATACAGTTACCTTACACCTTTCTGGTAGGTCGGACGGTCTGGGTCTCAACAACACACCATCCATCCATCCATAACAGATAGTACGTTTACAGCCAGATGCCTACAGGTAGCAATAGTAGTAACATCCGAAGTGCATAGAAGTCTAGTGGTTGATAGGGAAGACCGAAGGGCGATGGTACGGTTATATTATTCTCAATAACAAAAAAAGGAAAACGACCCAGGCAGACGCAAATAATCACGACGCAAAAGCAGTACCCTGAACCAAAATATTAGAAGATGACTCTTCTAACTACTACGGCAAATGCAATATCTACTCCTGGTCCATTCCTCTTTTGGACTTTGGGTTTGTTGGTTCCCTTGCACTGACGAAGGGGATCCAGCGTATCCTCGAAACAGCTGTATGATGCATTATTGTGTTATTTGTGCTTATTTACCTTGGTCTATTCTTCATTAATGTCTACCCTTGTCATTCTGCAAACAGGAAGAAAAACTAGTTTTCATGTCAATAGAGCAATACATGGTTCCACAAATTTGTGATGGAGCCAATACAAAATAATCCATATGCAGAGTATACAATGATGATAACAAAAGCGAAATACGTAAAATCTTACATCTATGTCCATTTTACACATAAGTTTGATTTTAGTTTTTGTAGAGATAGAAAATTTTCCACTCCCAGTAATTTCGATCGCTTTTTCGTCTACGAAAAAATAATTCCACTGGAACTCATCCGAATCAGGCTAGTTCAAGCACCATCTATTGAGTAGGGTAAAAGCTACATCCTATTATTCTCATCCCCCCCACACCCAATATTATTTGGTTTGATAGTAAATAATTTTATCAAAACTCTATTAATGACCGAACGAGATGAACGAGAGTTTTAATGACCGAACGAGAGTTTTAATGACCAAACGAGAATTATTAACTCCAATATTCTAAAGTTTATAATATTGGATATTTAAATAGAATATTTACTATATCATTAGAATATTGAAATACAATCTCTCGAGATTGATTTAGAATCTAAACCAATCTAGAGAGATTGTATTTCTTTGAAATTTTGACAGCTTGGGACCATTTTAAAAAGCGAAAGAATGGAATTTTCTTTTAAATTGCAAATTCGATGTAGTTTCAAATAAGTATCCTTGTCATGCGTTATTTTACGTGCTAAAACTGAAATATGTGATTTTAATTTCCGTATGACCATATAAAAATAGTTCATATATATGTTCAACGATTTAAAATGCCAATGATTAGCCTAGAAACTCGCTTTTAGCAAAGATTAAAAAAATGTGAAAAGAAAAATCACAAATTTTTAAATTCCTAATGCAGAAGTGGAATTTTCAGTGATTATCATCACACTGTAATTTACAGTTAGTTTCTCAGTGATTACAAGAGTTTCAATCTTATCGCCTTTGGAAAAAGTTCGAAGAACGTTATTCTCAGCGATATTTTCAATATATATATATATATATATATATATATATATATATATATATATATATATATATATATATATATATGGGCATTTTGTAGTGTTCATTTCATTTTGTCCCTGCATTAAATGTTCAGGATAGTTATCAAATATTTTTACTCAATCATGCCAATCAATGCCTTTCAAAAAACATTTATTTAAACATTTCCTTTACCGAAATATTATGAAATACTATTTCTAAAACCGTTTTAAATATTTCATTTTCCTCATCTTAACTCAGAGGATATTTACACCCAAAATATCGTCTGTTTCATAAAACTTTCTTTACAGATTCTCCCGAGAATCTTCTCTATTTTCTGTATTCGCCCTTCAACTGCTTTATATTAAGAACTTGCTTTGTTCGGACTCCCATTCCGCAAAGCACATACAAATGCATCAACTGGAACTTCGCCTTTTTTATTCCCACGCCACCAATTCTGTGCCGCAGAAATGTATTCGAAATTCCTAGTTTTCTCTGCAATTTTCCTCTCTGTGTAAATAGATATGTACTATTTAATTGCAATATCTAAAGCTATACGTATCCGATTAATATCGTTCAACATACATTAATTTGAAACCAAAAATATATGCAGGGTAAAAAGTAGCTCCTAAGTATATCTCGATAACTTTTAAAGTCATTGAGATACTTAGTTTCCAGTTCCATAACTGAACAGACTAACTATAGTTAACTGGTTATTAAGTTTAACTATCAAGTCTAATTATATTATCCCTTTAAGCGTTCTTGACGAGTTCAACTCGTCATGCATTGCACTACCGCTAAGAGGGTTTGACGAGGTGGACTCGTCATATACTTTTAAAGCCAAAACTCCTGTGTGTTTGACGGATATAACACGTCATATGATTTTTTATGAGATATTAACTGTGTTTACAATCTTTTACACTAGATGGCAGTAGTAGTCCTACAAACTAAATTTTATCAGAGGCAGTATTTAGTAAACACACACGTAAAATAAACGCAGTTTTGTTGGGATTTCAAATTCAAAGCAATGGCGACCTCAAATGCTTTCAATCATATTACAGCAAAGCGTAAGTTATCTCACACCCAGAAAAAAAGAGCCAACTAGGCGATGTGTTGTATGCATCCAATAAAATTGGCAAGACGCTTAGGAAAGGAACCAGGACATGGTGTCCAGACTGTGAAGTTGCTCTTTGTTATATACCATGTTTTAAAATTTATCACACCAAGAGGAACTATTGAAAATTGGAATTGTATGTTTTTGTATTTACTTATATGTTATTATATATGTTTATTTACTTAATACTTATTTCAGTAAAACACTTTCTCATTCAGCGCGCAATCAATGGGGAAAAGGGTAAGGGCGAAAAAACTCCCCCTGCAGTGGACTCGAAGGGAAATAAATGACACGCTTAAAGGGTTAAACTGGCTATGTCCCTATCGAATAAAAGTACAGCGCCCCTAACAGTGAATTCGAAAAATGTCAGGATAACGAAGTCTGCAAAAATATCAATTAAAAAAGTTGTAATAAATTATCTAGCTATTAGTACTCTACAATAAAACTGTTGCAAAAACATTCCACACAATATGGTTAGTGATGAATTTTTTTTCCTATTCATCCATATTAAAATAAGCGGCACCTAGATGCTCAGTAATCTAATATGCAATCCTTTCAAAATAACTTCCGTCAGCAGCAATGTAACTCTGAATTCAAGAAACAATATTATCGCATACATATACAACCATTGCAGGTATTACAGGTGTGCAGGTACTAATGATACGACTTTTGATACATGTTTATTCTTTTCCACATAGGCGTTTCGTTCGTTTCTACTGTAGAATTCTACGAATTGGCTGGCCAATATTCAACTTTATAATTGGCTATCAATATTTGCAATACACTTTGTGTGAAGAATAAAAAAAACTTTACAGCGTATAAAAACGCAAATAACACCATGAAGCAGCTTACTGCTGTTTCGAAAATACGCTGGATCCCCTTCATCAGGGAAAGACAACCAGCAAATCCGAATTACAAAAGAGGAATGGGCAGGAAAAGAAGCTGGGGGATTATTTCCCAAGACCTTGATTCATAAAGACCCAATCATGAAACAACATGGAGGACATTCCAGCCTACTCGAAACGACAAGTAACACACAAGATCGGCGTGTAGAAAGCCCAGACCACACGACCAACCCGAACGCTAATGGCAGCTGTTTGTGTGGCCGGACAAGATCGGCGTGTGTCAAAAAACAACTGGAAAATACCGAAAAGAGTTTCATTTATTCTTGTTATTACTTAACTTGTCTTATTGAGATATTCCTGTTGTGTTTCAGCACACGCCAATCATGTGTGTTATTTCGTTTCAGATTGGTTGGACTGTTCATCATGCTCATTTCTAAATGGTTCTCTTTTATTTCAACTCTTAGGTATTATAAAACTTCTGCTTCTATCTTTCGGGTATTTCTTTTTTGGACTTAACGTTTGTTGGTTCTCTTGTACTAACGAAAGGGATACTGCGTATCCTCGAAACAGCTCTACACAGCGTTATTGTGTTATTTGTGCTTTTATATGTTACTCAATATTTTCTTATTTTTTATAATTGGTTGTTTACTCGCTTCTGGCTTTGTGGCCCAGTTCGTTATTATAACTTTTAAAGTTCTCCTTTAGAGTACGTTGCATTCACTTTTATCGACCGAACATAGTAACTACAATACAGACATAACGTATACACTCATAAATATTTTCTTATAAAATCGATTGGGTGCTTAAGGGTATTGCTATGAATGCTGTATATCTAATGATGAATTATTTGGAAACAGTTTTAAATATTTCATTTTCCTCATCTTAACTCAGGGGATAGCACTCCCAAAATATCGCCAGTTTCCTAGAATCTTCTTCCCGTGTTCTCTGGAGAATTTGCTCCATTTTCTACATTTTCGCTTTTCAAACGCTGACTTTATATTAAGAACTTACATTGCTTGGATACCCTTTCCTTAAAGCACATACAAATACATTAACTGGAACTTCGTTTTTTTATATATTTCCATGCTAGCAATTTGTTGACGTATAAATGCACTCGAAAAATCCGAGCTTTGACTGCAATTTTTCTGTCTCTGAATATAAAACTTCATTTTGGGGTAAATAAATGTTATTCATAACTCGTCATGCTCAGTATCACGTGTGTTAATTTATTTCTTTGTATATATATTTAATATATATATATATATATATATATATATATATATATATATATATATATATATATATATATACATATATATACAGGGTGTCCAGTGTTATTGGTGCCCAATGACTATTTCCCCAACCGTTAGTCACAGAGATATACTTCCAATTGCAAAAATGTTTTAAATTTTAAAGTCTATTATATTAGAAACAGTTTAAATCAATAAATACATTTCTGAAAGAAATACGAAATATAAATTTTTATACGGTCCCCCGGTCCTACCAATTATATGTAGGAAAATCATCCTCATACAATTTCATGCAAAATAAAAAAAAACTTCCTTTTACGACCAAAATTCACCGAGTTATGAACCATTAAACTTTATGACTTAAGTCGCTTTTCCACGCATAAGAATGTCCCGTTTCAGACAACCAACCAATCTGGTACCGTATTGATCATTTCTCAGGACAAAAAGTACTCTAATTTTAAACAGCTATAAGTCGGTCAATTTTGGTCGTAAAAGGATGATATTTTTTTATTTTGCATAAAATTGTATGAGGATGACTTCCTTAAATACAATTGGTAGGACCGGGAGACTGTATGAAAATTTATATTTCGTATTTCTTTCAGAAATGCATCTATTGATTTAAACTATTTCTAAGATAATAGATTTTAAAATTTAAAACGTTTTTGCTATTGGAAGTGTATCTCTGTGACTAACGGTTGAGGAAATAACCATTATATATATATATATATATATATATATATATATATATATATATATATATATATATATATATATATATATATATATATATATATATACCAGAAAAGTATAAAAATGAAAGAAAGCAATATATCAAAGAATGGCCGGGGGGGGGTTGTGACGCCCACTCACCGGTTAAACCAGCTTGCGTCTAGACAACACTCCCGGTAGCCGATATATTGCACAATGATGAATACCGAAGTATCAAAATTTCTGGAATTTTGTATCTTTCACTCATTTATACATATATATATATATATATATATATATATATATATATATATATATATATATATATATATATATTCAGATGAAAGTTTAAATTATTTAGACTTACGTATAGATAAAGTTATTAATAAAACTTTTTCAAAATTTTTGATAAAATAAAAGAAATTCAATTAAAATAAACTTAATTACACCTTGGTGAAGTAATTTACATAAAAATGTTTTTCGTAATATTATCATTAAATAATTAACTAGAAATAAACATTTGAATAGTAGGGAAAGTGATCAAAAGCATCACAACACAGAGTCACAGAGAACAATTTGTGAATTTTAAATTCGCTTAAAAAATGTTTGAAAAATTAGGTACCATAGTGTTCAATGTATTTCCTCTTTTCAACCCAGGTTCAATCCAAAACTAATTGGTCGATATTATTCATTTATATTCCCATAAGTTCCACAGACCGTCTGAACAACGTACTAAAATTGCATTTTGATAAAGTCATTTGTACGGCAGTTACCGTGCTAACTTACAGACAGACAGACAGAATGAACAAAGTCATAAATACTTTTCACCTATGTTGTAAAGTGTTAATAAAAAGCAATAATACTTTCCTCTGGACCACCGCAATCAAGGTGAACTAAAGTTACGCAGAACATTAATTCTATTGTGTGCTTTCATATGTATTTCTCAAATGATCCTCTAGTAAAAATATAAATAAAGTAAAAAAAAATAAATTCAGATAGTTTAAATGAATGTCCTAAATATTACTAAGACAGTGAAGCTCAAAATTTATAACTGAAACTCCAAAAACTTCATTTTCCAGAAATTTCAGTGTCACACCAATGATATACGTCGTCCATTTTGGAAAGTCTATGCACTTTCATAACTTAAAGATGCACGTTTCTTTCCACTACTTATGCGTGAAATTATTGAATGCTATAAATTTTTCTTTAACGATCCCAAGTAGTAGGGAAACTGTACAGTATTTTGGGAAAGAAGATGAAAATAAAATTTCATGAATTCGGATATATGAATCCAATAAAATCTGTTTCGATTTAACATACTACATGGTAAGATCAGTCACTGCATTTTCTTTCTGAAATCGTTATACTTTAACTATTTAAGGCACTAACGGGTCTACACCTGCTCACTCCGCTCACCAACCCCGTGAATTTTTATTTACAATGATTTAAATCAAAATTATGTACTTCTTTTGCTCATCTATGATTTCATATTAGTCTATGTGTACAATTTCAGAAATATTCGTTTTGCCGTTTGTTCACAGTGCAGGAACCGAAACACGAAGGGTTTTTAACATTTAACAACGTAGTTGAAAAGTGTCTATATATATGTTCATTCTGTCTGTCTGCCTGTCCGTTCGCACGATGACTGCCGTAAAAATACCTTTATCAAATGAAATTCTAGTATGTTGTTGAGACGGTCTGTGGAACACATGGGAATGTGAATGAATGTTATTACCCAATTAATTTTGAATTGAACCCGGATTGAAAGAGTGAAATACATTGAACAGTATAGGACTTAAATTTTCAAACATTTTTAAGCGAAGTTAAAATTCACAAATTGCCTCGAAAATTTTAGGAAATATTCAAATTATCCCATAAAATATTCAGCAAAAAAAATCAGTAAAAAAAATTCAGCAAAATATGTAGATCATAGCTGGGAGTGCTGCTTCCAATATTAAATATAGATATCGCATAATAGTAGACTTGGCCATGGTCCATTACCTGTGGTGGTCCTCCTCCTTCTGAATCTATAGCATGATCAATAAGGTAAAAAATATAAAAGAGAAGTTGTAGGCCCTTGTGCTTTTAAGTGTTGATTTAATTTGTTCATATGTGTGATCATATGTGTGATTTCATGAAATTGTGAACCTTTTTTTACGCAACTTTGTAATTTATTATATATGTCTGAGATCGATATTTAAGGAATAAAAGCCGAGGTAAATGTGTTTGGGACACCCTGTATATATATATATATATATATATATATATATATATATATATATATAGAGAGAGAGAGAGAGAGAGAGACGTTATACCAAATGAAAGGTCAGATACAGCTATATTATTTGCAATATACTCCTGTTGCTTATAATAGCATTAATGAATAGGTGCATATTACGCGCGCGTCAGACTGAAGAAAACTATATGCCATAGTAATTCTGAGTTCTGTGAAAATTGACAAAGCTTGTTGAAATAAAAATTATACAAATGTAACTGACAAAACCTTGTGGAAAGTTTTCTTGATTCCATTTCAAATATCAGCTATTCAATGCTGAAGACACATAATAAGTGTGAAACCTGTCTATGGCTGCAGTTACCTGCAGTGTATTTATTACCTGTGTGTGTATTTTAGGAGTGTATTCTAAATGTTAGGTACTCCCCTACAGACTCGTTCTGCAACTAAAGTCACTAACAGCTATAGTAGTTGAACTGAGTCAGTTGGTATAATTTGATGCAGTTGGTACAGTTGGTATCATACCGTGGTTGATAAAAACACATTACATTTACACATTCGAGTGTGCGACAAAATGTCTAATGAAAATCTGTGAAATTTATATCGGAGAAGAAATTGATCAGAGTTATAAACAATGAAAGAAAGAAAAACAAGCAATAATTAATTTGAGACTGCAGACAAAAACACTTGCTGCAAATATTTCTCCAATGATTGCTGCTATTTTCAATTATATAATTTGAATTGTGAGTATTTCGTTAAATGTTTAAGCTTTACAGCATATATATCAAGTTCCTATTCTACAAAGATAAAATTTATCCCAAGGACAACACCTTGCTATCCTTAAACACACACACACTGTTATCGAATGGATTTGTCGTGCAGGACATAGCACCAGTTTCGAAGCGCCTTTAATCTCCGATTTCAACTTCTGGCTCTTATCTTCATTCTGTGACATTCTCTCATTGACCCATGATATGGAGGCTCGATGCTTTTATTTACTATTTTTTATTTTGATTTGGCTCCTAGTATGGCAGTTTATTGTACATTTGGGTTTAGTCAGTTTGGGGGGGGGGGGGGGTTGATGCAGATTTGAGTATTACCCCTAGCATTTTGGCAGTTTAGGATTTAACAACATTTTTAGTTAAAAAATATTAGTCGCGGATTTTACTTAGTTTCAGCTGCTAGATAAGGGGCATACCTAATTTCGGTTATTCAAAGTACAGCACGGGGTCTCTTACGAGATTTGGCTTTGCGATGATCATAGTCATATAGACTGAATAGCAGTTCATTTGGGACTGAAGGCAGATTGTTGTAGAATTTTAGCGCTAGCTTTTCAATTTGAGCTCTCACGGTTTTTATTTTGAAGTCTTTTCTAATCACCGAATTTCTTAAATATCTAGGGCCTTTCCTGATATACCGTAGGGTTTTATTTTGTCTTTTTCCTAAGAAGTCTATGGTAGATTTACAGACATATCCCCATACGGGTGCTGCATACAGCATTCCCGACCGGATGACCGGTTCATATATTAAAAGTTTGTTTTGATAACTAAGGTTTCCGTTTCCTATAATTGGGTATAAGGCTCCTGTGGTTATATAGGATATTTTGATTATGTTTGTTACGTGCAATTTCCAGGCTAGGAGGGAGTCTATCGTTACACCTAGGTTTTTGCTTGATTTTTCGGCATGTAGTGCTTGGTTGTTTATATACAGAGGTGGCGGAAGTTTAAGTTTCCTAGCGAAGTAAATCCAATGACATTTATTGGGGTTTAATTATTTTCGCCATTTTTCCAGCCTTGTTTGAAGTATGTCTAATTGTTGTTGTAGCTGTGTCTGTGCACTACTGAGAGATAAGTGTGTTTTGCAAGTATCGCACTGTCGTCTGCATAGAGTGCCAAATCAGTGTTTGGAGTCCTGGGGATGTCATTCTGATATATGTTAAAAAGTTTCGGGCCAAAGATGGATCCTTGTGGTACACTATATATATATATATATATATATATATATATACATATATATATATATATATATGTATATATATATGTATATATATATATATATATATATGTATATATATATGTATATCTATATATGTATATATATATATATGTATATATATATATGTATATATATATATATATATATATATATATATATATATATATATATATATATATATATATATATATATACATATATATATACATATATATACATATATATATATACATATATATATATATATATATATATATATATATATATATATATATATATATATATATATATATATATATATATATATTACTTTTTATGAGCTTGGGTGTAGATAAATTATATTTTACTCTGACTTGAAAGTGTCTGTTATTTAGGTATGAGATTAAAAGTTTGACTAGTGCGTAAGGGACTTTTAGAGTTATCAATTTGTATACTAAACTACAGTCCCACACTTTATCAAATGCTTTTTGGATGTCCAGGAAAATTGCAGCTGCGGGTGTCTTGTTATTAAGTCCAGAAGATATGTACTCTACCACTCTCAGCAATTGATGAGTGGTCGAGTGTTTTGTCCGAAATCCAAACTGCTCTGGAATGATAATGTCATTCTCATTAAGGTGCGTGTTCAGTCTCTTAAGAATTATTTTCTCAGCAATTTTACTAAGTGTCGGTAGCAGGCTAATTGATCTGTAGCTGGCTGGAATTGTGGCGTCCTCTCCTACCTTATGGATCTGTATAATTATCGCGCCATTCCATTCTTTGGGGAAATAGTTTATATTGAGTATTTTATTTATTAAAATGGTAAGGAAAATTATTATATTTAGTGGTAGGTTTTTGGCCGTTACGTTCCTGATTTTGCCGTGCCCTGGGCTCTTAAGATTTCTTAAGTTTTTGATAATTTCGACTATCTTTTGCGGGGTGGCTGGGTTAATCTCAGCCGTGACCGAGAAGTTTCTGAACTTGTTTAGTATTTGTCTAACCATTTTTAGGGTGTCCTGATACATTAAGTTGTGGTTTGGTTCGAATTGCTTTTCATAATACGTTCCAAGCGCCTCGGCTTTTTCTTCGTCTGAGTACGCGGTATTATTGCCATCTTTTAGTGGCGGGAGTTTAATTTGCGGTTTTCAAAGTTTTTCAGCGAGGTCCCAGAACAATACGTCTTCAGGGCTAAGGGATTCTATTAAGTCTTTGTACTGTTGCTACTTTTCTGCGAAGATTTTTTGCCTGACTTTACACGTGAGTCTGTTAAGATCCCTTTCAAGGGTAGGGTTTCTATTAGCATGCCAAGTCTTTCCCATTCTGTTCCTCTGTCTTACTAATTGTCTGATATGGTAGGCGAGTGTGGGTATTTTTGGTGACTCACGATGTGTTACAGTAGAGGCAAGTGCTCTCTTGATTTGTGTTGTGAGTGTGTGCGTGGCAAAGTCAATATTCGCCGTGCTTGTTATGTCTGGTATTGCTAAGTGCTGCTCGAATAGTTTTCTCTTGAATACGTTCCAGTTCATCCTCTCTTGTCCTAGAGATGCTGGAAGAGGTGTGTTTAGATCAAATGTCACCTGTACCGGTAGATTATCCGAGTCGAATTCATCTAGGGTACTAATAGTGTGAGCATAGTCTATGTTTCTCGTTAGGACAAAGTCTATGTCGTGAGAAGCAGGTTGGACTCGATAGTGCAATAATGTTGATGTTTGTAGTGTTCAGCAGTCTATGTATTTGTGCACCGAGTGCGTAGGCTCTTCTACAGCCGCAGCGTCGGTGGTGAGCGTTGAAATATACAGCATATATGGTGTTTGGGTATCGTGAGAAAAGCAGTTCCAGTTGCGCTCCTACGTTTATAACACTCATGTTTTTGACATATAATGAAGTTAGGATAAAAGGGTTTGTATTACTTATTTTTATTTTTTTACTAGTATTTTCTATGCCCTGAAGATTTATGTTATTTATTTCCTCGTGGGGAATATTTCTATTTATATAAACTGCTGTTTCTCCATAGGGTCATCTAGCAGTTGCATTTGAGTTGAAATTATGATAGCAATTATAGTTTGCTATGTTTAGGTATTTATTTTCTCTAATTTTAGTTTCCTGAATTAACAAGGCGTCTACACAGTTTTCATGTACGTAGTTCCTAAATTCATTTATTCTTGGAGCTATGACGTTCGCATTCCAAAAAAATCTGATGTGGGCAACACATGACTTTCCTTATATAATGTAATGAATTTACTACTTTTACAGTAAAAAAATAGGTTTTTCTTATAGTAGATACTAATATTCTTTCCAAGATATTGAATTTTCGACAATTAGTCGTAATTTTCATTGATTTAGCATCATTTTTATCCATTTGGCGAGATTTTCATTAATTTGGCAATATTTCAAAAAAGTCGCCAAGTTGGCGACATTCCGCCAAATTCGTCGCCAAAATCTCGCCAAGCGTTATGCACTAAGAAAAAAGTTATTCTTACAGCAGATAAAAGACTATTGGTGTTCAAATACAAAAGTATTATTCAAAGTATATTTTTTCGTGAATGGAACGAGCTAGATCCACGAGAATGATGTCACTCAATTTATCGCATGGTATTACATATGAAAAGTGAACATGTTTCTCAATAGGAATTTTTTTTTATGTGACTTTTTCATAATTTCTTTGAAAAATACACAATATCTCGAGAACGGTTCATGTTAGTGTTCTAAAATTTATGCCAATCGTTTTCGAATGAAAACTTACATAAGAAATGTCTATTTGCGTAACTTTATTAGCGGTTTTGATTTTTTGACGATTTTTTCAAAATTTCATTCGAAAATTTAGGGGGGTTCTGAACATTCGATTACGTATAAAAACAATAGGCTTCCAGTGTTTACGGATTGGGATTTTTGTACCAAATTTGGTTCGAATCGGTCCATTCGTTCGTCAGTTATCGTCTCCACAGGCTCACTGACACACACACACACACACACATACTTTCACACACACACACACACACACACATACACACACACAGACATCACTTCAAAAATGTTTGATTCGTGATCAGTGTTGCTTGAAACGTGCTCTCCCGTCGAAAACTCGAATTCGAATTTTCGACCCCGTCACAATACTTTCCTTATACATTATGTATATAAGGAAAGTAATATCACTTTAAAAGTTTCTTTTTGGGACCTATTCATGGCGGATTTGTTTCTCACTCTTATTAAGTGCTGCGATTATTTTAAAAGCCTCGAAGCACATTGATATGGGGTCATTTTGCTTTTGTAAAACCTCTGCAAACTGCATCAATAGTTGTTTTAAGTCGTCTAGGTCGAACCTGCTGATAAATCCTTTGATGAGGATGAGGATTTCCTCCATCTTTTCATCTTCAGAATTTTCAGTAGGTTCAGATTCTTCCTCAGCGTCCATAACCTCAGCCTCAACCGAGGTTTGGACTTCATTTGGGTCTCTTTTTGAATTTCAGTAATCTTCTATTTTTTCTCAACAGTTTTTTCTAACACCTAGGTTTGCGCGGGTTCCTCTTTTCTCGCGCGTTAAGTTTTTTCTCTTTTTTGGATTTCTTCAGTTATTTTAGGTTTCTCAAACGTTTTAGTTTGTTTTGCTAATCTGGCTTTATCTACCTCCCATCTCCTAGCAGTGTCTTTTTTAGATATTATCATTTCTTCAGCAGTAATTTCTTTTGATGTTGTTGGTTTTTGGGGCCTGTTCTTGCACCGATCTGGTTAG
Source organism: Amaurobius ferox (assembly GCA_951213105.1). Classification (NCBI taxonomy): domain Eukaryota; kingdom Metazoa; phylum Arthropoda; class Arachnida; order Araneae; family Amaurobiidae; genus Amaurobius; species Amaurobius ferox. The sequence goes on from OX578153.1 coordinate 20,628,024, forward strand.
TGCTGAAGTTTGAGTAATGTTTGTCTGCGGTACAGTGTGAGAGGATTCCTGACGGGGTGTCTGAGTTTTTTGCGCTTGGACCTTTTGCCTCCAAGGGGGTATCGCATTTTGAGGGAGGGGTGGTTTGCACCGGTGCCTTCCCTTGGTTTGCCAGGTGATCTTCTTTGCAGTTGGCACATGTTGCCTTCTCTGATCTGGGTCTCTGGCAATCACGTGTCAGATGGTGTTGTGCATATTTAAGGCATTTAGGTGGCATCGTAAAATTATCCGAGGAATGATTAAATTGCTGGCACCGGTAGCAGATCTTAAAACCACGTGCTCTGAAAGCCTCTACATTCACAGCCATGTAACCTAATTTTGACAGTCTGTAAACCTTTTGCTAGTCATCCGTGGGCCTGAGGCTGAGTAGGAAGATCGGCAGAGGCATCCTAGTTTTTGCGTTTCTCAACTGAGAAACCCTGACTATGTGGAAGCCCTCATTAGTTAGAGTCATTTTTAAGCACTCAATGTCATAGCCAGCTGGTACCCACTGCAAAAAATTCCTTTTTGGTCTTTCAGTTTTTAAGTTTAGACTTCTCACTAGTCAAGTGGCTCTGAACAGCCCTATAAGCGTCAACGTCCTTAGGTATCAATTTTAGCATGTCTCCTGACAGTTTTCCAGATACTTTGCTCTTAGTCAGCTCGTTTAGTTTTTTGAGGAGCGCCTGGTAATTATCATTAAAATTAGTATGGAAACATTCAGCTTTAGGTTCTTTTTTCTCTACAGTTTTTTCATCATTACTCTTAACATTATCACTATTTACAACCGTTTTCGATTTTTCCATGATAACTTTAAATTCGACATTTTGGTTAACAATTCCTACCTTAGTCTTTTTTGTTAGTATTATTCACAACACTAGAATTATCATTTTTAACATTTACATCACTCAAATTATCATTTTTATCAATATCAATTTCAGTTTCACTGCTTCAATCCATTTCCTAGGCTACCACGTGGTCCTAAGCTACCATGTTGTCATGGTTTCTAGAGTTTAAAGCTTCAAACAGGTGTTTAGTAGAAATTCCCTTGGGCGATTCCTCTATCCTAGGCCTTTTACTGGGTTTAGCTACTGGTTTACATTCCTCTACAGTTTTAATTTCTTTTATAATTCCTAGTTCTAGCATTTTACATTTAATTATACTATTTAAATTACTATCCTCACATTTAAAAATCTCAAAAAGTTCACTATCATTAAATTTCCCCGTATCCTGTGTCAACAAAAAAGAATTCACAAAAGAAATCGATCCTGTTATCCCGGAGACTTGATCATTTTCCTGTCCGACTGGTCCATTGATGAGCAGATCCCTGATGTGCAGAGTCAGTACGTAGACCACGAGGCCACAGAAGTTCATGACGTTCTTCACATCCTAGTTCCACGTGCACATGGTTCCGTCCCTGGGCAGAGAGTCGTCGTAAGAATTCATCACATCTTTGAGAGGTTGCACATCTTCCCCATCCAGCTCACCAGCAATCTTCCATGTCAATTCCAAATCGTCGTAGTCTAAATCCATGTGGAAGTCAAATCCAAAGGGCGAAAAGCACTACCACGTGGGAGTAACACACGTGGGAATCCAATCCAAGAGGCAAAAGAGCTAGAGCAAAATGCCGTAGAAAAAACACAAAACACACACCAAAAAATAGCAGCAATCACTAATACGCTAATCCATCCAAAGATAGAAATCATGCGCCAGCACTCCAGCCTTCACTAGAAGAGCTAGAGAAAGCACGTCTGACAGGTCGGGGGAGCAGACACACGGTTACCATCTGAGATTTTCCCTACTGTGTTAATATCTAACGTATACAGATTTAGTATAAATGAAGTCATAGGTTACTCACATAATATTTAGTTGTTATAATTTGTATTAATATATTAATGCACGTTATCATTTACATAATTTCTGAATATCATTCATTAGAATCCAATTATCCTGAAGCGTAAATTATGTTAAAAATTCTGAAGTGGGCAGTCCATAACTTTCTCTACAAATTGATTTTCTATTTACTTCTTTAATAATTGATTACATTGAGTTTAATTGCACAACATAACACGCATATTTATTTGAAGCTACACTGAATTTGCACATCTAATTTAATTTCGATTTCATTTGATTCGATTTAATTCATGTGATTCGATTAATTCGATTTCATTCGATTTTCTTTGAAAATACGTCCAGTCGGACGTATTTTCAAAGTAGGCGTAGTAAAAATGCGAAAAACTACAATATCTCAAAAACGGCTTGTTCTAAAGTAATGGTGTTTATTTTAATTTTTGTCATCGTCAAAAATTACGTATAAAATAAGCCTTTAATTGAAACATTTGGGCATACGTAGTCATTTAGTTTAATTTTCTCGATTATTGCGGGCAATTTATAAAAAAAAATGCCGGATTATTTACATAAACCAACATCTAATCAGCACCAGGTTAATCCAAAAGTGACTTATTTACTAAACTTTGAAATTTGGTCAAGTAGTTTTTCAGTTAGAATGGATACATACAATTCTAGTGGGCCGTTTCGTAAATAAGGCTGTCTATTTTTATAATTTTTCTCCCGAATCGTACCAAAATCTAGTCAGCATCATCACCCACAAGTGACTTACCTGTAAAATTTTATGAAATTTGGTCTACTAGTTTTTAAGCTAGATTGGATTTTTCATTACACACACACACACACACACACATGCGACGCTAAAATAGTTTTTCCGCATTCGAGAGGTCCCAAAACGTGTATATACACCGAAAATTCGAATTCGGATTTTCAACATTTTCAATACATTCCCTACTCATTACCATGTATTTCAGGGAAAGTAAATAACGCATTAATAAGTATTTATTTTTTGGAATGCATTAGTATTACTATTTTATTCAAGTCAGCCATAGCTATTTTGTTGATGCAGCATAAAAATTTCACCAACAAGACATTTAGTGATATTGACAATAACTCCACAATGAATATCGCGAATTAGAATGGGAAAGAAACAGAGTGAAGCGCAAATTCCAATGACTCATCCTATTTATTATTAGTAATCAGTGTCCAACTCAAAAGCAAGAAGTTCTCTAGTGTTTCCAAATAAATGAACACTTTTGTCGGTGTCTTGAATAGAACAATTACCATCTGCGGATGACACTTATAAATATGGCGGTGTCAAGCACTTGATGGTAATCAATTTATTTGTAGCTGAGCTTTGAGTTCTTCGACGATAATAAAGTGTCTTATTAAGTGCGCAGTATATATCATTTATTTCTTTGTTCTTATCGTAAATACGTGTGATACGTTGATATATGTTCTCAGATTTTAACTGTGAATAACATTAGATATATTTATATTTAACATTAAAAGTTGGAAAATGATACATATCCTAGTTACTTTCCTTATATACATAATGTATAAGGGAAGTATTGTGACGGGGTCGAAAACTCGAATTCGACCCCGTCGAAAACTCGAATTCGAGTTTTCGACGGGAGAGCACGTTTCAAGCATCCCTGATCACGAATCAAACATTTTTGTAGTGATGTCTCTGTGTGTGTGTGTGTTTGTGTGTGAAAGTATGTGGGTGTGTGTGTGTCAGTGAGCCTGTGGAGACGATACCTGATGAACGAATGAACCAATTTGAACGAAATTTGGTACAAAAATCCGTAGACACTGGAAGTTTAATGTTTTTAAACGTAATCGAATGTTCAACCCCCCCCCCCTAAATTTTCGAGAGAAATTTTGAAAAAATCGTCAAAAAATTAAAACCGCTAATAAAGTTACGCAAATAGACATTTCTTATGTAATTTTTCATTAGAAAACGATTGACATAAATTTTTGAACGCTAACATGAACCGTTCTCGAGATATTGCACATTTTAAAAATAATTATCACAAAGTCATAAAATAAAAAAATATATATTTTCTTTTGAGAAACATGTTCACTTTTCAAATGTAATACCATGCGATAAATTGGGTGACATCATTCTCGTGGATCTAGCTCGTTCCATTCACGAGAAAAGATACTTCGAGTAATACTTTTTTATTTTAACGCCAATAGTCATTTATCTGCTATAAGAATAACTTATTTCTCCATCCGAAAACTTATTTCTCTATCCACAAAGAAAATAAGTAGACCCACCATATTAAAGACTAGCTGCTCTCCAGAGATTTTAGTTTTTTCACATTTTTGCTACGGCGATTTGAGAATAAGACCAGTTACCAAATGAAAAGAAAACTGAATTAAAAGCGTAAATTCAGTTCAATTAGTTATGCGTGTTATTTAATGCAATTAAACTCAATTTAATGAAGTAATAAAATAAAGAGAAAATTATTTTCAAACTGCAGAGGAAGTCATGTGCTGCCCATATCAGATTTTTCAGCTACTTTGTTGATAATTACGGCAAACTATCAGAGAAACTACAATTACAGGCATTCATGAAATTTCCAGTTTCATTTCTTAAATACTCAGCTATTTATCGTCTTTCGAAGCATTATTTATATAGTATATATAAATAACTAGGGTTATAAATATATACATATATATATATATATATATATATATATATATATAACCCCTATTACACACACACACACACATATATATATATATATATATATATATATATATATATTATCGTAACTGTCAGGCATCTTACTCCCCAATAAGGAGAGCTGATCCCCTTAAAACTTTTAGTAACATGCTTGCAAATGTTTTACAGTGTATCTGGGGGTCTGCTATACGTAGATATAATTTAGATGATGACATATGAATTCAGTCTCAAATTGTAGAGGAAATAAAGGGAAACACTAAAGATTTTCACTTCCTGTTCTGGAGATGTCACTTCCGATTCAGAAATTTGCATTTTCTGTTAAACATTTATTACTCGGGGTCTACTATAGATGATGACATATGGATTCAGCCTCAAATTCCAGAGGAGAATGCTTGCTAACGATTTTTCACTTCTGGTTTATTTTCCATTTCTGAATCTAAATTATTCTTCAAAATTAATTTCTCTATGATTGAATATAGACAGAGCTTAGATGTAATATAAATTCATCATTAAATCCAGGAAGAGTTAGAAAGTTTACTAAACAACTTCCAGTATTTTTACTTCCGATGAACAAAATTCCTTCAAACGTCTTATTTCTTAGGCTGAGCTATAGATAAAGCTTTGGTGATGGTCAATATGGATTCAGCATCAAATTTCTAAGAAGTAGGGGTTCATTAAGGATATCCATTTCCGGTGTAATCCTAAGCTTTTATTCGCAGTGCCTTTATCGTTTGAAAAGAAAATTATTTTAGGAAAAAGTATGCTAAATTCCTATCTAATAAATAATTTTATAGATAATTTGAGATATATACATAAAACTTCAACTTTAAAAATTTTTCCCACTGACAACGGAAAATTCTACTACATGGAATAATTATTATAGCCTTGACTGTCAGAAAACCAGAAATCGATTTTTCTTAATATAAGCGTAAATATTATTTCCAACAAATGTTTCCCATTTTATTCCATTCCTTCTCACAAACAATACATATATTTTCAAACTGTAATAGAGCAAGATTTTTGTAGACAGCAAATAAGGGCTTATTATTATATATAAAAATTTCTGATTATTGAAAATTTCAAGAAATGCGTTTGCCATTTTGTGCGATTTAAAATCCTGATAGAAAACAGAGATAATATTTATCCATGAATATTTATGAATCATCTTTATATAACATGCTTTAATGCTTTTTTAAATTATACTAGCCGAATACCCGTTGAAAATCAACGGTCTTGCAATAAGCAACCCCTGAATAATGTAAAATTTTTTATAATTCACGTTTCACATTTATTCGACAAATCGAATATTTTGGTGTGCAGAACCCCCTAAAAAAGAAGATATTGGGAAAATTAATTTGCGCATTTAATCCTTTCGAATTATCTACTCGTACGCGACATTAAAGTCTATCTCATCCAGAGGCACCCCTATTTTATTATTTCTCCTTTGGAACATTTTTCTGTGAAGCACACCCATAAATGAACATTTTTGAAAAACTCTATCTTGGGTTTTTTATCAGATGATTGGCTCATATACCAAATATCAAGCCTCTATCACATTTAAAAGGAAACGTGCCTCATTTATACTGAAAATCGAACATATTAGTTTGCGCACCCCTTAAAGTAGCAAATATTGGAAATCTGAAATTTCACACTTTCTTCTTTCCAAACTAAAATACCAAAACCTTAACAACACCGAATTTAATATCTCTATCTTATTCCGAAGCATGGTTTTTAACAATTCACTTTTCGAACGTTTTACTCTGGAACACCCCCTTAAACGAACATTTTTGAAAAACTATATTCGTCTAGGGTGTTTTCGTCAAATGATCAGCCCATATATCAAATTTCAAGCCTCTATCGAATTTTAAAGGAGCCTTTTCTCATTTATTCAGTAAATCGAACATTTTGGTGTGCGGCACTCCCTTAAGTAGAAAATATTGGAAATCTGAAATTGCACACTTTCTTCCTTTCGAACAGTTTACCCATACACCGAATTTGAAGTCTCTATCCTATCGCGAAACATGTTTTTCTATCACTTCACCTTTCGAACGTTTTTCTGTGTAGCACCCCCTAAATGAACATTTTTGAGAAACCGTAATAATCTTAGGTTTTTTATCAAATAATTACCCCATATACTAAATTTCAGCCTCATCACATTGCAAAGATGGCGTTTTTCATTTGTTCGTCAAATCGAATATTTTAGTGTGCGACACTCCCTATAATAACAAATCTTGGAAAACTGAAATTGCATACTTTCTTCCTTTCCAACCATTTACCCATATACCAAATTTGAAATCGCCATCTCATCGCGAAACATGCTTTTTTACTATTTCACCTTTCGAATGTTTTTCTGTGGAGTACCCACCCCTTTAAGTGAACATTTTGGAAAAACTCCATTCTTATTGTATTTTCTATCAAATGATTCACCCATATGCCAAATATCAATCCTCTATCACGTTTTAAAAAGGACGTTTCTCTTTTTTTTCCGAAAATCGAACATTTTGGTGTGCGGCACCACCTAAAGTAGAAAATATTGGTAAACTGAAATTGTACTCTTTCTTCCTTCCAAGCTATCTACCTTTGCACCAAATTTGATATCTCTATCTCATTCCGAAGCATGGCTTTTTATCAACTCAGTTTTCGAACGTTTTACTCTGGAGCACCCCCTAAAATGAACATTTTTGGAAAACTATTTTCTTCTTGGGTGTTTTCGTCAAGTGATTAACCCATATAACAAGTTTCAAACCGCTATCAAATTTTAAAGTAGCCTTTTTCTCATTTATTCGGTAAATCGAATATTTTGGAGTGCGGCACCCCCTTAAGTAGAAAATATTGGAAATCTGAAATTGTACACTTTCTTCTTTTCGAACGGTTTATCAATACACAAAATTTGAAGTTTCTATCTTATCGCAAAGTATGCTTTCCTATCATTTCACTTTTCGAACATTTTGGTGTGCGGCACCCCCTTAAGTAGAAAATATTTTAAATCTGAATTGCAAACTTTCTTCCTTTCAAACGGTTTAGTCATGCACCAAATTTGAAGTTTCTAACTCATCGCAAAGTCTAGTTTCCTATAATTTCACTTTTCGAAGGTTTTGGGTCTGCGGCACCCCCTTAATTAGACTATATTGGAAATCTGAAATTGCACATTTTCTTCCATTCGAAGGTTTACCCATACACCAAATTTGAAGTCTGTATCTCATCGCAAAGCATGCTTTCCTATGATTTCACTTTTCGAACGTTTTGGTGTGCAGCAGCCCCCCTAGAGAACATTTTCGAATAATTCGATTTTTCAAGGGTGTTTTATCGAACGTCCGAGCCGTGTACAAAATTGCAAGTCTCTATCTATACGGGAAGTGCCTGAAAAAAGCGTGACAGACGGACAGACAGACAGACAGACAGACAGACAGACGGACACTTGGCAATTAGTATATACTAGCCGAATACCCGTTTAAAATCAACGGTCTTGCAATAAGCAACCCCTGAATAATGTAAATTTTTTTATAATTCACGTTTCACATTTATTCGACAAATCGAATATTTTGGTGTGCAGAACCCCCTAAAAAAGAAGATATTGGGAAAATTAATTTGCGCATTTAATCCTTTCGAATTATCTACTCGTACACGACATTAAAGTCTATCTCATCCAGAGGCACCCCTATTTTATTATTTCTCCTTTGGAACATTTTTCTGTGAAGCACACCCATAAATGAACATTTTTGAAAAACTCTATCTTGGGTTTTTCAGATGATTGGCTCATATACCAAATATCAAGCCTCTATCACATTTAAAAGGAAACATGCCTCGTTTATACTGAAAATCGAATATATTAGTTTGCGCACCCCTTAAAGTAGCAAATATTGGAAATCTGAAATTTCACACTTTCTTCTTTCCAAACTAAAATACCAAAACCATAACAACACCAAATTTAATATATCTATCTTATTCCGAAACATGTTTTTTATCAATTCACTTTTCGAACGTTTTACTCTGGAACACCCCCTTAAACGAACATTTTTGAAAAACTATATTCGTCTAGGGTGTTTTCGTCAAATGATCAGCCCATATATCAAATTTCAAGCCTCTATCGAATTTTAAAGGAGCCTTTTCTCATTTATTCAGTAAATCGAACATTTTGGTGTGCGGCACTCCCTTAAGTAGAAAATATTGGAAATCTGAAATTGCACACTTTCTTCCTTTCGAACAGTTTACCCATTCACCGAATTTGATGTCTCTATCCTATCGCAAAACATGTTTTTCTATCACTTCACCTTTCGAATGTTTTTCTGTGTAGCACCCCCTTTAAATAAACATTTTTGAGAAACCGTAATAATCTTAGGATTTTTATCAAATAATTACCCCATATACTAAATTTCAGCCTCATCACATTGTAAAGCAGGCGTTTTTCATTTGTTCGTCAAATCGAATATTTTAGTGTGCGACACCCCCTATAATAACAAATCTTGGAAAACTGAAATTGCATACTTTCTTCCTTTCCAACCATTTACCCATATACCAAATTTGAAATCGCCATCTCATCGCGAAACATGCTTTTTTACTATTTCACCTTTCGAATGTTTTAATGTAGAGTACCCACCCCTTTAAGTGTACATTTTGGAAAAACTCCATTCTTATTGTATTTTCTATCAAATGATTCACCCATATACCAAATATCAAGCCTCTATCACGTTTTAAAAAGGACGTTTCTCCTTTTTTCCGAAAATCGAACATTTTGGTGTGCGGCACCCCCTAAAGTAGAAAATATTGGTAAACTGAAATTGTACACTTTCTTCCTTCCAAGCTATCTACCTTTGCACCAAATTTGATATCTCTATCTCATTCCGAAGCATGGCTTTTTATCAACTCAGTTTTCGAACGTTTTACTCTGGAGCACCCCCTCAAATGAACATTTTTGGAAAACTATTTTCTTCTTGGGTGTTTTCGTCAAGTGATTAACCCATATAACAAGTTTCAAGCCGCTATCAAATTTTAAAGTAGCCTTTTCTCATTTATTCGGTAAATCGAATATTTTGGAGTGCGGCACCCCCCTTAAGTAGAAAATATTGGAAATCTGAAATTGTACACTTTCTTCTTTTCGAACGGTTTATCAATACACTAAATTTGAAGTTTCTATCTCATCGCAAAGCATGCTTTCCTATCATTTCACTTTTCGAACGTTTTGGTGTGCGGCACCCCCTTAAGTAGAAAATATTGGAAATCTGAATTGCACACTTTCTTCCTTTCAAACGGTTTACTCATGCACCAAATTTGAAGTTTCTAACTCATCGCAAAGCCTAGTTTCCTATAATTTCCCTTTTCAAACGTTTTGGGTCTGCGGCACCCCCTTAATTAGACAATATTGGAAATCTGAAATTGCACATTTTCTTCCATTCGAACGGTTTATCCATACACCAAATTTGAAGTCTGTATCTCATCGCAAAGCATGCTTTCCTATGATTTCACTTTTCGAACGTTTTGGTGTGCAGCACCCCCCCCCCTAGAGAACATTTTCGAAAAATTCGATTTTTCCAGGGGGTTTTATCGAACGTCCGAGCCGTGTACCAAATTGCAAATCTCTATTATACGGGAAGTGCCTGAAAAAAGCGTGACAGACAGACAGACAGACAGACAGACAGACAGACGGACACTTGGCAATTAGTATATACTAGCCGAATACCCGTTGAAAATCAACGGCCCCACATTAAGCAACCCCTGAATAATGTAATTTTTTTAATAATTCGCGTTTCTTATTTATTCGACAAATCGAACATTTAGTTTTGAGGCACCCCCAAAAGTTCAAAATTGAAATTGCACATGTTCTTCCTTTCGAACTATCTACCTGTACTCCAAATGTGAAGTCTGTATCATATTTCGAAGCATGTTTTCTTTTATCAATTCACATTTCGAACGTTTTCCTCTGGAAAACCCACTTAAACGAACATTTTTGAAAAATTATATTCGTTTTGGGTGTTTTCATCAAATGATTAGTCTATATTTAAAATTTTGAGCCTCTTTCAAATTTTAAAGGGGCCGTTTCTCATTTATTTGGAAAATCGAACATTTTTGTGTGCGACACCCCCTTAAGTAGGAAATATTGGTAATCTGAAATTACACACTTTCTTCCTTTCTAACGGTTTACCTATATACCAAATTTGAAGTCCCTATCTTATCGCAAAGCAGGCTTTCCTATCATTTCACTTTTCGCACGTTTTGGTGTGCGGCACCCCCTTGAGTAGAAAATATTGGAAATCTGAAAATGCACACTTTCTGCCTTTCGAACGGTTTACCCATACACCAAATTTGAAGTCTCTATCTCATCGCAAAGCATGCTTTCCTGTCATTTCACTTTTCGAACGTTTTGGTGTGGGGCACCCCCTCTATAGAACGTTTTCGAAAAATTTGATTTTTCCAGGGGTTTTTATCGAACGACCGAGCCGTGTACCAAATTGCTAGTCTCTATCTATTCGGGAAGTGCCTAAAAAAAGCGTGACAGACAGACAGACGGACAGACAGACGGACACTTGGCAATTAGTATATACTAGCCGCATACCCGTTGAAAATCAACGGCCCCACATTAAGCAACCCCTGAATAATGTAAATTTTTTACTTATTTATTCGACAAATCGAACATTTAGTTTTGAGGCACCCCCAAAAGTTCAAAATATCGGAAAACTGAAATTGCACATGTTCTTCCTTTCGAACTATCTACCTGTACACCAAATTTGAAGTCTGTATCTTATTTCGAAGCATGTTTTTTTTTATCAATTCACATTTCGAACGTTTTCCTCTGGAAACCCCCCCCCTTAAACGAACATTTTTGAAAAATTATATTCGTTTTGGGTGTTTTCATCAAATGATTAGTCTATATTTAAAATTTTGAGCCTCTATCAAATTTTAAAGGGGCCGTTTCTCATTTATTCGGAAAATCGAACATTTTTGTGCGTGACACCCCCTTAAGTAGGAAATATTGGAAATCTGAAATTACACACTTTCTTCCTTTCCAACGGTTTACCTATATACCAAATTTGAAGTCCCTATCTTATCGTAAAGCAGGCTTTCCTATCATTTCACTTTTCGAACGTTTTGGTGTGCGGCACCCCCTTGAGTAGAAAATATTGGAAATCTGAAAATGCACACTTTCTGCCTTTCGAACGATTCACCCATACACCAAATATGAAGTTTCTACCTCATCGCAAAGCATGCTCTCCTATCATTTCACTTTTCAAACGTTTTGGTGTGCTGCACCCCCCCCCCCCCCCTTAAGTAGAAAATATTGGAAATCTGAAATTGCACACTTTCTTCCTTTCGAACGATTTACCCATACACCAAATTTGAAGTCTCTATCTCATCGCAAAGCATGCTTTCCCGTCGTTTCACTTTTCGAACGTTTTGGTGTGGGGCACCCCCTCTATAGAACGTTTTCGAAAAATTCGATTTTTCCAGGGGGTTTTATCGAACGACCGAGCCGTGTACCAAATTGCAAGTCTCTATTTATTCGGGAAGTGCCTAAAAAAGGCGTAACAGACAGACGGACAGACAGACAGACAGACGGACACTTGGCAATTAGTATAGATAATAATAATAGATATAGATATATAATAATGATAGACAAAGCATGCTTAAATGCATTTTTGAAGTGGTAAACATTGTGTCTTTTGATTTAGTATTAGTAATTGCTCAAGCTTGCATATGCTTTATGCAATGGATCATCAGTAATTTTCAACAAAGGTTTCGAAGGAAACAGCAAAGGATTGAATAAAATAGCACAACTTGTTGCATTTATTGCAGTACCTATTTACTTTCCCTACAATAATTGATAATGTATAAGAGACATATTGGAATCGTGTCGAAAATCATGATGAAAGATCTATTTGCATCTTTAAGAAAATGTTTTGAGCAAAAATTTTGGTAGAATTCAGGAAAATAATATTTGGAGAAGAAAATATAATTTCGAACAATACAGATTATACACTGAGTGGCCACTTTATTATGACCACCTGGCAGTTTTAAGCAAATTAGCTATGGCGTCACACTGTTGCCGCTAGAGGGCTAGGCTAGTATAAAACAAGAAAGATGAATCATGCTTAAAGCATTGATAATGAAACACTTTCCAACTTCAATGCAATTTTAATTAAAAAAGTCGAAAATGCAATACATTCCTCGGTAATATTTTAAAACTTATCACAATACTACATTGATTTATTATATTTGAAAACTTAAACATTCATTGAAAAAAATGAACTTCATTCAAATGACGGCATTGAAATATAAATTGCCTGGTTTAAATATCTCTAAAATGCAATAGATTCCACGGTAATATTTTTAAAACTATCATAATACTCCGATAATTTATTATATTTGAAAACTTCATCGAAAACAACTGAAATAAGTTCAAATGACGTCATAGAAAAATAACACGCCTGGATCTCGCTATAAAAGCAAGATTTCATTCATAAATTTCTCCATTTCATTCATCACAATACTATAATAATTTATTTTATTTAAAAATTAAGACCATGGAGCAACAATTCATAAACTTTATGCTTAAAACTTCATCGAAAAAAATCGTCCTTCTGTTTATAAAATCAATTAATATTTCATTCATATCAGCCATGCAGACTCCATGGACTGAATTATTTTGTGTTAAAGAAATACAGTAATTCTAATGCAACTCATTCTACATATTTTGCTGTTTACATTTTACATAGGTGAAAAATAGGCTTAGTTGTAGAAATAATCAAATATGAATGAGAATTTAAACTCAAATATATTGTCAATGTGTTGTTTTAGTATGTAGATGCACAGAATTTAAGCAAAAATAAAGTAGTTTTAGGACGGATACAACACTCAATATGAATTAAAAAGAACTTTAAAAAATCACGATTTTGAAACAAGATGGATGCCATATATCATTTTGAAGTGGGTTATGTGATCGTTTCATATCATGGTCACGTGATCGTTTCATATAAGATGTGTAATTATTATTTTAATTTTTATTTAAAAAACTACTGAATATATTTCGCTGAATTTTTTTTTATATATTTTATGGAACAATTTGACTATTACCTAAAATTTTCGAAGCAATTTGTGAATTTTATATCCGCTTAAAAAATGTTTGAAGAATTAGGTTCCATAGAGCTCAATGTATTTCATTTTTTCAACCCGGGTTCAAACCAAAACTAATTGGGTGATATTATTCATTTATATTCCCATAGGTCCTACAGACCGTCTGAACAACATACTAAAATTTCATTTTGATTAAGTCATTTTCACGGCAGTTATCGTGCTAACGAACAGACAGACAGACAGACAGACAGACAAACAGAATGAACAAAGTCATAAACACTTTTCAACTTTGTTGTAAAGTGTTAAAAAGGAAAGCGTAGTGCCTGAGACAGTAGTATTGGTGATTTGTTTGAGAATATATGAGGAAAACGTTATTTAACGGACTTTGAACGTGGGATGATCGTAGGAGCTCTGAGCCATTGAGCGAGTATCAGCGAAACCGCCGGATTTGTGAAATGCTCAAGAGCAACTGTAGTTAGTGTTTAAAGACTGGACTTTGGGACAAAAAACTGCAACTCGTGCAACTTGCAACTCAACGTGCAACTTGTTGTCGTCACCGACTAGTGAATGCTCGGGTGGAACGGAGAGTCTCCAGACTTGTGAAAGACAACAGAAGGATAACAGTGCGTCAAATTGCAGCAGATCTCAATCAAGGATTGTCTCAAACGATCTCTGAAAGTGATGTTCGCCATACAGTGCATCGTATGGGATATGGAATTCGAAGGACAGTTCGAACACTGTTGCTGTCTGCAGCTAACAAGACAAAACGTCTCAAATTCGCAACAGAGCACAAGGATTGGACAGTGGATAATTGGAAGCTAGTTATTGCTAGGACTTGTAAAAGACAACAGAAGGATAACAGTGCGTCAAATTGCAGCAGATCTTAATCAAGGATTGTCTCAAACGATCTCTGAAAGTGATGTTCGCCATACAGTGCATCGTATGGGATATGGAATTCGAAGGACAGTTTGAACACCGTTGCTGTCTGCAGCTAACAAGACAAAACGTCTCAAATTCGCAACAGAGCACATTGATTGGACAGTGGATAATTGGAAGCTAGTTATGTGGTCCCGTGAATCAAGTTTTCATTTACACCATGCAGATGGGCGAGTGAGAATGTAGTCGAAACAGCAGGAAAGCTTAGACGCTAAGTGCATTGCTACAACCTTTCAAGCTGGTAGAGGCAACGTGATGGTTTGGGGATTGTTTTCCTGGCATGCTTTGGACCCTATATGTCGTGTTCATTCATGTCTGAATAAGACATCATAATAAGACATCTGAATAAGATATGGCCTAACGAAATATTAACGAGGTAATCATAATAAAGTGGCGCCACTCAGTGTATAAAGATTCTGATTTAATCAAATGAATTAAAATTAACAAACTGAAATGGGCGAAGACATTGGCGTCCATGGACGCCAATGCTTGCAAAGGGGGATCGAACTGTTTGGGATAGGGTATGTCAGATACCTGTTTTTTAGAGGTTCGTTGTTTGGGATTGACGCTGTGCCACCTGTAAGCAAAAAGGTTAATGCTGTTGAAGCTGTTAGGCAAAAATGAGTTTTTTACATCAGGATAAAGGATAAAGCAGAGAAATTACTCCAACAAAAAGGGGTGTGTGGATATGACATTTCCTGCCGTTACTGTATTGATTGCGCTGTCCCCTTTGTCCTGATGGAGACGATTCGTTTTTGTCTAATAAATTCAACACCATGAATGATTCGAGAGCTGACTATGGGCTTTTTTGTCCAAAACCGTTTGAAGTCTTTATTTATTTGTTGTATGTTGTGTTATAACTACATTTATACTTTACACAGCGAATTTTTGTTTGACTGGGTCAATTTTAACTATATTACTAGTTAATGTCACTAGCTACGTTGCTCAAATTTTCCTTCTCCTTGGCATAATGTACATTTTACTTATTAATTTCCATTTTTTATAATACTAGTTGCTCAGTAGATTAAACGAGTTCAAATTTTTTAATGTCTACATAATGCAGATTTTCAGACTTAATGCCGACTGTACTATAGTTCTCACTATTTAAAGACTATACAAATTAGCAAAGTTGGGGCAAAGGACAACTGAGCCACGAAACCTGTCACTTCAGTTAAGGGCTATCCGCTAGTGAAAATCTCAAACTAAAGCGAAACCAGTCCGTCAATACAGGTTACTGCAATAAGACAGAATTGCATGTGGCAAAATTGATCACGTGTTTTACAGGTACTTCATTATCGAACAACTCTTTATTGTCACATGGTTAATTTATAATTATTTTATTTACCACAATTTATTCATGAAGGACCTCAATTAATGAATCTATTTATTGTCTGTAATTAGCGCCAAATAAATTGTTGGGAAATTTTCAAATGCGAGAGAAATAAAATTTCTGGTACATATTGGAGAATGAAATAACAAACGATTCATCTGCGAGGACAATTATAATAATCGCGTCTGTCAAAAGGACATTAAATCGATTCTTTGCCAAGGTAAATGCACGACGTACTGCTTTCTGGAATTCTTGTGTTTTAATTAACTTACATGTATTACATTGTATGTAAAAGTAGTTTCTCTTAGGGTTATGTTTTACGACAATTTTAATCGATTGTTTTTCTTATATTGAATATCTATGTCATATAAACAGCATCGTTTTATTCATTTATGAAAAGATTTTCAATGTTTAGTATCATATTTACAATGTAGACACGATAATAGTTACAACAGTTTCGCCCTTTTTAACACTCTTCAGCACCGCCTAGCTGATAATTTCACTTGCATAAAAAATGTTCTATGCGCTGCAACTTCTTGATTCTTTATGGCTAACTGTGATCAATTTGTTTGTATTTTTTTCATTTTATATTTTAAATCTGCTTTCGTTTAATATTTTCTTTTATTAACACATAGATATTTTTTTCAGATAATTAATGTTGGCGTCGAATAACTGGTGAGTTTAATCCCTTTTATAGTCTTTAATTTTAGTAGAAAGTAGTAAATAACGGTTCAAAACCTTTTAATGTGGTTGTATTTTTCTTCTTAATACTCAACAGTTTACACAGATAATCTTCATATGTTTCAGAACATGTTTAATGTTTATTTTCTTTGAGTGGAAGAAAACTCATTCGAGGAAGGAAGTTCTTTTGTATGAAATGTAGTCTTTGTAGTATGGAATATCGAATAAAAGTATTTTGTGTAAGAAGTTATTAACAAATAGATAATCTTCATATGTTTTAGAACATGTTTAATGTTTATTTTCTTTGAGTAGAAGAAAACTCATTCGAGGTAGGAAGTTCTTTTGTATGAAATGTAGTCTTTGTAGTACGGAATATCGAATAAAAGTATTTTGTGTAAGAAGTTATTAACAAATAGATAATCTTCATATGTTTCAGAACATGTTTAATGTTTATTTTCTTTGAGTGGAAGAAAACTCATTCGAGGAAGGAAGTTCTTTTGTATGAAATGTAGTCTTTGTAGTATGGAATATCGAATAAAAGTATTTTGTGTAAGAAGTTATTAACAAATAGATAATCTTCATATGTTTTAGAACATGTTTAATGTTTATTTTCTTTGAGTAGAAGAAAACTCATTCGAGGTAGGAAGTTCTTTTGTATGAAATGTAGTCTTTGTAGTACGGAATATCGAATAAAAGTATTTTGTGTAAGAAGTTATTAACAAATAGATAATCTTCATATGTTTCAGAACATGTTTAATGTTTATTTTCTTTGAGTGGAAGAAAACTCATTCGAGGAAGGAAGTTCTTTTGTATGAAATGTAGTCTTTGTAGTATGGAATATCGAATAAAAGTATTTTGTGTAAGAAGTTATTAACAAATAGATAATCTTCATATGTTTTAGAACATGTTTAATGTTTATTTTCTTTGAGTAGAAGAAAACTCATTCGAGGTAGGAAGTTCTTTTGTATGAAATGTAGTCTTTGTAGTACGGAATATCGAAAAAAGTATTCTGTGTAGGAAGTTATTAACAATTTCTCAGTAGGAAGGAATTTGTGGTATCTCTGCTGTATGAAATATTGTTCGATTTAGATTACATATTGACTATTCGGCACGTAATTGGAGGACGTTAGGGCGATTGGTGGAGAATGCATTTCCGGAAGAGGTAAAATATTTTCTGGGTAGGGAGGGGAAAATTTTTCCCGGGTAGGAAGAGGTAAAACGTTTTCCGGGTTGGAAGAGGTCTAACGTTTTCCGGATAAGAAGAGGTATAACGTTTTCCGGATAAGAAGAGGTATAACGTTTTCCGGATAAGAAGAGGTATAACGTTCTCTGGGTAGGAAGAGGTGAACTGCTTTATAGGTAGAAAGAAGTAAAACGATCCTCATATAGGAAGAGATCTAGAGGTGCTTAATAAACTTGAAATCAATCAAAGATTGTTTCAAGCCCTTTAAAATAAAGGGACACATGCTATAATTGTTATCATTTAGAACAGCGATATAGATTTTTCAAAATGTTTGTTGTAAAATTTAAATAAAAAATGATAAGCTACATAAAATTGGATTTTTGTTTCAGAAAGCCGAGTTGAGCCAGTTAATCTAAACAGAAAAGTGAACAAAACCTATATTAAATAAGTCCATCCATTTTAAAGTTCATTATGTATTGACCGATGAATATAGAATTTAACAACATTATATTTAGTACAAATGGAAGACCCAATTAACCCAAATAAACTCTTATTTAATGGTGGGACAAGAATAAAAGTTAGGTATAAGTATTGTAAAATATAATGGTGAATCAAATGAAAGTAATTGCAGATGATTTAGTGGATCATTTAAAGAGTTTGCGAATCTAATATAATTCAGAAAATAATTTCATTATAAAATTCTAAGGCGAATTCAATTTAGGCGTGATAAAATATTATATCTGGCAAATGTTGATCCCATGGGGGGACTAATTGCTGTATCACAAATGGTTTCTAGATCTTGTTATATAACAAATTCTTACAGTAAGTTCTAAAGACACATCAGAAACACAACACTTATGTTTATGGACCTGACACATATCTTTCGCGGCGACGAACTAAAGCGATAAAGCGAGTAAATTGGATTCTAAATAATCGCCATCTACTTAAATAATACATTAATTAATAACATTATTTAATTTCTAAATCGTCTTCTAATGTCATCACCGGTTATTTAAAATCGTATTAATTTCCAAATAATTTTCTTCCGTTCATTTCGATGGAAATCCCCACACATGAGCTCTATAACCGTGGGCTGCAGTAAATAATTAAATAAATAAATAACTAAAAGGAACCGTAATTATTTCTTCAGGATAGAAGGTGTGGCCTAAACTGCATCATGAGATCCCAGACTTTGAAGGTCATGCATACAAACATACACCAGGGAGAAAAATTACACGCACTTCATTAATGGTTTCTACTATTTAAACTTTAATAATTCAGTCATGGGACACCTTTCTGGGGTTGCTGACAGCAACGAATCACAGAAAAGTTTGAAGTTGACTCGACGTATTAAATCTTTGAACATACTGGCAATGCTAATATTTATCAATTCATATTTAATTGATTAAGATTTAATCTAAGTTCTAAACATTTCTTAAACAACTGCGGGTTTATATTAGTATATATGTTAAATTTCAGAAATGTACGTTTTGCCTGCTACTTGCAATGCGGTGTCAAAATTTCGCATGTTTTTTACTTTCCTTATATGCATACTGTATAAGGAAGGAAAGTATTGTGACGGGGTCAAAAATTCGAATTCGAGTTTTCGACAGGAGAGCACGTTTCAAGCATCCCTGATCACGAATCAAACATTTTTGAGGTGTGTGTGTGTGTGTGTGTGTGTGTGTGTGTGTGTGTGTGTGTGTGTCAGTGAGACTGCGGAGACGAAATCTCATGAACGAATGGGGCGATTCGAAGAAAATTTGGTACAAAAATCACAATCCGTGAATACTGGAAGCCTATTGTTCTTAAACACAATTGAATGATCAGAACCTCCGTAAATTTTCGTGTGAAATTTTGAAAAAATCCTCAAAAAATCAAAACCTGTAATAAAGTTAGGCAAATAGACATTTCTTATGTAATTTTTCCTTAGAAAACGATTGACATAAACTTTAGAACTCTAGCATGAACTGTTCTCGAGATATTGCACATTTTTCAAATAAATTTATCAAAAAATCCCATAAATTAAAAAACATATTAACTGTTGAGAAACATGTTCACTTTTTATATGTAATATCATGCGATAAATTTGGTGACATCATTCTCGTGGATCTAGCTCATTTCATTCATGAGAAAAGGTACTTTGAGTAATACTTTTGTATTTGAACGCCAATAGTCATTTATCTGCTATAAGAATGACTTATTTCTCCATCCATAACGCTTGGTGAGATTTTGGCGAAGAGTTTAGCGGACTGTCGCAAACTTGGCGATTTTTTAAATTTTGCCAAATTAACGAAAATCTCGCTATGTGGATGAAACTGACACTAAATCAATGAAAATGGCGACTAATTGTCGAAATTCAATCTCTTTGAAAGAATATAAGTATCTACTATAAGAAAAACCTATTTTGTTTACTTTAAAAGTAGTAAATTCATTGCTTTACATAAAGAAAGTCATGTGTTGCCCACATCAGATTTTTTTTAATATAAAGAGATACAACCAGAGTTTAGATTGTTTCTGCAAAATTATGTACCTTATTATAAAATAACTTTGTAATTACAAATACATGCTTAAGAGCAATATTATTAAAAATATGAGGTCCAATATTACGTTAAATCTGTATACAAAAATACAACAAAGTGAAACTTTTTTCAAACAGCACTATTCAATATCCTCCAAGATAAATATTTTATTTAGCCCTTCACTTGATTTATAGATTTTGTTAGAATCCATCAAATGCACACATACAGCTCCGGAGCGCAGATGGCTATACCAACTTCCCATCAAGAGGTATGACCCTTAGAAACCTTCCAACCTTTGGATCTTTCCGGACTACATAATCGGATACGTGGTCGATACTTATTCCCTTTTTTTCTATTTTTTAGTTCGGAATGTTATATGAAGTGTTCGGTGGTTGGTGTTTTGTTTCGCTTTGTTTTTCACTTGACAGTTTTCCAATAGAGATGATTTTTAGTTCTAAATATCTGTGTACATTCTTATTCCTATCCCCGTTCGCGTTTTGATCTGATTTAGGATTGCAGCTTACTCCCTCTACTGCTACAATTCTATACAAATGCATATAATTATAGGTTCTAATCGACTTCCCTAGAAGCAATCTAATATTGGCTCAATATTGTACATATTGGACTAATATAAAAAATAGGACATTTTAACGGAATTGACTCATATTGTCTTTAAATATTGGGACAATATTGTCACGGCAGGTATAGACGATAACTATGTTACATAGATAGGTTTGCTCGAAAACCTCCAACAAATAACACTTCACTCAATAAGCCTCCGATCTGATACATATATGGCAACACTGTTGACAAACCAATATGATTTCTGGATCATAACCAACCTTCAAACGAGACGTGTCAAAATTTCATGACATTCTGACAATTAGTTTATAGATTATAGTGGTATTGACCACTGTACCCCAGTTTTGCAATTTTCCCCAGTTTTGCAATTTTCAAAACAATGGATAAAAAATAATTTCGTGTGTTGATTAAACATTGTTTTTTGATGGGGAAAAATACTGTTGAAGCCAAATAGTGGCTTGACAAGCGTTATGGAGACTCCGCCAAGGAAATCATCTATTATTGACTGGTATGCTGAATTTAGTTTAGAAAGACCGTAAAGTGAAGTTGCGTGAGATAGCTGACACCTTAAAGTTATCAGAAGGTAATGTGTTTACAATTTTACACGAAAATTTGAATATGCGTAAGTGGCTTTCGAAGTGGGTGCCGCGTTTTCTCACACCAGGCCAAAAACAACAACGCATCGACGATTCAGAGCGCTGTTTGGAGCTGTCCTAGCGAGATAAGAAGGATTTCTTGCATCGGTATGTGACAATGGATGAAACATGGATCCATTACTACACATTTGAATAAAAAATATCGTCTGCTGAGTGGACAGTAACCGGTGAAAGTCGTCCAAAGCGACCTAAAACCCAAAAGTCAGCTAGCAAGGCTATGGCATCCGTATTTTGGGACGCGCATGGTATTTTGTTCATCTACTGTCTTGGTAAAGGTAAAACTATCAATAGCGAATATTACATGGCATTTTTGGATCGAATGAGTGTAGAAATCAAGAAAAAACGGCCTCACATGCAAAAGAAAAATGTGCTGTTCCACCAAGACAATGCCCCGTGTCACAAATCGATGAAAAAGATGGTTAAATTATATGAATTACGCTTCGAATTGCTGCCTCACTCACCAGATCATACTCTCATACTCTCCAGATTTGGCCCCCAGCGACTACTGGATTTTTGCAGACATCAAAAAGATGCTCCAGGGAAAGAAATTTGGCTCAAATGAAGAAGTGATTGCCGAAAGTGAGGCCTATTTTGAGAGCAAAGACAAATCGTTCTACAAAAAAGGCATCGAAAAGTTAGAGGAGCGTTGGAATGAATGCATCACTCTTGAAGGAGAGTATGTTGATGAATAAAGTCGAATTTCTAAAGTCGAAACATTGTTTTTCTTAGTTAGACCGGAGACTTATTGAGTGGGCCTTGTACAATACCAACAATATTGCATCGAAAGCGACTTTTAAATATAAACAAACTTTGTGGATCAGTTATGGGCAGTTAATATGTTAAAAGAATTAGAGATATTTCTCATCTTCTAACGCTATAACGATCATAATAAATTAAGAATGCTTATTTAAACATATCTGTTTGCATTTTTATTTCTATCCCCGTTTGCGTTTTGATATGATTTATGATTGAAGCTTACTCTCCTGCTATACTTCAATATAAATGCATAGAATTATTAAATGCACAATTTCTAATCGACTTCCCTAGTAGCAATCTAATATGGGCACAAAATGGAAAATATTGGACCAATATGAAAATGTGGACATTTTAACGAAATTCAGCCAACATTGCCTTTAATTATTGGTACAATATTGGCATTTCATTGGAAATATTTCTAATGTAACACCAATATTGGCGTATTATTGTAATGTAAACATTTCGCCAATATTGGAGTCCAATGAAACCCCAATATTTGCCTAATATTGGGATTGTATTGTCCAATATTAGCATGACATTGGAAATATTTCTGTAATGCCAATATATACAATTGGACCAATATTAAATGCTACTACGGTTACTATAGGATCAACATAGGTAGGTAAAACTCGTTATACCCATAATTCGTTATTGCGTTTATCGTGAAAATTCATTTAGCATAATGTTTGATAAATTAAATCTTTTGTTAGAGAACTATTTTGCGTTTAGTGCAGTTTTGATCTCGTGATAATTTATATATTCGCATGTACACTACTCTTTTGAAGCACGTGACAGTAAATCGTGAATAAATTTGTGAACGCCTGCGTAATTCCTGAACTTCAAATGACTACAAATTTCATAGGATGCATGATATGTTGTTTAGTCATACAAATTTTAATGAGACATAATGTGTTCATGTCGGGGTTTTATTTATCTCTAAATTGCTACAGCAGAGATTAATGCAAAGAGATGATAAACATTTTGAATGATATATAGAGGATGCCAATGCCAAGTGATGTTTGATGTGGAATATGACAACTTCGGATCTTCATACAAGCTAGTCATCTGCTATTCATTCATTTAATCTAGTGGTTTAGGACGATTAAGAGCAAAAATTGTCATTCTTGTGTAATCGTTTAAAACTCCTGTAAGGTGGTGAGAGGGGATAAGCGGGCAGCGACTGTCCTCTCAGGGGCATCCCAAATATTTTTGATGGAATTAACATCCGATAACGACTCTAGCTACTCCGTTCGTTTAAAGGCTCTGAAGGTAGATAGCCACCACTTGTTTCGTTCCATGTGGACGTGTGATCACCTGCTGAAAAGAAATCCGACCTGACTGCAACTGAATAGAGTTTAACATAGGATCACTGACTTCCTCACCAAATATTTGAGTTGTCATAGGGACGTCTGAGAATACAGGGAAGTAGATGCGGCTTCCCAATGAAAAACAGTTCTTACTATCATCCTACCATGATCAAAGGCATCGTATTCGACAATGTTACTGGACTAGTTGTGTGTTCATTGTTCTATCTAACACATGTGGACTGTCCAATTGCAGGGCAACTCTCTTTTCGTCTGTCAAGATAACAATCGCCTATTGTGTTTGGGTCCAATTAACAGGTACATAATACCACTGTAAACGTGTTCTTTTGAGTCTAGAAGCTCGACACTTTTGACCCTAGTTTAAACCGACACATGTGGTATGTTTACTATTCCACTCGTTTGGTATTGTGTCCACAAACGAGAAGTGATGGAAGAGTGCACCCAAAATAAATTTGCCACCACCATGATGGATTGTCTGTATTCAAGTTCCTTAAGAGCACGCCTCTGTTGTAAATAATCTAAAATAGCCACCGTTGTAAACCACCGTTCTAAATAATCTGCTAAAACAGGTAGCTATTCTAACTGTCCACAAACTATTTTCTTATTCAAATGAAAGCTTTAGATCTAATCGCGTAGTTTTAACTGAAAGAAAAATTTGAATATTTGGAGCAAAGCCAATCGCTTTTCGGCCCGTGTTTCGATATTTGCATATTCTTCTACTCGGAGATCACAGCAAGTGACACGCAATAAAATGTTCGCTGGCATTCCTAGAATTTGCATTACATGCTTAATTTTTGAGGTCAGTATATAATATACATAGTAACAAAATATGTATCACATGGTCCAATATTAAGACACAGTCAACTCTTCCCTATATCATATACTTATCACAATTAAACTCTATTTAGTGGTAATAACCTGGTACTAAATAGTAAAAATTCGTGTTGATGGTTTATTAGTACCAAAGAAAGTGTTTAAAGATGAAATTGACTTGAATAGTTACAGGGTTTCTACAATTGCTTGGAGCGATTTTGAGATTTTGCTGCATATATAGTGTAGTGGCCAAAATTGTGGAAACCTTTTGGAAAAAATATATTTTTGCGGTTTGATGGTTCAGAACAGCACTTTTTTTATCAATACCATAAAATTATATATTTTAATGCAGTAACATTTGTTCAATTATCTGTTGTACTCTATCAAAAGTTACAGCCAAATAACCAGAAAGAAGAACACAACTTGCTTAGGTTTATATGAATTAGCTTTCCTTCATGTGAATATAGCCAATGAGCATGAGTGTTTAGAGAGTTAATCAGGTGTCATCTTGATTTGGCAATGAGCCAACAGGTCACAGGACATTTCTCAGTGTGTTACGTGATTGCTATCAAGTTGGTTTGTTTTTTTGTTTGTTTTTTTGATTTAGTGAGCTTGTAAAACATAATAAAATTAAAGACATGGCACAAAGTGACTGGTCACCCAGAAAACGATGTAAAATAGTACTTTCAAGTAAACAAGGCTATAGTTATGAAAAATTAGAAGAAATATTGGAGGAAACTTAACGAAAGGTGCATTTCTAAGTTTTTGAAAAGATATAAGGAAACTCGGTTACTACAAAACCATACTGGTAAAGACAGGAAAAGGTGCACAACAGCAAGTGATGATAGAATAATTAAGAGACTGTGCCTAGGGGACAGAAGAAAATCATCTCTGTGTATACAAAGTGAAATGGCGCAATTCAATGTGACGTTGAGTGCAAGGACTGTTCGGCGCAGAGTGCATGAATTTAGTCTAAATGCTAGAATTCTACGAAAAAAGCAATTTTTATATCTCAGACAATGGTTGAAAAGATTAAACTGGGCTAAAACCCATGTTAACTAGACAACGGAACGATGGGACAGTGTAATTTGGAGTGATGAGATCCAAAACTGCAGCCTTTTGCACGTGATATTTTCCAGGATCATGTTATGTTGCTCGTGCGTGCAAAAAGGGGCTTCAAGATCATCATATTCAACTGCTGGAACGGCTTGGGAGTAGCCTATCCCTTAACCCCATTGAAAATCTATGAAGCGACTAAAGAAACTTGTTAGTCAGAAGCAAGCCAGAAATAAAACGCAATTAACAAAAGCAGTAATTCAATCTTTGTTTCACATTATAACAGCTGCAGAACTAAAATACTTGGTTCACTCCATGGGAAAGCGCTGTAAGGCCGTAATTAAGGCAAAATCTTACCCAACTAAGTATTAACTGACATAGTGAGAATTTTTGTGTATCTAATTTTTTCTATGTATTTCACTTTTCTTCTTTATAAATTCTGTTATATTAAAAAAAATTATTCATCAATGTTATTGCATTACAATCTTGAGTAAATTATCTTTCCATTGATAGATAATTTTATGGTATTGGTACAAAAATTGATGTTACTAGCCATCAAACCTCAAAAACACACTTTTCCCAAAATTTTCCACAATTTCGGCCACTACTGTATATTATTTGACATATGATCACAAAATTTTACAATTACACAGAAAAACATTTTTCTTGTCATGTTACAATATGCGCCCCTTAAGTGATTCTGCAGACATCCACTCACATCAAGTTCGTCCTACACGCGATTTAACATGTCCCCCCCCCCTATCAGTTTGATAAAAATTGTTGATGATGCAAGCCCGCATTTCTGGCAGATCGGCTGCTAATGGAAGCACAGGCACCAAGTCCTTCACTCAACCCCATAAAAAATTTGCAGGGAGTTAGTTGCTGAAGCTTGGAGGATATAACAGCAGTTCGTGATCATCACTTCCAGCAAGACCGATTCACCGCTTTCGCAATTTAGCGTTCAAGAATTCATGAATATCGAAATGGAAATGGGGCTGAACACCATATGTTGATAGCGTAGATATCTTATATAATAGATATCGTACATTTTCTTCCAAAACGGTCTAAAGATCTTTCTTAGGTGGGTTTGGTCTAAACATTAGTGAGGGTTTTTTTTCGCTGACTCCACTTCCGGGAAGTAATTAAGAAAGGGCATTATCACTTATGATCCGAATGGTTCAAATCCCATTAATGCGCGGAAAAAAAGGCGTGAATATAAAGTGATCAACAGTTGACGACTAGAATGTCAAAAAAGAAGCTGATCAGAGAAGATTTTGGAAACATTGACACTTTGGTTTTGACAAAACCACGAAGTCAAAGTGAGAGTTCCGAGTGAGATGTTACCGCCGGTAGATCTTTAGGATATATCTTTAGGATATAGATCTCTTGGATAGATCTTTAGGATATAGATCCGATAGATCTTTGGGATACCGATAGATCTTTAGGATATAGATCATAGATCTTTTTCCATCGTCTACTGTTGATAGATGGTTCAACTACAGCATGCAGAATAAGCCAGTTTCCAACATGTCCAAATACACGTCTAATATAACGGTCTTTTCGAAGAAGTAAAATAGGAAGTAATCTTTAAATTTTGAGACCGTACAAAAAACACTCAAATGAGAGTTTTGGATTTCCCATATTCACACATTGTGCCTGAAAACATTTTCTAGCTGTTTGACGCCATGTTGCCAACTATAAAACAACTACTGCCCGCTCGCGGCTTTAAGTGGAAACCCAAAAAAAACTTTGAGGGGTGATTTTCTTGTAACATCAAACTCTATCACCACATCTTTAACACACTCTATAACAAAAAAAATCGACGCACCAAGAAGGAGTTGTCCGATTGTGATAAAAATTGGTGGATGAGAAGAACATACACAGAAAAAGAAACGATTAAAATTTCAGAACAATTTAATGATTTAGAGTATGACCGTGTACAAAGGGAGGAAGTCAATAAGGCGTTGGTCCACCTCTGGCCTGGATGCAAGATGTCACTCGGCGTGGCATAGACAGATAACGTTCACTGATGGTGTTCCGCGGAATGTCTTGCCAAATTGGCTCCAACTGTCGGGTTAAATCGTCAACATTCCGGGATGGTTGCAATCGCCTTCATTGAACGTCCGAAATGTGCTCTATGGGAGAGAGATCAGGAGACCTAGCTGGCCAAGGAAGTGTTGGGCAAGCTTGAAGACAATTCATAGAAACACGTGCCGTATGCCGCTTGGCATTATCTTGTTGAAAAGTAAGTCTGAAGTGTCGCAAAAGGAACTGTAACACAACCGGTCGTAGTATGTTGTCAACGTATCTCTGTGCTGTCAGTGTGTCAGAAATGACTACCAAAGACGTAAGATATCCGCAGTCGAAATGCAACAGAAATTTTGATCACATATTCAGAATCGCTCCTTATATACACCTGCTGAATGCGCAGTTCCGATGCGCTGGAGCTCCCACTATTTATTCATTGGACACCAAAATTTATTCATTTGCATGTTCGCTCAAAATGTCTTTGCATATGAAATTTCATTTCAATCGGACAACTCCTTCTTAATGCGTCGATATTTTTGTTATAAAGTATATTACAGCCATAAAACAATCACGAAGCTGTCTAAATAAATTTATCAAAAAATCCCATGAATTAAAAAATTATTAACTGTTGAAAAACATGTTTACTTTTCATATGTAATATCATTCCACACATTTGGTGACATCATTCTCTTGATCTAACTCGTTCCGATATAGTACAATAGACCTCTGGTCGCTGTGCTGGGCTTTCTTGGAGCTACCAGCCTCCATGTTAACTCGTTCTGTTCATGAGAAAAGATACTTTGAGTAATACTTTTGCATTTGACCGCTAATAGTCATTATCTTTTATAAGAATAACTTATTTCTCCGCCCATAATACTTGGCGAGATTTTGGCGATGAAATTGGGGGAATGTCGCCAACTTGGCGACTTTTAAAATGTTGTCAAATTAACGAAAATCTCGTCAAATGGATAAAGATGACGCTAAATCAATGAAAATGGCGACTAATTGTTGAAAATCCAACATCTTGGAAAGGATATAAGTATCTACTATAAGAATAATACCTATTTTTTACTGTAAAAGTAGTAAATTCATAGTATTATATAAGGAAAGCCATTTGCTGCCCACATCAGATTTTTCCTCATTAAAAGAAGTAAAGTACTTGCATTATGTGGTGTAAACCATATGCTTCCCACATCAAATTTTCATATAGTGGCATTTACTTTTCATATACTGTTGAAGTATATTAAAATCAATTATCACTTCATAATGCTTTCCAACATAGTTGAAAAGTGTTTGATTTTGTTCATTCAGTATGTCTGTTTGTCTGCCCTATCGCACGATAACTGGAGTAAAATAACTTTATCAGAATGAAATAGTATATGGTTGAGACGATATGTGGGGCATATGGGAATGTAAATGAATAATATCAAACAATTAGTTTTGAATTGAACCAGGGTTGAAAAGTGAAATACATTGAACTCTACGGGACCTAATTTTTCAAACAATTTTTAACCAAAGTTAAAATTCAGAAATTGTTTCAAAAATTTTAGGAAATGATAAAATTTTCCCTCTAAAAAATTATAAAAAAAATTTCAGAAAAATATGTTTGGTAGTTATCCAAATTAAAATTAAAATATTAATTACACACATATTATATGAAGATATCACGGACCCACTTCAAAATAAAATTTGGCAACCATATTTTTTTCTCTGTGTAAAAATCATGATTTTTAAAGTTCTTTTAAATTTATATTTAGTGTTGCATCCGTCCTAAAATCGCTTTATTTTCGCGTATTTTCTGTGCATCTATATTCTGCGCCAACGCAATTGCAATATGTTTGAGATTAAATTATCATCAAACTTTGACTATTTCTACAAATAAGCCTAATTTTAATGGATGCAGAATGTAAACAAGTGATTGCAAGTTGTCTAAGAATTGATGATTTTTTTTCACGAAAAATCATTTATCTGTTTAGTCTGGAATAAAAGTGATATGAATGAAATATTAATTTGTTTTACATAAAGAGCCAGATTATTTATATTTCGATGACGTTTTGAATAAAGTTCATCCTAAAGTTTTCAATTTTCAAATAAAACAAATTATTGTAGTTCTGTGATAATTAAAATTATATCACCACTGAATGCATCGCATTTTAGATGTTTAAATAAAATTGCATTTCCATTCGAAAATATTTCATAATCAATGATTTATCCATGTTATATATTTCTTGTTGTTCTTTAGTTTTGAGATTATTATTGTTATTATTATTATTGTTATTATCATTATTATTACAGAATTTACGTACTGTAATTTGATTCGTTCTGCATTTATCAGTTTGTAAGTCTGCTGTATCCACTTAGTCCCAAAGAGTTGTAATTACATTTTGAATTGAGTCTGTTTGGTTTATAATTTTCATTGTCATCTTGTTTAAAATCTTGATCTTTGCAATCTAATATATTGCAGTTATGTTTACAATTTGATTATTTCAATCTTGCTTATTATAATCCTTTTTGTGAACTTGTTTGAAATCTTCTTCATTTCAATCTGGCTTGAAATGTTATTTAATGCAATGAGTTATGAGTTAGAGTTGTATGTATATGAGTTGTATGTATAGAGATGATGTATATGAGTTAGAGAAAAAAATAAATAATATAAGTTAAACAAAAATACCGCTATAAGAAGCATGTTAGAGCGAAAAAAAGTTCGATTTCTGATGAGACAATTCCTCACCTAATATCCAAAACATAAACAATCCTGTTTTTTACCAAACTCAGGTTGTAGGCTTAGGTACTAAATGTCAGTTCAAACTGTGGTATTATTTTGTTTCTTCTCCAGAGAACATATTAAAAGAAAACCAACTGCCACACAAAAAGTATTTCTTCCAGATAGTATACAGGGAAGTGTTTGCTCAGTGGGTCCTGCTGTTTGATCTTGACTTGACATTTTTGCTCAGATACACACATGTTTCATGTGTACTTCTGAGATGTAACAAAAAGCGTGTCTCATTGGTATTCTACAGTCTTACTTGTTTAATAGTTTGCTTCGATAATTAATAGAACTAAAATTAGAAATTACATCTACTATAAAAGATAAGCTCTCGTATTACATCTTTCATATAGTGACCTTGAGTTACTGCTGAAGTACGTTAAATGTTTTTATTACATTCTATTGTGTAGTTTTTAATTTAATTACTATTATTGTTTATACATAACTCATATACCACTTTATTGTGGTCTACTGATGTGCATCAGTTTCTAAACGGCACGAACAAGATTTTGCAGTCCCTTGGTTGCAAAGAGTTGCAGTTGCCCTTTGAGGTGTTAGGTCATGATTATAATAATTATTGTGATTTTTTAAAATCTTTATTGCATTTTGTTTGAAATCCTGTTGATTGCAATGCTGTACAATGCTTTTAAGCAAGCTTGTTTATTACAATTTTGCTTACAATCTTGCTTATAATGTTTATTGCAATATTGTTTGCAAGTTTGTTTATTACAATCTTGTTTAAACAGTTTTTATGAAAATTTTGATCATTTCAATCTTTTTTTAAATCATACTTGAAATTTTATTTATTGCAATCTTATTTGTAATTTTTTTATTGCAATCTTGTTTGTAATCTTTATTATTGCAATATTGTTTGTAATCTTTATTATTGCAATCTTGTGTATGAATTAGATAAATTTTGTATGGATTAGATAAATTATTATTGTGATTTTTTTTTAATCTTTATTGCATTTGGTTTAAAATCCTGTTGATTGCAATGTTGTACAATACAAGCTTATTTATTACAATTTTGCTCAAAATCTTGCTTATAATGTTTATTGCAATATTGTTTGCAAGTTTCTCTATTACAATCTTGTTTGAATATTTTTTATGAAAATTTTGATCACTTCAATCTTTTTTTAAATCATACTTGACATTTTATTTATTGCAGTCTCATTTGTAATATTTTTTATTGCAATCCTGTTTGTAATCTTTATTATTGAAATCTTGTGTATGGATTAGAAAAAATAAGCTTAGAGCAATAGAAAATTCGCTTTCTAACAAAACGATTCTTGACTAAATACACAAAATATAACCATATTTTTCCCAAACACCTTCGAAACTCAGGTGGCAGACTCAGGTACTAAATGTTAGTCCAATCTTTGTGGTATTATTTTTTCTCTCCTCCAGAGTACATAATAAATGAAAACCAACTCTCACACAGGAAGTTTTTCTTCCACATAAGAATGTACAAGGAAGTGTTTACCCTGTGGGTCTTTCTGTTTGATTTCAACTTGACATTTATCCAATGCTCAGATACCCACAAGTTTCAAGTGCATTCCTGAGATGTAACGAATTTATGTGCCTCGTTTGTATTCTACAGACCTATTGGCTTAAGAGTATTTTTCTACAAATAGTATAATGCGTATTATTTTAGAAATAAATTAATAGCTTTTTGCTATTAATTCATTTCTACAAAACTGACATTTTAAATAAATATTTTAAGCCATTCACTATAGAAATACATACAATGCATGGGAGCAAATCTTATCACAGCGCCACCTGATGTATTGTCTCATATGATATTCGCATTTTTTCAGTATGGCAGTTGAACTCCTTAATTTTACCTTCATTTACAGTTCACTTTACTCTCGTCCACTGATGTTGTGGATTTATCATTTCTAAAACAATCCGTACCATCACTTGCTGTTCTCTTAGTCGGAAAGAGTTGCAATTACAGTTTGAGTTGCATCTGTATTGATAAAATATATTTATTGCAACACAGTTTGCAATCATGTACATTGCAATCTTGATTGAAATATTTTTGTTATTATGTCTATTGCAATCTTGTTTGCAATTTTGTTTATTTTGTTTTCGCTAGCAAGCTTGTTTATTGCAATTTTGTTTGCAATCGTGATTGTTGCATACTTGTCTATTGCAATCTTAATTGAAATATTTTTTAAATGAGGTTATTTGTTTCCAAAAAATTACTGCCAGTTCGGTATATAATATAGATTTAATTATGTTTCTATAAAATGTTTTTTTTACACATTCTTGTTAATTAACTACTTCGGTACAATATATGGAGACCCTTGAAAAGTTTTAAACACCCTAATACCTTTGCAAGGAAAGGCCAATGAGTGTACAACTTGGGCTCTAACTACAGAAAAAAGACCTTGCCCGACTGAATATAAAAGATCCTTAGCAAAATTTAAAGAGTTAGAAAAACGCACTTAGAAACAAAGCAAGATAGACGAAAGAAGTTAATTACTAAGTGATAGAGAGTTGTCTGAGTATGAATCGACACCAAGAACAATCGAAACGTGTATATGTTAGGACTTAATGATTTATCATATTTCACCATTTGCAAGACGCTCAGGGGTACTTGCAAATGATTATTCAGTGATATTATAGAATAATACAGAATATCACTGGATTTTATTTCGTATACTGCAATATTCTTTCTCGAACTGCCTTTCTGTAATATATGTACACACACACACACACACACACACAAACACACACACACACACACACACATATATATATATATATATATATATATATATATATATATATATATATATATATATATATATATATATATGTATATATATATATGTATATATATATATATATACATATATATATATATATATATATATATATATATATATATATATATATATATATATATATATATATATATATATATATGTATATATATAGTATATAGATGTATAGAGAGAGGAGTGAGTGATGTAGTAGATAGTAGATATAGTAGATAGTGTGTGTGATATATAATATGTATATATATATACACACCACACGAGCTCACACTATATATTATTTATATATAGTATAGTATTATATATATATATGTATATTATTATATATATATATATATATATATGTATATATATATATATATATATGTATGTATATATCTATATATATATATATATATATATATATATATATATATATATATATATATATTAGAATAATATATTAAAATCACCAAAGCAGTTAAACTACGGCTACAACGCCGAAATAAAGAAATGAGCAGCATTGGATTAATTTTGGAGTTTAATTAGACTAGATTCATCGTCAGGTCTGAGCATCTAACTCTAATTAACCCAAACACATGTTTGTCTCATATATGGCAACAATAAGTTACTATAAATGCCAAAATACAGACTACAAGCATTAAAAGAGGAAATATTGAAAAATTATATATATATATATATATATATATATATATATATATATATATATATATATATATATATACATATATATATATATATGTATATATATACATATGTGTATGTGTGTGTGTGTGTATAAGGCTATTTTAACTTTAAAATTAATAAAATATTACCATTTAAATCCTGTAACTAGTTTCAATTGTTTAGAAATATTATACTTAATCAACTTTTTAGAATATTTAGTTTATTAGATAAAAAATTTCATGCTATGTATATTAATAAGCTAAATGTTACCAGCAAATTATATAAATATCCATCATATTTAGTAAATGGTATAGTTAAAAAGTTTGGAATGGTTGAATATACTTACATTCTCTCCTTAGTATCTTATATTAGCCAGACGTCCACTTTCTCTTGAATAAGCATTACCATGTATTTACATCACCTTATATTTTCGCCTCTATGTTTTCTATTATCGTCTGCCCCATAATTTTGTAGTTCTTACTGTTGAATATCACCCTTTATCGTCTTTTCTCATTAATGTTATTTGTTTCTCACGAGTGGCAACAGGCGGTCTCAATTTTTTTTTGTGAGTTACAACATTGGTCTCTTTATTCAAGGTTCCAATGGATCAGACAGTGTTTTTTCAGGTATTCTTGTTTTCTATAATTTTTCAATCTATATGCATGTAGTCCAAGTTATCAGTGTTTATAGATATAATATATCACTGATATCAGAGACATGGATTTTGTGTTCATTTTGATAAAATACTTGGACTTGACAAAGAGTTTTATCGAAATGAACAATTCATTTGTTTAGGCGTAGGGCTTGCCTGCGTGTAATGCTTTAATGCTTGGATTTTATTAGATTTTTTATTATCGATTCCTTTCCAATGATGTTTGTTGTTTGTCTTCAGCTTGCACACTGGAGATTTGCATTTTATTTTCCACTTGATTGATGACTCTCTGTTTGATACTTCTTATTTGTTAGACATGTTTTAATGTTGGGATATTTTGAGCTGCAACTTCTCTCTATTCTATCTTTGGATTTTCAAACTATTATTATTATTGAAATTATTTTATTTATAAGCTGCATTTCCGCAATAAATTAAATGCATTTTGCATCGTCATTCTTTATCACTTAATATCTTTATTATTTTTAACTATTCATATTTACAAAGTATCTTTAAATCTTTTAGCATGCTTCGGTATTTGTGAAACATTTATTATATATATATATATATATATATATATATATATATATATATATACTATTATATAATACTTAATCATCATTACTGTATCAAAATACACACAAAATAATGCATCAGAAAACACAAAATGTTAATATATATACCTCCCCTCGTACCTGCAAAAACGTTTAACCTGTGCTTATACTATTTTTTAACAACCTTTATGAAGTACCGTTTTGTTTTCTGATATATTACTTTCACCCTAGTGAAGGTCATTAGCTACAAATAGCTGCATTCTCCGTCAGCCCCCTTCCCCCATATAATTCTCCCTAGTTTGCCAATTATATTTCTGATTGTCTTCACGATAAATCTGAAAAGAATTTATTGATCATTATCGGAAATCGTTCGTGGTTAGATTGTTACGTGATTGGAGATGTACATGGAACATTTTTAATGATGGGTGTGTTTCAATATTGCACGATAAAACTCCTTACAAGTTTATAAACAAGTTGCTATCAGAAAAATTTAAATTTAATATTTTGATAAGCACATTAATAAACATATATTTGATAAACATATATTTTGATAAACACATTAATAAACATATGTTTGATAAACATATTATATAATTATTGCTTCCCTGCAATAAAAATGCTTTGTAAAATCATATACGGATAATTTAAAGTATTATCTATTTATATTATCATAAAACAATTTCCTTCTTTAGTACAAAATGACATGTAGAAGCAATTGTAAGGGCAAAATTTCTCTAGTCAATGCATAATTGAATGAAATCATTGCCAAATAAAAATTTGAAAAAATAAAAGATTAATTATAGGAGGAAAGAAAAAAAACAGTAGACGAATTCAAATCACTTTCTCTGTGAATAAAACTATGAAGTTATTTGCACTATGATAACATAAGTAGGAAAATAAATTCAAAAAAATGATGTGGGCAACACCTTGCTTTCACTATATAATTGCATAAAATCATTGCGTAAAATTATACACATAATTCAATTTTCATTTCATATGGTAAATAGACGTATTTTCAAAGGCGTGGCAAAAATTTGAAAAATATAAAATATCTGAAGAACGGCTAATCCTAGTAAAATGAGGTTGGTCTTGCTATTTTTATCGCCAAAATTATATATAAAACAAACATTTAATTGATATATTTGAAAATACTTGGTCTTTTATTTTAGATTTTGATAATTTTATAAGACTAATTTGTACAAAAAGGCTAGTTTTCCTTTTCCGAATCATACCATACTACAATCAGCACCAGGGTGATCCACAAGTAACTTGTAAATTTTCATGAAATTTGGTCAATTAGTTTCTAAGTTATAGTGGATACATGCATTGCACACATAGACACACACACAGACGTCAAGTTAAAAATAGTGTTTTGTGTTCTAGAGGTCCCAAAACGTGTATATTTTACGGATTTTCGACACGATTCCAATACTTCACCCCTATACATTACTATGCATTGTAGGGAAAGTAATATAAACGCGATGTCAAATGAATCAGAAAATATTTTAAAACAGCAAGTTGGCTACATTTTCAAAATATTAATTTGTGAATAATTCTGTTATAAAAGTTAAATGAATGTATTAAAGCATATCTGAATATAAATTAATATCAGTCTGAATGAAAAGTTCACATCAAATCCTTTTTCATGAACTGTCATAAAACAAACTTTTCATTTCATTGAACAAAACATGAAATTTCCTGTAATTCAAACAAAACATGTTTGTGCCTTCAATAAGAACTTGTTAGCTTATCTTTATACACATTTAAACAGCATTTTCTTCTGAAGGAACAAACTAAATATCAAAAGCGCATTGAAAAGAAAGACGAATGTAAAATTCTACATTGAATCTGGAAGAGAAAGATATTTCCCAGCTCTCAAAACTTCTTGTGCAAACAATAAAGAATGAAACGCAGGAACAATAGGTAGAAATAGAATGTTTATATTTGTTAACAAGTTGAATTTCTTTCATGGAACAAGGAAGATTATAACATGCCATGTGCATTACCTTTGTTAAAATGAATAAGGAAGATGGCGGTAGAGAAGACCGACGAAACATTTACGTTCAGGGCAATCATAGCTCACCATTTGCTGTCATCTGCAATCAAATATAATAAATAGAAAGTCATTTCTGAGCTCCAGAAAGCCATTGATCAAATTGACTACGAAAGTCGGATTTATCTTGTTATGCATCTTTTTGAGTTTCTAATATATGTATAATTTTTATTTACTTTTCTGGTATTTAATAAAATATGACTTAATTTTATTAAAATACTAGACCGAATTACTCGACGTTGTTCGAGTCCTAAATAAACGAACACTGCTTAAATAATGCAAATACAGATAATACAGCTCAATTTCGAAATTGCCCGTTGAATAAAAAATCACCCCAATTTTTTTTTTCAATTACATAGGCGCCAGCTACTTAAATGATATATTTAGACACAATTTAAAATGACTTTGGTCCGGAAATTGCATGCTCAAAATCGCACGCTCTTTTCAAAAGCAAAGGAAAAAATTTGATGTGGGCAGCATATGACTTTCCCTGCAGACTTATATCCACGTTCTCTTTATTTTAATTAAATTTAATTCACTTTTAATTTAATTTTCGTTCACATTTGATACCTGGACTTATTTTCAAAGGTGAGGTAGAGAAAATACGAAGAAACTAAAATATCTCGAGAAAGGCTAGTCCTAGTGTAATGGAGTTGATCTTATTCTTTTCTTCGCTAAAAATTACGTATTAAAAAGCATTTATGGATATATTTGAGCATACGTAGTTTTTATATTAGATTTTTGCGATTTTGGCAAGACAGTTTTCAAAAAAAGGCAGGCAGGTTATTTTTTTTCCGAATCATACCAAAAGCTAATCAGCAAAGTGTCCCACAAGTGACTTATCTACCGAATTTTGCGAAATTCGGTCCATTAGTTTTCCAGTTACTGTGGTTACAGGCTTTTGCGGGTCATTTCGTGAAAAAGGCGAATTCTTTTTACCCGAATCGTACCCAAAACTAATCAGCACCAGATTCGCCCACAAGTAACTTACCTACCAAATGTTATGAAATTCGGTCTATTAGTTTTTTAGTTAGAGTGAATGCAAAATCTGTATAGACAGGCAGACACACACGTAGACGTCACACTAAAAATAGTTTTTTCGTATTCTAGAGGTCTCGAAACGTGTATATCCGTCGAAAACTGGAGTTGCGATTTTCGGCATGATTCTAATACTTCCCTTATACATTACCATGTATTGCAAGGGAAGTAAAAAATGAAGGAAGGCGTAGTTTAAACTCATAGGGCATGCGCAGTAAACGAAAAAGGGAAACTGATAACGCACAAAATGCTGTATGCCTCCAATTTATAAAGCAGATAGGACCATTTACATTACGTCACATTTGGTTTGTTTTAATATAAAATAAAAGATGTGGCCCGGACGTGATTAGAACACGCAACTTTCTGGAGTCCGAAGATTGCGAGATCAGTTCACGTTCGTGTAATCAATGTCGCAACATCGGAGATCGAACCGGGGATCGGGCCATCGTGTGGTAGACATCGATTATCTGATGAACAAAATAATTATCCGGTTCATGATGCTTAATATTACCTTAGGAATGTGACTCTACAATAAATATGTAGTTAGATTTTGCTTCTTTGACAAATTAAAATGAATATTTTTTTAATGTGATAGTAATTATTACTTTTCTTATCTACATAATGTATAAGGAAAGTATTGGGACGGGGGTCGAAAATTCGAATTCGAGTTTTCAACGGGAGAGCACGTTTCAAGCATCCCTGATCACGAATCAAACCTTTTTGAAGTGATGTGTGTGTGTGTGTGTGTGTGTGTGTGTGTGCCAGTGAGACTGTAGAGACGATAACTGACGAACGAATAGACCGATTCGAACTAAATTTGGTACAAAAATCACAATCCGTAAACACTGGAAGCCGATTGTTTTTATACGCAGTCAAATGTTCAAAACCCACCGAAATTTTCGAGTGAAATTTTGAAAAAACCGTCAAAAAATCAAAACCGCTAATAAAGTTACGCAAATAGACATTTCTTATGTAATTTTTCATTAGAAAACGAATCACATGAATTTTAGAGCACAAACATGAACCGTTCTCGAGATATTGCAAATATTTCAAAACAATTATCAAAAAGTCATATAAAATAAAAAAAAATTCCTATGGAGAAACATGTCCACTTTTCATATGTAATACCATGCGATAAATTGGATGACATCCTTCTCGTGGATATAGCTCGTTCCATTCATGAGAAAAGATACTTTGAGAAATACTTTTGTATTTGATCGCCAATAGTCATTTATCTGCTGTAAGAATAACTTATTTCTCCGTCCGTAAAGCTTGGCGAGATTTTGGCGAAGAATTTGGCGGAATGACGCCAACTTCGCGACTTTTTGAAATGCTGACAAATTAACGTAAATCTCGCCAAATGGAATAAAATGACGCTTAATCAATGAAAATGACGACTAATTGTCGAAAATTCAATATCTTGGAAAGAATATAAGTATATATTTTACGCAGTCAAACGTTCAGAACCCCCTAAATTTTCGAGTGAAATTTTGAAAAAATCATCAAAAAATCAAAATCTTTAATAAAGTTACGCAAATGGACATTTCTTACGAAATTTTTCCTTAGACAACGATTGGCGTAAACTTTAGAACGTTAACATGAACCGTTCTCGAAATATTGCAGATTTTTCAAATAAATTTATCAAAAAATGCCATGAATTAAAAAAAAATATTAATTGTTGAGAAACATGTTCACTTTTCATATGTAATATCATGTGATGCATTTGGTGATATTATTCTAGTGGATCTAGCTCGTTCCATTCATGGTAAATTATACTTTGAGTAATACTTTTGTATTTGAACGCCAATTGTCATTTATCTGCTGTAAGAATAACTTATTTCTCGGTCTATAACGTTTGGCGTGATTTTAGCGTAATTTTGCCAACTTGGCGACTTTTTTAAATGTTGCCAAATTAACGAAAATCTCGCTAAGTGTATAAAAATGGCACTGAATGAATGAAAATGACGACTAATTGTCGAAAATTCAATATCTTGGAAAGAATATAAGTATCTACTTTAAGAAAAACCTATTTTTTTACTGTAAAAGTAGTAAATTCATTGCATTATATAAGGAAAGTGCATGTGTTGCCCACATCGGATTTTTTTTATATTTATAACAAAAAAATAAATAAAATGAAATTTTGAAAATGTTTGTTGTTCGAAGGGAAAAAAAGAGAATGGAAACTTCATGCTAGGACAAAGCCGCTCCGTTCAAAGTCTTATAATTTATGTGATGTCAACCATTTTTTCGTGTGTTTGAATTGTATGTGTTTCTTCGGCGAACGTTTGCATAACTTATTATTTATGCAAGCTGTTAATTTTCGGAAATGCATCATCTATGCTATGTAAAGCATGACTTAAGCAAAAAGGTATATTCCTTCATATACAAACTAATTTTCTCTTCTGCTTTTTTTTTATCTCGGTTTATTCTGTAACCAAAAGCAATGCGCGTACTACTTCAACTCCTAATTAAAGAGTTTTAATTAGTAAACAATAAAAATGTATTCACTGAACAAAGCGCTTTCCTGTTGTCTTAAATTAAGAAGAATGGGATGGGATTAACAATGGCAATCCCTTGCATATAATTCTGGAAATATTCTGGTATTTTCCAAGATTTTCTTATATAGCAGATATAGCTCTTTATTTTTAGCTTCATGGTTGGTTGTTTATGGTATTATAATATATATCAGAGTAAGAAATAATATTGCTAAGGCTTATTTTTTTTATTTATGAAAGTTATAATATTATAGATCTATTGAAAAGCACTATTTAATTAATGTTCTTTGGAACCGTTAATAGTATTTGATGACATAACAAGCATACATAATAAAATATTTTTCCTGGGTAGGTTCTACTGGATTAAAAAAATCTGATGTGGGCAGCATATTGCTTTCCCTGCAGACTTATATCCACGTTCTCTTTATTTTAATTAAATTTAGTTCACTTTTATTTCAATTTTCTTTCACATTCGGTAATCGGATTTATTTTCAAAGGTGGCGTAGAGAAAATACGACTAGTGTAATTGGGGTTGGTCTTATTCTTTTCGTCGTTAAAAATTACGTATTAAACAAGCATTTAATGGATATATTTGAGCATACGTAGTTCTTTAGTTTAGATTTTGACGATTTTTGAGGGCCATTTTTCAAAAAACGGCAGGTTATTTTCTTTCAAATCATACCAAAATCTAATCAGTACCAGGGTGACCCACAAGTGACTCATCTACCGAATTTTGTGAAATTCGGTCCATTAGTTCTTCAGTTAGAGTGGATACAAACTTTTGCGGGCCATTTCGCAAAAAAAAAAGGCGGGTTCTTTTATGCCGAATCGTACCCAAAACTAATCAGCACTAGACTCACCCACAAGTGACTTACCGACCAAATTTTGTGAAATTCGGTCCCTTAGTTTTTTAGTTAGAGTGGATACAAAATCTGCACAGACAGACTCATAGACACACAGACAGACAGACACACACACAGACGTCACGCTAAAAATGCTTTTTTCGTATTCTAGAGGTTTTGAAACGTGTTGATCTGTCGAAAACTCGAGTTGCGATTTTCGACATGATTCCAATACTTTCCCTACACATTACCATGTATTGCAGGGAAAGTAATATGAGACATTGCTTTAATATGAACTAAGTTAAACATCCCTAGAAAAAATAGTCTCCTTTAAACAGTCTCCTTACTAGTTTATGAAGAAGATCTGGTACCTGAAATGTTAAAAATTTCCCTTTGTAGAATATAAATTACATTGCAATATACTATTATGACAGCATTGTGAAAATTTAACAAATTAACACTCAAGTTTATAATATTTTTTTTAATATAAGTGTCTTTCTTTTTCAATAATGCAGATACTCTCAGTATGATAGTTGAAATATAAGTATTATAGTTGGACACAGTATTATAGTTGTTTCGAAAAATTAGTTATTTTAATAAAATATTTTCCCCTTAAACTATATTCTTAAATAACCAACGAATATATAGTGAAATTATTTATTATGATTATACGTATCAAATCATATTATCGAATGAGCAACAATAAACTAGCGGATATGCAATTCCGTTAGATTGACTGAAACAAAATCCATCAGCCATTCAATCACACGATCTGATGCAGATTGTTCAAATAAAAGGGTGTGAGTTCTATTAATTAATATGGTAATAGGATTTAATATGAAAATATAGATGATTTAGTTACTAGATGGCTTTTGTTCTCGGAATTGTATCATTGGCGTGATCTGTGCAACAAGAGGTGCACAGTTGCGTAACGACAAAGAAGTAGTATCCTGCTAGTACCCGGTTTCAAAAATTGGCATCTTGATAATGACATCATATATATATGATTGGCATCTTGATATTGGCATCATATATATATGTGCCCGTCTTTTAAACTACGCTGTAATATCTGATCGACATCATGTCCAGTCATGACTGATCGACAAGGTACATCAATCGCTTATTTTGATGCAATATTGGTTCGAATGATTTAGCACTAGAACGACGGATATTTTGATTCCGTCGTTCTAGGAAGATCGTTGATTGGTTCTCTTACTATAAAACCTAGAATAATTTTCTTCTGTGTTTTCAATAACATTAAGAAAATAAGAGAATTCATGAAATTTCAATGGTATGGGATTAGCCGTATTGGAGGAAGCGTTTCTCAAAGTACTTATGCTATCAAAATGACAGCTTCCGTCTTTCTAGTGTTAAAACATCCATCGTACAATTCGAATGTGACTCTGTGCGATATCTCTGCTATTTCAGTCTTAATACACTTGTCAGGACATCCTACCAATTCGATGAAGACGGTTAGGGTGCTGCTTCAAGATGACTTCAACAGCAAGGTTTTGTTATATATATTTCTTGGATGCAAGAACTAATTAATATCTATTATAAACCAATTTTCAAGATGACCATGATGAAACATAGTGGATATGTTACAAATTTATAGCCTGTGGTAAATTTCCAGATCTTCTTAAATTATGTTAAACGTATTAAATTTAACTTCATTTTCGATTTGTCCATGTCACATTAATCCGGTTCATAATTTTGTGTACATCAAATAAAAACTCAGACTTTATGTTGTATTACAAATTGCGTACTGGTAGGGCAAAAATTTAATTGCTTAACATATAACAGCATATCATTGGACCAAATTTAGTTTCAAACACTTGCATTGTTTTAAAGATATTGCAATATATAATGCAAGTACGTGTTACATACGATTGGGAGAACAGTAAAAAATCACATTTATTACCTTAACAGTCCATTTATTACACTAATATTGCAACAGATTACATCAGAATGAAATTTGATTCGATTCGGATAAGTTGTTTTAGAGATATTGCAATATTATGAAAAA
Organism: Amaurobius ferox; assembly: GCA_951213105.1. Classification (NCBI taxonomy): domain Eukaryota; kingdom Metazoa; phylum Arthropoda; class Arachnida; order Araneae; family Amaurobiidae; genus Amaurobius; species Amaurobius ferox. The sequence continues at coordinate 20,671,395 of OX578153.1, forward strand.
TGCGAAATCGCATACGCTGGTGTATTGCAATATTATGAAAAATGCGCAATCGCATACTGTGGTGTATTGCAATATCTCTAATTAAGTATATATACACTGTTGCACATACATCGCTTTACTAAGGAAATGTGTCTATTAAAAATGTGTATGACAGATGTATATACTCTACAAAAGTGAAACATTAATAAAATTCCATGATGTTTTCGCATTTATATAATAACACATATATATATATATATATTTAATATTTGCTTTTAATCATTGCAGTAGTTAACAAGAGAATACATACATTCTCAGCCATAAACGAAACAATGCTAAACATTTTCATTATTAACACTTTGAAATGTCTATATATTTTAATTAAAGCAAAACGTGTTTTCGCCATAAAAAGCAGTACTTTTTATACTAACGAAAGTAAACGAGTTTTTTTTTCTGTACAAAACAATAATTCAAACGCCTGCTTCAATTTTTCGTAAAAATGTCTGCATTAGTGAAAAAATCATGACTTTTTCTTTTCTCCACACTTGTTATTTATGAAAACGGTTACCAGGACTATAATATGTTCAAGATTTTTTTATCTTCAAAGATGACTGATGTGGAATGAAAAGGGATTCTTCGAAAGGAAATAAGAATTGTGTTACAAATAAGTACTTTGAGTGTTGAATCGCTTCTTTTCTTGGCATTAAGTTCTTTCTTTCTTTCTTCATCTTCAGGGTAAAATGGGATAAGAATGTGCTCTAAATTTGCTTCAATTGAACGTAATGAACAATTAGTGTTGGAGCAACTAACAGTCATGATAAAAAAACTCTCAAAAAATTGCTGTAATATAAATTCAATTTCATATAGGTCATATCAATATGTTATATCAAGAGGCATCCAAGAGGTTATATCAAGAAGTATCCAAGTCTTCTATTATTGAACTTTCTTGGGAATCTCATCTATTACTTTCCTTATATACATAATGTATAAGGAAAGTATTATGACGAGGTCGAAAATTCGAATTCGAGTTTTCGACGGGAGAGCACGTTTCAAGCATCCCTGATCAAGAATCAAACATTTTTGAAGTGATGTCTGTGTGTGTGTGTGTGTGTGTGTGAAAGTATGTGTGTGTGTGAGTGTGTGTGTGTCCGTGAGTCTCTGGAGACGATAACTGACGAATGAATGGATCGATTCGAACGAAATTTGATACAAAAATTACAATCCGTAAACGCTGAAAGCTTATTGTTTTTATATGTAATCGAATGTCCAGAACCTCCCTAAATTTTCGAGTGAAATTTTGAAAAAATCGTCAAGAAATCAAAACCGCTAATAAAGTTACCCAAATAGACATTTCTAATGTAATTCTTCATTAGAAAACGATTAATTTGGCATAAATTTTAGAACGATAACATGAACCGTTCTCGAGATATTGTACATTTTTCAAAAAAGTTATCAAAAAGTCATATAAAATAAAAAAAATATTTCTATTGAGAAACATGTTCACTTTTCATATGTAATACCATGCGATAAATTGAGTGACATCATTCTCGTGGATCTGGCTCGTTCCATTCATGAAAAAAGATACTTTTTCCTTAGAATAATACTTTTGTATTTGAACGCCAATAGTTATTTATCTGCTTTAAGAATAACTTATTTCTTCGTGCATAACGCTTGGCGAGATTTTGGCGACGAGTTTGTCGGAATGTCGCCAACTTGGCGACTTTTTTGAAATGTTGCCAAATTAACAAAAATCTTACCAAATGGATAAAAATGACGCTAAATCAATGAAAATGACAACTAATTGTCGAAAATTCAATATCTTGGAAAGAATATTAGTATCTACTATAAGAAAAACGTATTTCTTTTACTGTAAAAGTAGTAAATTCATTACATTATATAAGGAAAGTCATGTGTTGCCCACATCAGATTTTTTTTCATTTTGTAGAAAGTCAAGTTTCGAATAATTATATTTTTAAATTGAACTCTCTTGAAACTTTCTCCATCAAACTCCCCTATTAGTGATCAATGTATCTTCTTCTTTTCCGCTCGGAATTGTTAAGTATTATTGTTTTCCATCCGGTCTGCTTTCTTCATTTTTCAGTTATTTGTTTTCCTTTTTCCATATTATAGTTATTTTTCCGCAATCACATTTGCTGGAGGTTATCTGGTTTCATGGTTTTTGTATGCAGTACAGTTTCTAAAACAATTTAATATTTCTTCCAGCCGGAGAAGTTTTGACGGTGTAATTTAAATTACCAACTGTGCAGTTGTGGGTGCTGCTTTATGTAATCTAATGGTTATGGCAAAAATTATTGTGTACTTTGTAGTTTTCTGAGACCATTGATTAAGGATATGGAGATGAGAATGGTGCGGTTTAACATATGACGCGTCCTGCAACCAATTTGTGCTATTTCTTTCGAATGAGCTACCTCTTCAGGATGATGTGATGTCCCATGTGTTGTTTGTGAGGATCACAATGTTATGGAATGTTTCTGATTTTTATCTTGAGGTACTAGAAATGTGGTGTCCTTTGAAATTTTGTCTCGATAATGATTTGTAATAATTTGAGTACTTCATGGCAGTAGATGTGTTGGTCACGTTTCCAGTTCATGCGTTGAGGTGTTGTACTGCTGAGTTGACCGATATCTCGATATTTTATGTTGTTTTTACTGATACAACCAGGACGAAGTCATCCGTGTCTGCGCTTATGTGTTAAGACTGAGTTCCTCTTGATATAGCTGTGCCAGCCAGGATTTTCTATTGTATAGGGTCTAAATATAATCTTTGTATCCATTTATCGTGAAATGATCATTTGGATATAGAATTTAAATACATGTAGATGCTGATTCTACCTAGTAAATTGCTGAAGAATGGTATAATACTTGAAGGAAGTTGCAGTATTGAGACCATGTGTCTTTCTTGTTGCTATGCACATTGTCAAAAAACAAGTATATTGTCTGTAGTTTTGTGTTAGTGTTTATATCGTTATTGTTTCTTTGAATAGTGAAGCCCTAGTAGCAATCAAATATTGGCTTTTTTTGGCACTAATATTAGACCAATATCAAAAAGTGGACATTTTGAAGGAATTGGCACAATATTGGCTTAAAATATTGGAACAATATTGGGAAAATATTACGCCAATATTTACAATGTAACACCAATATTGTTGTGCTATTGTAATGAAACTATTAGCCAATATTAGAGGCCAATATAACCCCAATATTTAACCAGTATTGGAATTGCATTGGAAATATCTCCAATATAATGTCAAGATATACAATATTGGTCAAATATTAAATGATACTAGGGAGAGTTTAGATTGTATGTTGTGTTGAGTACTGCACTTAAGGTTTTGATTTGAAGGTCTAAGATGATGTGACTTTTGATAAATCTCTCAAACATTTTATCTATTGCAAAGAACAGGAAAATAACCCTTTATAATTTAGTCTGTGTCATTAATTTGCTTCACAAAGACTATATTTTTATGAGAGAAGAAATACCCGATTAAATAGCTTAAATAAAGTAGGATTAAAATAAGCTTAAATGAAGTTTAAATAGCTTATATAAAGTAGAAAGAATAAGCATCTGATAAACCTTAAATGGCTTAAAGTAGGAAGAATAAGTATCTGATAAAGCTTAGATAGCTAAAATAAAGTAGAAATAATAAGCATCTGATAAAGTTTAAATGATTTTATTTAGAGGAAAATTCACTCAACTCGTAATCATAACAGATTGGTCATTAAGTGTAAATACAACCGTGTATGAGAATTGGATTTTTTTATCCACAATACTTTACGTTTCTTTTATATACACTATATAATGTAGAGAAAGTAAAAACAATTTCCCAAACAGACCAGTAATGTTTGATTTAGTATATTTTTTTCCTCTTTTGAAGATCAAGAAAGCGTTCAGACTCTTGGGCTTTATACAGAATAAAAGTTGACAGCATAGTTCCTTGAGAAGGTGAAAAAAGAAGAAAATACTATTTCCTATAAGAGAAACAAAGTGATTTCTCTTTTTTCTTCCTTATTCATTTGAGCATTTCATATTGTTTACGGAAACTCTGAATAGACTTATTTGTTAATATTTTTTCGATGTTTAAAACTTTTTAATCAGAATTATTGTACCCCTACCTAATTCCTGCTATGTTCATTACCCCACATTTCTATATGAGCATTAAGTAATTAAGTATAGCAAATGAATCACAAATTCCACATGATTTCTGGAAAAGGGTAAATAAAAAATATATACCGTATTTATTTCACATCCATCTGTTTTAAGATAGCATATTGATGTTTAAAAAGCAGATTAACCTGAATTGTTCAAACATTTGAACATTTCACTTGAAATGTTATTTATCTTGCATTTGCAATTTAAATCTCTTGGACTTACTTTATTTTTTAACTTATTTTAACTTTTATGTAAAACAAGAACGATCAATCAAGCATAATGCATTGATTATGAAACACTTTGCAACTGCAATGCAATTTTATTTAAACATATCTAAAATGCGATACATTCAGCAGTAATATTTTTTAAATTATCACAATACTACAATAATTTATTATATTTGAAAACATAAAACTTCATCGAAAAAAATGAACTTTAATTCAAATGACGTCATCGAATTATAAATCATATGGCTCTCAATGAAAAACAGTAAATGTTTCATTCATGCATTTTTATTTCATTCATCATAGTACTACAATAATTACTTAAAAACTGAAAACCATGGAGATAAAAATAATTTAACTCTGTCTAAATCCTCATCGAAAAAATCGGTTATAAAGTCGTCTGTAAAATGAAAGAATGTTTCATTCGTATCAGCTATATTGCAGACTCCAGAGCTAAATAATTTTGCGTTAAAGAAATTCAGCAAATATTATACTACAAGTCTCATCCTACATCTTAATGTGTTTACATTCTCCATAAGTGAAAATTAGGCTTCGTTGTAGAACTAATAAAAGTTTGATGATCATTTAAACCATAGGTTCTCAACCTTTTTTTGCCCACCGCCCACTTTGAGAATATTTTTTTCCTAATGCCCCCCCCCCCCATTTTTTTTACTTGCGAATCTGAAACAGCTATTGCCACGATTATATTTAAACGTGTAATATTATATACTATAGTCGAAAGATAGGACATGGCCCTATCCTATTTCTGAGTTTAAAGAAGACTGTTTCAATGAGAACAATTAAAACGCATACTTAATTATATTGAAAAGTATTTTTATTAACATTCAAAATACATTGCATTTATATAACTTATCTAATGAGAAGGTTGAATTTGATACATTTTAAGGAGTTTGTTAATATCAGGCTCGATTTTACTTAAAAACAACCGTAAGTCGCCGCGCTCAGTAACATGGAGCCGATTTCTCTTGTTCAGCGAAATCCATGTTCAGCTAAATAGGAAGGTGAGAATGCTATCAGATATCGTTGAACAATCGATCATAAACCTGGGTGCAGTTGCAAAATCGGCTTCTGCAGCCAAAATTCTTGGTAGCCATTCTTGAATTTAATTTTTAATTCCTTATTTGTCGTCAGTTCTATTAGTTCTTCTAACTGGGATGATCCTGCTGTGTTGACATTTGAAAAAGGATCCAAAACCCAGTCTGGAATGTCCATGTTTAAAATGTCCTGGAATCGTTCCTTGAAATCGCTGCGGAGGTTTTCCAAGTGTTGACAATAAACAAGCAAGTCGTCGTCCTTGAATGATACTGCTGATAAATTTGGGAAATTATTGAATTCGCGTCTGCCGATATTTCTTTTGTATAATAGCAGTTTGGACACAAAAGCAGCAACGCTATTTTTTCTCTTAATCAAGTTTAAGTCGTCGCCTTGAAGTTGGAGATTGACATCATTAAACAATTTATACAGGTCTGTCAAGCACGCAATATCGTTCTTTGTTGAGATAAGGTTGTCGAGCAATTCCGTGTTTTTATTTCCTAGGAACTCTATCACAGACCCAAACAGATTGTAAAATCGAATCAAACAAGTACCTTTTGACAGCCAGCGCACCTCTGTGTGAAGCAGCAATCGGTTGAAATCTTCATCATTGGCAATGCAAAGCTGACTGAATAATCTGTCATTCAACGAGTTACTTTTGATTTTATTAACTGCTCTGATAACATATTGCAGTGATGTATGGAGGCGTTCACTCATATTTTTCGCAACCAAATGCTGGCGATGAATTACGCAATGCACAACAAGCACGTCAGGAACTTTATTTTTTAAGCATGCTATGACGCCTTTGTTACGTCCTGTCATAGCCGGTGCGCCATCCGTAGCAACTGACAAAATATTATTAAAAGGAATTTCCTTTTCGACACAAAACTTTTCCAGTGTATTAAATATGGTTTCTCCTTTGTATCTGTTTCCAAATTCGTGGCAAACAATAGTTCTTGACATATTTTCTCATCTTTGATAAACATCACGTATGACAATAACATTGATTCATTGGTTGATAAAGGGGACTCATCCAGCTGAATTGAAAATTGACAAGTCTGCAGATGATTGCACAATGATTCCCCAATGTTTTCAGCCATCTCATCAATTCGTCTTTTGCACAGAACTATTGCTCAAAGGAGTTTTTCGAATAATATCTGCAGTTGGTTTATGGAGCACAGTGGTTATTATTTCATTTACTGCTGGTAAAATTAAATCTTCCCCAATAGTATGTGGTTTGCATGTTTTAGCAATCAACAATGAGATATTGTACGAAGCTCGAAGTCCGTCATCGTCTTGCTCAGAAGCTGATGAAAAAAGTTTTGATACAGTTGGCTGAATTTCGTACTTCTTTTCATGTTTTGAAAATAGGTCACATATTTGTCTTTCTTATCCGGGTGTATTTTATTAAAATGATCTTGAAGCCTAGAAGGCTTCATCGCTTCAATGGAAAATGTTTTTTGACAAATAAAGCAAATTGGCGATGATGGATTTGTGGGATTTTCGATAAATCCGTACTTAATATAATCTATACTATACTGCCGCCTCTTCTTTTTTGCTTCCGACATAGTTTTTACTTTACAGATACGTGAATAGTATTAGTGTACTCGTACTTTTAAAACCCTGTTATCAATTGCGCGCGATGATGCTAATGAAAATAAAATGAACAATCACTGCCTCTATATAGGTTAGAGACATATAACACGCATCGGCAGGAATAGGATAAACATGCAGTGACTCGTTTATAATACCCGGCGCCGAAGTAAAGCGCGGGGGCAAGGGTGTGCGGGAGCAGAGTGCGGGTTAGAACAAGCACAGATAATACTGTCCATTCTTGCAGGATTGCACAAATCACGTTATTTAACAAAAACTTGTTATAACTGAATTCATGCATATTTTTTGCTATTTTTTATTAACAGGCTTTTGTTAACTTTACCTGTATTTATATATGAGATATTTCACGTGAAATTGGAAGATTTGAAAATTTTTAATTCAAATCTAAAATCAAAAATTTTTATATCATCCAATTTAATGTAGATCTGAATGTAATGGAATCTTTAAGTCAATTTTCATCCACTTCCCGAACTACCGAAATATGTGAATTTTCGCACACGTGATAAAAATGATTAAAATACATACAATAACAAAAATTAACCAATATTAAAGTTTACTTTAGTTAGTGCGTGATTAGCATGTTTTTCTTTGTCTTTTTTAAACTATATTTTTTTAATCTGTCTACCGCCCCTCCGTACCATCTCAACGCCCCCTAATTTTCTTTGGGTCTTCTACTGCCCCCCTGAAAGTCTCAAACGCCCACAAGGAGGCGTGTTCGCCCACGTTGAGAACCTATGATTTAAACTGAAATATATTGTAATTGCGTAGTTACAGAATATAAATGCTTAGAAATTAAGTAAAAATAAAGCGGTATTTGGACGAATGCAACACTAAATATAAATTAAAAAGAACTGTAAAAATCACAATTTTGACACAAGATGGATGGCCCGGCCGTCCAAATAGTTGCTCTTAGTCCTCTGGACGAGTCGGACGGTCTGGGTCTTCTACAAGATGGATGGCAATGAACATTTAAACTCAAATATATTGTAACTGCGTTATTTCAGAATATAGATGCACAGAAATTATGAAAAAAAGGGGGTTTTAGGACGGATACAACAATAAATATAAATTAAAAATAACTTACAAAAATTACGATTTTGACACTAGATGGATGCCATATTTCATTTTGAAGTGGATCACCTGATCTCTTCATATAATATGGGTGTAATTATTATTTAAATTTTTATTTAAAAATCTACCGAATATATTTTGCTGATTTTTTTTTCATATTTCTTACGGGCTAATTTGAATATTTCTGGAATTTGAATATTGAGGAACAGCTCCGTGTTGTAAATCAGCTAAATACTTCATAGACCAGTAATAATATTATGAATAATGAGATGACTTTCTTCTTTGTGCATTTGTCGAACAGATCTTAACAAAATGATTTTTGAACTATTTCTTCCACTCAGTGTTTCAATTTCAAAAGGTTAAATGGAATTAAAACATAAGTTTTGCACTGTTCAGTTGGAAGTCTGTGAAATGTTTGTGAGATCTTGGTTCCTAAGGTGCGTTTGAAATTGCACACATTATGCACATGATTAATTAATTATCACATTAATCGCACTATAAACATTATGACATTATGAATCTCTAATTTTAGACATGTAAACTTCTTATTCGTGTTCACTACTTTTTGGAAATTGCAGTTGTTTACTTATTTAGTAATTTACCAAAATAATTATTTGGTATGGAAGGTTAAAAAATCCGATGTGAGCAGTATATGACTTTCCCTTTATATTATAATGAATTTATTTTTTCCACAGTAAGAAAATGATGCATAAGATCTACTGCCTAATGTTTTTAATGTTGAAATGTACATTTAGCGCTGTTTTGGATGACAGCATATAAAACTATTACAAAACACCCAATCAACTTATATTTTGCACAACTCTAAATTTACAATTATCAATAATGATATCATCCGGAATAAGCAATACAGTCCATATATTAAACTATTCTAGAGATTCATAAATTTGCGTATTTTTGCTATTAATTTACCGTCATTTTTTAAATTTAAATTATAGTTTCGTCAATCTAGGGCTAAACATGGCCAAGTTGGTAATATTTCGCGATTAGGCGGCAAGTCGAAATTGATCTCCAAGTGTTACAGACAAATAGAGAGCAGCATATTTCTTATATAGTACAAATGACTGTTGGTGAGTTGTCAGGTTCATAATAGAAAATTATTACAAAATGTATCTTCTCTCGTGAATGAAACGAACTAGATATAAGAGAATGATGTTAAGCAATTACGACCTAGAAAGACCAGCGGAAAAGATAATCGTTTGATTGTAAGATAAGCACGAATTCTACGAAGCGTCTTTGTTCACCATTCAAATACTATTCATATAATGCTATTCAGTATGGCTTTCAATTGATCTTCAGCCCAAGCCCACCTCGCCGAGAATATGGAAAATTCTAAATTACGGTATGCTATTCTTGCCATCTATCATCTTGACACTATCTAGAACATGTCATATGTGGAACAGAAACTTGGCATATGATCTATTTTTTAAGAAGAAGGAATTGTCTAAAATTACATAAAAATGGAAATTCCCAATGACATCTTAAATCAATTTATCAGTAAATTTTCAATATGATGGACTATATTCTATAATCTGTCTGTCAAATTATACATAGTCATATAGTAGCATTATATCCTCTTCTTTCGAAACAAGGTTGGGGGGGAGGGGGGGGACCTAGCTCTTATTTCTATAACCATATTATTTTGCAGGTGCTCCAGTTAGGAAGCAGGTGTGGTGCAGGTTAGGTGCTCCAGCAGGTGCTCCAGTTAGCTCCAGTATGACTTCATTTCACTTCAAAATGCCCGATTAGGGAAACGCACATATAACTTGCAAATCATTTTTACACAAAGTTTCTAATAAATTTAAAAAATTCAGTTATTCCGGCAACTCTGCATTTCTATACAGATTCACAAGTTGCACACACATTGATTTAGTCCAAATTCAAAACCTTCGGATAAGAAGATCTTGAAAAAGAAAATAAGCGTAACTGCCGGAATTGCTGGTCAATAAGCCCCAGGGGAAAATTCAGTAAAGCAGAAATGCATTGCATCGGAGAGAGAGCAGAATTGAAAAGAAATACCCAGCTATATATGAAAAATATATAATCGATCGTTTTTGTTCAATTGAAATAAAAGATAAAAGACGAACCGTTGCCATGGAAACTGTGAACTGGCGGGAAAAAGGAAATAGATGAGGTATTATTTTTTATCACAAGTTTCACTTTTAGATACTTCTGTGCAGTTGCATCCTGTTTGCTTACCAATATGAATTGTATATACGTAATTTAAACTCTTAGATGAAAGTTTTTAGACAATTATTGGTAATTTTGTATTATGTTCTATTGCATAATAAAAAATTTGATGAGGGCAGCACATGACTTTCCTTATATAATGCAATGAATTTACTACTTTTACAGTAAAAAAATAGATAATTCCAATAGTAGATATTTATATAACTAATAGTAGATTCTTATAGTAGATACTTATAGTAGATTCTTATAGTAGATATAGATTATAGTCTTTCCAAGATATTGAATTTTCGTCACTGAGTCGTCATTTTCATTGATTTATCGTCATTTTTATCCATTTGGCGAGTTTTTCGTTAATTTAGCAACATTTAAAAAATTCGTCAAGTTGGCGACATTCCACCAAATTCGTAGCCAAAATCTCGCCAAGCGTTATGGACGAAGAAATAAGTTATTCTTATAGCAGATAAATGACTATTGGCGTTCAAATACAAAAGTATTACTCAAAGTAGGTTCATGCTATCGTTCTAAAATTTTTGTCAATCGTTTTCTAATGAAAAATTACATAAGAAATGTCTATTTGCGTAACTTTATTAGCGATTTTAATTTTTTGACGATTTTTTCAAAATTTCACTCGAAAATTTAGGGGATTCTGAACATTCGATTGCGTATAAAAACAATAGGATTCCAGTGTTTACGGATTGTAATTTTTGTACCGAATTTCGTTTAAATCGGTCCATTTGTTCGTCAGTTATCGTCTCCACACACACACATACTTTCACACACACACACACACACACATACTTTCACACACGCACACACACATACTTTCACACACACACACACACACACACATACTTTCACACACGCACACACACATACTTTCACACACACACACACACACACACACACAATTTCACACACACGCACACACAGACTTCACTTCAAAAATGTTCGATTCGTGACCAGGGATGCTTGAAACGTGCTCTCCGTCGAAAACTCGAATTTGAATTTTCGACCCCGTCACAATACTTTCCTTATACATTATTGTATATAAGGAAAGTAAGAAGTTATTCTGTGAAAGCTTGTTGTTTTATTTGATAAATAACATTATCGTTGCATTAAAAACAGAGTTAAATTTTATAATTGATTTAAATTGAAATATCCAGTTACCTACCTATATTTTACATAACATATTTATGTATTCATTTAATGCTGCATTTTAATTTCTTATGTTTTTGTAACATATAAATATTGTTTTCAGTGCCATTTTTGTGATCGTGCGAAATTGCGAAATTATGTTTTGGACTCAAAATAAGAAATACTGACGAAGATGCATGGCTGAATATGTGATGATTGTCAAAGCTGTACTCATGGAGCTTAAAAAACAATAATAAATTAGATAGATATGTTTGATGTATTCTTTAGAAAACAATATGGTCTACCTATTTTTTAACAACAAACATTTTTCCATAAAATTAAATATAGTTTTAACTTCATAAAAATGCTTATTTGTCGATTTTGTAACTGTTTTTTAGTGATTAGTTGCGTTTTCATCTCCCAATTATGTTAGTTAAAACGTATATAATGGAAATAAATTAGCAAAACTTAAAAAATTACTTATTTATCTTGTATAAAATAAAACCATATTTGTGGAACTATCGCGAGGTGGAAGTGAAGCTTCGTCTCATCAATTTGATTTAATATCAAAACAGTTAATTTTTCTAAATGTCATTAAATTTTATGATATTTGGATTAGAATACTGTAAAGCGGTATATAAATAGAATAAACATAACGTAATTAAATTAAATACTTCGATATGCATTCATCACTCTTTCGATTCATACTCTAAGAAGGAAGTTGTTGTCAACTATAATAAGATATAAATATATTCAACTGCAAATTGTCTAAATAGCAATCAAACGCTGTACAGATTGCTGTGCCCGATATGGGAATGAATATATTCTTAACAGCATTTAATTTTTAATTGAGCTTTTTCTCTAAGAATATAATCAGGAGTTGTGAATTTTTAAAACAAAATTAATGTTAAAATCACCACTGAGAATCATTGGTAATTTGTCCAGATTTTTTCAAAATAATTTTGCACCCTTAATAGTGTATGGCGGCAAGACTTCGTGAATAAATCCAATGGTTCCATCAACGTTTTCGTTACGCGATATGTAGATAGCGATCTTGAGAATCATTTGTCCTTTTTCCAGTCGACAATGGACTACACAGATATCATGAATTCCTCTGGACACCAACAATGCTTGGATACGTCGGGGCTCTTTTATTTTGCCATATAAAAATTAACAAAATTTCACAATTTTCAACGAACTCTTTGTTAACAACATAAAACGACGCTCCATAAACACACTGTATAGTTTTAAAACACACTAAAGTTCACAATTTTCACCGAAAACTTGTCAACAAATATAAAAAAATCTGATGTGGGCAACACCACATGACTTTCCTTATATAATACAATGAATTTACTACTTTTACAGTTAAGAAAAATGTTATTCTTATAGTAGAAAATTCAATATCTTTGAAGGAATATTAGTATCTTATATTCTTTCAAAGATATTGAATTTTCTTGAATTAGTCTTCATTTTCATTTATTTAGCGTCAATTTTATCCATTTGGAGAGATTTTTGTTAATTTGGCAACATTTAAAAATGTCTCCAAGTTGGCGAGATTCCACTAGATTTGTCGCCAAAATCTCGCCAAGGGCTATGGGCGGAGAAATACGTTATTCTTACAGCAGATAAATGACTATTGGCATTCAAATACAAAAATATTACTCTAAGTATCTTTCTCGTGAATGGAACGCGTTAGATCCACGAGAATGATGCCACCAAATTTATCGCATGATATTACATATGAAAAGTGGCCATGTTTCTCAACAGTTAATATTTTTTTTAATTTATGGGACTTTTGCTAAATCTATTTGAAAAATGTGCAATAACTCGAGAACGGTTCATGCTAGCGTTCCAAAATTAAAGTCAATCGTTTTCTAAGGGAAAATTACATAAGAAATGTCTGTTTGCGTAACTTTATTAGCGGTTTTGATTTTTTGATGATTTTTACAAAATTTCACTCGAAAATTTAGGAGGGCTCTGAACATTCGATTGTATTTTAAAACAATAGGCATCCAGTATTCATAGATTGTGATTTTTGTACCAAATTTCATTCGAATCGCTCCATTCGTTCGTGAGATATCGTCTCCATAGACTCACTGACACACACACACACACACATCAGCTCAAAAATTTTCGATTCGTGATCAGGGATGCTTGAAACGTGCTCTCCCGTCGAAAACTCGAATTCGAAATTTCGACCCCGTCACAATACTTTCCTTATGCATTATGTATATAAGGAAAGTAATAACGCTTCATAAATACACTGTATATGTGGTGCACCGCGAAAGTCTTCACCGACTGCGCTTAGCGTAGCCTACGAATTCCCCATGTGCAAGTGCAGCGTGACGTGTACGAGGTAAAGAAAAGTATTTTCAATCAATTGATGAATTATTACTATTTGGTGTTTCATTACACATCTGTTTGAAGTTTTGAAAACTTGTTATTAAAAGGAAAGAAAAAAATATTATTCATTTTTCAAGAGCATATTTATCATCTGTTACTTTCAACATGCATTTATTTCATTATTATATAGTATATGAATAAAAATTGAAAAATAATGTTTCTTATGTTTAAATATATAACGAGTTTATACATAGGTCATACGATCTTTCCTAATAATAGTTAGGATTTTCATACAGAACACAAACAAATCAGTACGCCATGTCATTCTGACACTATCACTTCATGTGAATGTAATGTTTATGCATTAAAAAACTGCATTAATTACGCTAAATTTCGCGCCTTATTACAGACTCTATTCAAGACCGTGATCTTGAAACTTAAAAATATTTTTTTGAAGTCTAAATATTACACAAACAGATTGTTACTATCAGTTTGTTGTGTTGACTAATATAATTTTCTCGGGAATTATGATCATTCGTAACATTAAAAAAATAAAATTATATTTCTATCTTGAATGAAGTGCTATGCGGCCGACTAGGTGGGTCGTGGGGAGGAGACAACCAATGTCCAACAGATTAGTAGCCTGAAACTAAACAATTAGACAAGCATATATCTTCATATCCAACTATCTAATTATTGGTTTCATTAGCGTAGATTGGCGCTCTAAAATTACTGTTTCTCAACCTTTATGAGATTGTGATCCGATAAATTCTTTTTCTTATAAGACGAGGATTTCAAATTTGCTCGTAAATTTTTAAGTTCATACATTAAACATAAGTATTAATAATTAATCATTGCATAGTGTATTAGTACATTCACGAGCCGAATACCAGTTGAAATTCAAAGGTATCACAATGACCAACTTTTGAAAAACATAATTTTTTGAATGATTCAATTTTTCCATTGGTCCTTTAAAATGTGTCAATCTGTGCACCAAATTTCAAATATCTGTCTCACTTCAGACTGGAAATTTCTCATTTTTTCAGCTAACTAAATATGTAAGGGTGCAGCATCCTTAAATTTGAAAATATTAGAAAGCTGAAATTATACACTTTATTCCTATCTAACGATCTATCATTACACCAATTTTAAAGTCGCCATCTTATTGCAAAGTCCGTTTTAATATCATTTCTCATTTTAAATGTTTTGATGTGAAGAACCCATTAAATGAACCTTTTTTTAAAATTACGACTTTTTCCTCAGATTTTATCGATCGATTGTATCAAATGTGTATCAAATTTTAAGTCTTTATCTCACAATTGACTTTTTGAACGTTTTTTGTGTGGAGCTTTCTCCGCTACAGAACATTTTTGAAAAACTCTATTCTTCCAGAGGGTTTTCTGAACGATTGACTTGTGTAACAAATTCCAAGACTCTATCTCACATAAAAAGACGTTCTTCATTTATTCGGCAAATTGAATATTTTTAGCCTGCAGAACCTTTAAGGTGTCACATTATGGAGAACTGAAATTGTGCAGATACTTCATTTCCAACTATCTACCATCACGTCAAATGTAAAGGTTGTATCTTATCGCTAAGGGTGTTTTTCTATCATTTCACTTTTCAAACGTTTCTGTGTTGTGCACCCACCCTCTTAAATTACATTTTTGAATAATTCTATTCTTCTTTTGTCATCGAATGATTAGCCCAAATACCATATTTCAAGCGAAATGTCATATTGTAACAAGAAAGATCAATCATGCTTAAAGCATTGATTATGAAACACTTTCCAAATTCAATGCAATTTTATTTAAAAAAGTCGAAAATGCAATAGATTCCTCGGTAATATTTTAAAACTTATCGCAATACTACATTGATTTATTATATTTGAAAACTTAAACCTTCATTGAAAAAAATGAACTTCATTCAAATGACGGCATTGAAATATAAATTACCTGGTTTAAATATCTCTAAAATGCAATACATTCCACGGTAATATTTTTAAAACAATCATAATACTACGATAATTTATTATATTTGAAAACTTCATCGAAAACAACTGAAATAATTTCAAATGACGTCATAGAAAAAATAACACGCCTGGATCTCTCTATAAAAGCAGGATTTCATTCATAACTTTGTCCCATTCATATCATTCATCACAATACTATAATAATTTATTTTATTTAAATATTAAAACCATGGAGCTACAATTCATAAACTCTATGCTTAAAACTTCATCGAAAAAAATCGTCTTTCTGTTTATGAAATCAATTAATATTTCATTGATATCAGCCATGCAGACTCCATGGACTGAATTATTTTGTGTTAAAGAAATACAGTAATTCTAATACAACTCATTCTACATATTTTGCTGTTTACATTTTACATAGGGGAAAAATAGGCTTAGTTGTAGAAATAATCAAACTTGAATGAGAATTTAAACTCAAATATATTGTCATTGTGTTGTTTTAGTATGTAGATGCACAGAATTTAAGCAAAAGTAAAGTTGTTTTAGGACGGATACAACACTCAATATGAATTAAAAAGAACTTTAAAAAATCGCGATTTTGAAACAAGATGGATGTCATATATCATTTTGAAGTGGGTCATGTGATCGTTTCATATCATGGTCACGTGATCGTTTCATATAAGATGTGCAATTATTATTTTAATTTTTATTTAAAAAACTACTGAATATATTTCGCTGAAATTTTTTTTATATATTTTATGGAACAATTTGACTATTACCTAAAATTTTCGAAGCAATTTGGGAATTTTAAATCCGCTTAAAAAATGTTTGAAAAATTAGGTCCCATAGGGCTCAATGTATTTCATTTTTTCAACCCGGGTTCAATCCAAAACTAATATGATATTATTCATTTATATTCCCATAGGTCCTACAGACCGTCTGAACAACATACTAAAATTAATATACATACTAATATACATACTATTAAACATACTAAAAGTCATTTTTACGGCACTTATCGTGCTAACGGACAGACAGACAGACAGACAGACAGACAGAATGAACAAAGTCATAAACATTTTTCAACTTTGTTGTAAAGTATTAAAAAAGGCGTTTTCCATTTGTTCGTCAAATAGAACATTTTAGAATGCTGCCCCCTAAATAGCAAATGTGGGGAAAATGAAATTGCGCACTTTCTTCCTTTCTAACTATCCACCTGTACACCAAATTTGAAGTCTCTATCTCATCTCGAAGCATGATTTTTCCACCATTTCACATTTCGAATGTTTTTGTGTAAAGTTTCCACCCCCCCTTAAATGAACATTTTTGAAAAACTATATTGTTCTTGCGTTTTCTATCAGGTGATTGGTCCATATATCAAGTATCAAGCCTCTGTCATATTTTAAAAGGGACGTTTCGCATTTATTCCGAAAATCGAATATTTTGGTCTGCGCCACCCCCAAAAGTAGAAATATTAGAACACTGAAATTGTACACTTTCTTTCTTCCAAACTATATTCCCATACACCATTTTTGAAATCTCTATCTCATCCCGAAGCATGTTCTTTTTATCAAATCACTTTTCGAACGTTTTTCTCTGCCGCACCCCTTTAAACGAACATTTTAGAAAAACTCTATTCGTCTTGGGTATTTTCATCAGATGATTATCTCATATATCAAATTTCTAGCCTCTATCGAATTTTAAGGGAGCCGCTTCTCATTTATTCGGCAAATCGAACATTTTTGTGTGCGACACCACCTTAAATAAAATATATTGGAAATCTGAAATGGCACACTTTCTTCCTTTCGGACGAGTTACTCATACACTAAATGTGAATCTCATCGCAAAACATGCTTTTATATTATTTCACCTTTCGAACGTTTTAGTGTGGAGCACCCTCTCTTCAGAACATTTTCGGAAAATCCGATTTTTCCAGGGGGTTTTATCGAACGATCGGCCCGTATACCACATTTCAAGTCTCTATCTATATTCAGGAAGTACCTAAACAAGAGTGACAAACGGACAGACAGACGAACACTTGTAAAGTAGAATATATAGATGTATACGGAGTGGTATGTGTTGAACATATATAAAATTATATTTAAATAAGTTATCAATTACTGGACTAATGGATCTTGTAGAGTATTGTAATTTCCCCAGGCAAACATCTTTAAATTAATTTATGCTGATTTTCATTGGCATATCCTATTTTTATCACCAAAAGTTTTAAATATTATTCATTATAAAATTAATTATAGTAGTTTTAAATATTTTTACTGATGTTCGTTTGAAAATAAAACGGTATTGAGAGAGAATTATATTTACCGATTTTAATTCATTATAGTCGTCAGGTATGCAGTCTCTTATTCATATTAAAATTTAAAGGCGACTTTGTTACTGACATTTCTACACAGAAGTTAATTAGGCGTTCTTGTTCTCAGCTTTTCGACAAATTCACGAATATTATTCTCCTTAGAATATTTCCGCTATGAAATATTTATTTACAAAAAAATGCTTAAAAACTAAAACGACAAATTTCAGGAGAATGTCTTGCAGCCCGGCAGTTAAGAAAAACTGCTGTAAATGATCACGGATTGAAAATGTTGCCCAAGCTCAGCAGAGACTTAGCAAACTTGTTCCTCACAATGCAAGCAAGGACAGCAGTCCATTAAATTACAGATAATAAATCAGGAACTAAGTCAAATGGTCTTTTAACGTATGTTTCACAGCTTATTATTCCTACTGGTTTTGAAAAGCAGAAATACTAACAAGATGGTCACAATAATGTACCCTCTCAGTATATAACATATACACAGCATGAAGCATAGAGATAATTTCAAGCTTATAAACTGCGTAACTGCCGGTATTTGTGATGAATATGTCCCAAGGGGGAAAACTGAGAGAAGTAGAAACACATTCCACTGGAGACAGAAAAAAAAATCATCAAGAGATCTATGAAGAATATGTAATCGATCGTTTTCTTTCAAATGAAATAAAAGATGGAAGACGAAAGGTTGCCATGGAAACCATAAAATGACGGTTAAAAAGAGACACAGATGAGGCATTCTTTTAGTTCGAGTTTCGCTCTGAGATACTTCTTTACATTCGATATCCAAAAGATTACATAAACTTATTATTCCAGTTGGTAGATTTATCTACCAAAATAAAAATATTATTTTATTAATTAAAATTTATTTATGATTTAATTCAACCAGGAATGCTCGTAAAACCATCATCGTCAGTGATAATAGTTGATTTATTAAGCACTTTCATGAATTTTAATTGAATACAAGATCCGGGGACAAAGCAATGAATGTCCTGTAAATACCAAGAGTTTGAAAGGAAATTGGAAATTTCAGATTGGATGAAGTAGTGAATTGATTTTGAGATATTGACAGTGTTGGGACAAATTGACAATAATTGATTGAGCTGCAAAATATTATTGATCGGTTGGCAAAGTATTAGAAGTCGAGCGAGGTTTTTTGGTAACAGATTGTAATCTCTGACCTTTATCTTGCTCTGGACCCAGGGTAAAACGTTTATGCCTGCATTTCCCACATCATATTCGACGACGGTTTCAGTGTCGTCATTGAACTTCTATTAAAGCAAAAATATTGACTCAAAATTACCAATGTGGTTTAAATTGTGATTTAAATATAACGTGAGAAAAATATTGACAGGATAATATCGCTTTCTTAAACCCACCCATCGCATGAAGAATTTACTAATTTGTGAAGTTGTAGAATTGTTGTTTTGAAATGTGATTGCATTTGATTTAACCAAACGATTATTTATTAAAACAATTATTATGCATAAAATAAAAATTTAAGACAATCAACGTTAAAAAAAATCCCGAAGAAATAACATTATGTGCTGGCAAACATCAATCCTCGTATAATAGTATCCTCACAAAGAAGTGGGGATTATCAGAAATTAAATTTAACTTTCAGGTACGTGGAATTATCGCTAAATTTTAGAAAACTTTCTCAACAGTCCTGAAGTTAGCGATGTTTTGCTAAATATGTTGCCAATTTAACCGATTTTGTCGCCAATTTTTTCAAATTTTTCGCCAAGCATGACAAGTAGACTGCCAGACCGGCTTACTGAGATATTAGATATTTATAGTAGTTGCTTT
This sequence comes from Amaurobius ferox, assembly GCA_951213105.1. Lineage (NCBI taxonomy): Eukaryota > Metazoa > Arthropoda > Arachnida > Araneae > Amaurobiidae > Amaurobius > Amaurobius ferox. The sequence continues at coordinate 20,691,301 of OX578153.1, forward strand.
TTAGTTTCTATTGGGAATAGGTCACTGAGGATAAGTTTAAACAGCTAAAGGGACGTTGGCCTGGAAAAGTTTTGAATTTGCTGTCTTAAACTCACAAGGAACCAAAGTAGAAAGATGGTAAAGAACAAGTGATCGCTAAGCAATAAACCTCTAGTGGAATATCAGAGAAGAAAAAATACTCTAGTAAAAGAAGAAAAGGAAAGAAAGAAACCCAGATCTAACTATGATGGATATCTAATCAATTGTTCCTCATCAACTGCAGTAAGGATAGAATACGAACGGTTGACATGGAAACAAAAAACGGTGGGGAAAACATAGACAGGTTAGTAATTATTTTATCTGAAGTTTCGTTATTAGATACTTCCTTACAGTCGAAATCGAAAAGCTTATCGCTGTTTGTGTATCGAGTAAATAGATAGTTTGCATTATGTAAATAGATAGTTCGCATTATGTAAATAGATAGTTCGCATTATGTAAATAGATAGTTCGCATTATGTAAATAGATAGTTCGCATTATGAGAATTTGGGGAAAGTTTTAAAGATATATTCTACTTTTAAAATGCGAAAAAGTCAGCAAAATCAAGGGAAATTTAATTTTTTTTTTAAATAAAATCTACTGGAGGTATTCAAATGAAATTTTTAGGGTAGAAAAAATAATATTCTTCTTTAATATTAAAAAAAATAAGAAATGCTATATGAAAAAATAATTATACTTTACCAATTTTTCATGTACTATAAAATCACAATAGGTTGTTGAACGCATGATATCTTAAATTATTATCAATATAAATAAACTAGCTTCGGTTTCATTAAGGAAAATATTCATAGTACATTTCATACTAGTATTATGTAGTTATTTTAATTTTTAATTGGGCAAGTTCCTATTTTTTAATTTATTTTTTTTAGAATTTTTAATAACTGTTTTCCTTCTAGAATGTTTATTTCATGTTACACATATAAATGTAATGCAATTATGAGTATAATCTCGTTAAATGAAAGAGTGAATTTTAGCTTTCATGTATATTTTAATACTAGTATAGCTAAGTAGACGACGAGTAAAACCAAATGCATTCGCAATTGTATATTCTGATTTATCCCGATTTGTGACACTACGCACCAAGCTGTGGCAACGAGAATTCGACATTCGTTTGAGTATTTTGTTAAGAAAAACAATATTTTTTTTTCATGAAGGACTGTCATAATAGTTTTCTGACTATAGTGCATCCTATTAATTTAACAATTTATGAAAAGCTTTAATATATCAACTTAATAAGTTAATTTTGATGTTAAAATATGTGATGACTTCAAGAAAATAGATCAGTTGATGGTTTTACTTCTGAGTTAACGTAAAATATCCACAACTGTATCCTGTTTAGTTTTTAATATATTTAGATACTTATGCTCCGTGTGTTAAAATTAAACATTATATATAAAAGCTAAACTTACGAGAAATTTTCCTTGTTCTCGATGATAAATAAATAATACAAAATGTGTACGATTAGGTACAATTACCGTAAGACATGCAGGTGTGTTTCTATGATTAATAATATAATAGACATATGTCAAATAGAATGATGCTATAAATAGAAGAATGCGCAACTGCCAGTACAGCTGTTCAATAAGCCGTAGAGAGAAAAATTAGAAAATAAAAAAATATATTCTTCTATAGAGAAATATGAAAATATGTGCCAAGAGCAATGAAGAATATCTAACCAATCGTTTTTGTTCAAATGAAATAAAAGATGAGAGAAGAACGCAGTTGACATGGAAACAAAAAATGGCGGAAAAAAGACTGAAATATTCTTTTATCTAAAGTTTCATTATTAGATACATCCTTACATTCAAAATCTAAAATTTTACAAATGCAAAATGTCATACAATCTTAATCTGAAATATGTTAGGGTATTTGTTTGCTTGAAAAAGCGATTTGAAATTTGGGTTAGATTTTATTTTATACGGAAAGGAATTATTTGTGGAATATACATGCATTCGTCCACGTGACTGGAAATAAAATAAGGGGGGAGTCAATAAATTGCATAAAAATTCATTGAAATTGAAATTCTAATAGCCCAGTAATAAAATGGAATAGTAAAGATTCGCAAATGTTAATTTTATTGGTCAATAAGCCCAATTAAGCCTCTTAAGCCACAAAAAGTATATAAAATTCTCATATATATATTTAGTCTTAGTCCTGCTGGTACTTTTCTTTTGAAACCCACACGTGTTATATTCTTTCTTTCTTTAAGAGTAGCCCTGACATTTTTCACACTTTTTCTTTTGTAATCAAAATTTAGCAATCGTAAATTTTGCTGTTTAGTAGTATATTATGTGGTTTCCCGTATTTTTGAAAAAGTGTATGATTGAGTTCAAAACTTTCTTCAAATAAAAAGTATTTTTTAGTTTTCATTTGTCATTTTTGGTATCTACCACAAATATTTTGATCACTTTCTTCATATAATTATATGACACTTCTTTTAAAACCAACTTGTAAAACCATGATTTTTTTTCTGCATTTAGTTTGAGTTGAGTGTATCTGAAAATTGATTTCGTTATATTTTTTCATTACGTTCTCCATTGTAAAAATGCGAAATTTCAATACTTTTAACGCTTCCACTGACGGAAAAAATTAAGGTTTTAGGATATTTCTCTTAAGTTGACCAAAACGCTTACGCGTTTGGATTGCGAGTTCGACTCGCCAAGCTGTACGGCGAGCCTGGGTTATATATTTTTCGCCAGCCACGTTTCCAGTAGATAGTGTCACGAAAGAAATATGTATGCAAATCCGTCTTATAGAACATTTCTTACCTAATTTTATGGAAAAGCTCAGAACTTTGATTTCTCACCCAGATATTTTTCCGATGCAAATCTATCCCATAATGAGAAATATGAAATATGTGACTTGGTTACCCGATTCACTTGCATCGTACCAAATACGGACATAACCATGGGAACCACATGATATCTCACTCTGGAGATATATCGTGTTTCTACGAATAAAGTTACTCTTATACACCAAGATTTTCAAACCTATCACGTTTTTAAGCGGCACTTTACTGGATTAGATCTCCCGCATAAGAATATCAGGGACTGCAGGAATTGCTACGAGATGGAAGTAGCTTTAGAACGTTAACGGATATACCGTTAAATTATACGAATGGCTATCGATTTCTTAGTTTTGTGAAAATATTTCAGGAAACATAACTTATTAGCGTGATTATATATGTATTGAATGCACGTATTTAAGAATATACGCTTTATTATTATTATTTATTTTGATATTAAAATAATGACTAAAAGTCCTTCTGCCCTGAACCTGCGCGTAACGGTTCACGCCAATATATTTCTCTGCTTTCGGTTCTATCGGTCCAATTTTAACAATCAAGGTGTCTACTGATTGGCAGGAATTGCTTTCATGCTAGGTGGGTTCAGATCAGAAGGTTACGTGTTCATATCACGTTCGGGTCACCAATGTATCGTAAATGCAAAATCACCACCATGTCATGCATCGCCAGCATGTCATGATGTTGCTGGCATGGCATGATGGCGAGATGCCATGCATGATTTGATCCCAAGACCAAAGCGTGGTAGGTCAGTATCATAGCGTTGGGCCAAAGACGTCTGCAGTCCAATACATTTTATACTTCCTTATGAGCGTTCGCTACATGAGTATCAAACGTGTAGAAGGCGCAGCTGATTACATACATGTACCGTAGGTGTATCAACGACCCACTGTTAGAATAACTTTCTTTCATAAAGGTAACTTTTGAAGACATCTCAAAACTATTAATAGATATAAAAACACGCTAGTTTGAGACGGATAGATGTTACAAGCTGTCAATTAACGAGATAATATGTCGACTGAGAGGGGGGGGGATGAGCCAGAAACCAGATGTCAATTTGATGCCAAAAATTAACCAGGTGTCAAGCCAGATGTCAAAAATTAACCTCCAAACTGCTGCGGATAATTGAAAAACATATCTTTGTCAAGTACAAAATTGGATTGATAAAATGCATTGATCGGCTTTGGAGGTAATAAGTAACTTATTTCTTCAGGATGAAAGGATGAAATAACCGAGCAACAATGGCAGTCAAAACAAGAGGGGTTCTATCCGTCCGTTCTCATATGTTTATATAATAATTTGGGTTGGGTGGTAACTTACTTTGGTTGTGTAATGTTTAGGTTGTGTTTGTTTTTTCCCATTCAATTTAAAATAACTCCAGATGGTAACTCCGTACTATGAATCATGTATTTAACACTATGGCGACCAAAACTGGCTGATGATTTGACTGAGGTTGTTGCTTTTCCCTTCATCCGGAAGGAGGTATTGGCTACCGAAAACAGGTGCTACTTTTTATCAATTAATTGCTGTACTTAGCGCACGTTTTTAGAACAACTTAATTCACACTCGTACCCAAATCAATCCTAATGCATTCTTCAAATCGATTGACGTCTACTACATACTTTCGGCTATGGAATGTTACTACGATTAAGCGTACTTTATCGTAGTTGCCAGATTCAATAAATATATTAGCAAATTCCTGGTACTACTATATAACAGTTTTTACTCCTCTTCTTCCCTTAGGCAAGATACCGTTTGGAAGTAATGAAATTTGAGAATAGGAATTGCTAGTCTTCTTTCCTAAAATTATATTAAGCTGTATTTTGTTAAAAAGTTCGCTGACTTCTACAATTATTGCAAAGTTCGGCATGTCTGGTTTTCTCACCAGAACGTATACTTTAAAATTGGACAAGGTGATTTCTTAATTTCTATTTTAGTATTTTATTTACATGAAGTGGTAAAGTTCTGATTCATTTAGTTATCCAAAAATTTTGAAATTTACACATTTATCGGGATATCAGGTGTTGGACACATCATGATTTTTTTCTATTCAAATTCCTAACTTTTTGACTTTTTGATTTGTGACATATATATATATATATATATATATATGTGTGTCACAAATCAAAAAGTCAATATATATATATATAGAGTATATATATAGTAGTCACCATATATATATATAACTTTCAATAGTTTTAATCTTCACGTTTTAACTAAACAGACGTAAAAATTCAACAAATATAGAAGCATAAGCCACCAGCTTTTAAATATTTCTAATATTTTCTAAAATCCTATATCGATGAGACTTGAAATGATACGCTCAATTCGAGATTTAAAGTTTTGTTCCTTTGATATTGAAGAATATTTCTTTCTTCCTATATTCAGTGAGGGAGAGAAGAAAATATTATTAAGAATGGGAAGAGACTAATGCTATGGATACAAAAAAACTATGTAAAACTCAGGGAGGATTCCAAATGTCCCATAAAGTTCCAAGAGGTTGCGTTTGTATCGAACATTTCTTTAAAGAAAATTTAGTTTTATAATAAAAATAAAAATATCCTCATTTCAGAGGAAATTTGCATTTCACTGCTTTAAATAATATGGAAAATTATAATTAAATAATTAAAGTGGTTGGCAGTTAAATAATAAAAGTGGTCAACTTCAATAATACATAAAATCAAAGACAACATATCGTAGATTAAAAGGTCATTTAATAAAAACCGTCCTTTATGAGTGCAAATATTAAAAAAGGCCAGAGCGCTTATTGGTATCACCATACCCCTTATCAGTGGCTATATAAAAATTATCCTACAAACAAGCTTATATACAGACCAAACCGGCTGACAAAATTTGCATAAAACAACTACGAAATAATGATTATAAAATTGTATTATAAACAGGGTATTTAAAAATAAACGACTGCACAAATACATTAAATTTTATTATAAACAGGAAATTTTAAGATTAATTAAATATTAAATACAAATACAAAAAAAAATATGCAACATGCTCAAAATTCCAGGAAAGCATATATTACATCAAAATGAAACGTCACAGATAACTATGTAGAGGTTTGGCAGGCATAGAGTCGAGAACGAGTCGCCAAGCGTGACTTAAAATCTGCACAGGATCAAAATTACAAATGGAATCACGGTACATATAAACAAACAGGGATTCATAAGGAAGAATATTACGAGGATTATTGCAACTAATTAAAAGGAAAAATTTTCAATAAAGGGTTGAAAGTTATCATTAACAACACATTGGGCAAGAGCAGTAGAAAGTTTACCATTCTTGACGTCACGAGCAAGTTAAGCTAAACGAATACCGCGACATTACGTTTAGTACTACCCAATATAGAACTTGTATTCATTATCAGGGGTTAATAGTGGTACAACGTACACCCCAGCATGGTGCGGCAGCAAAAGATATCTGATCAAAGATGCTTGGAACCTGTACCCGAATTATAAGAACAGAGGAGAAGATAGCTTTTGCTCAGGGATTATAATGTAGGTCTTGTAAGCAAAGGGTCCCTGGTTCGGGGCCCGGCGACGCACAATCGCCACAGTGGTTACCCTGGACATACGAGCACAAAAAAAACTTCCTTTCCAACGATTTCACCATCTCAACACGAGATGGCAGCACCACACGGAGTCAGAAGCCTTGACACTCCCTTCTTGGTTGACCACGACTGACCGTCACGCCGAGGCGACACGCCTCCCGGCCTTCATCATCAGCGGAGGGAGTATGCGGCAGCGAAAGACATCTGGCCAAAGATGCTTGGAAGCTATACCCGAATTATAAGAACAGAGTAGAAGCTAGCTTTTGCTCAGTGATTATAATGTCGGTCTACGAAGCAAAGGGTCCCTGGTTCGGGACCGGGCGACGCACAATCGCCACAATGGCTTTTAAAGTTATCTCTATTCCTAAACTTATCCGTACGAATGCCATTGAATAAAGTAGTAATATTCGAGTGAGCAGGTTTAACAATTCATGGCAAAATTGCATGAGATAATGAAAACTCGTCGGATGTGTGTGTGTGTGTGTGATACGGAAGACTTACAGAAACGGCATAAGATCAATAATAGTTGTTGCTGTCATTGCCTTTATGCCATATAAATCTAGTCTTCCGTATCACCCGACGATTTTCCGTCTACTCATTGAATTTTGCCATGAATTTAAGTTTAAACCTGCTCACTCGAAAATTATTACTTTATTCAATCGCATTCGTACGGATAAGTTTAGGGATAGAGCTGCCTTTAAAAGCCATGCTGGAGTGTACGTTGTACCCCTTTTAACTTCTGATAATCAATACAGTTCTATATTGGTAGTACTAAACATAGTGTCGGTATTCGTTTAGCTGAAGTTGCTCGTGACGTCAAGATGGTAAACTTTCTACTGCTCTTGCCCAACGTGTTGTTAATGATAACTTTCAACCCTTTATTGAAAATGTTTCCTTTTAATTAGTTGCAATAATCCTCGTAATATTCTTCTTCATTAATCCTTGTTTATTTATATGTACAGTGATTCTATTTGTAATTTTGATCCTGTGTAGATTTTAAGTTACGCTTGGCGACTCGTTCTCGACTCTATGCGTCGAAAGCCCAGACTGCCGGACCCGTCCTAGGACATGAGTAACTGTTTGGACGGCCGGACGACTCTATGCCTGTCGAACCTTTACATAGTTATCTGTGACGTTTCATTTTGATGCAATATATACATTGCTGGAATTTTGGGCATGTTCCATTTTCGTTTTGGATTTGTATTTAATACTTGTTTAATCTTAAAATTTCCAGTTTATAATACAATGTAATGTATTTTTGTAAACGTTTATTCTTAAATATCCTGTTTATAATACAATTTAATGCATTTTTGTAAACGTTTATTCTTAAATATCCTGTTTATAATATAATTTAATGCATTTTTGTAAACGTTTATTCTTAAATATCCTGTTTATAATACAATTTAATGCATTTTTGTAAACGTTTATTCTTAAATATCCTGTTTATAATACAATTTAATTATCATTATTCCGTAGTTGATTTATGCAAATTTTGTCTGCCGATTTGGTCTCTATATAAGCTGGTTTGAACTGCAATTTTATATAGCCATTGATGAGGGGTACGGTGATACCCGAAAGCGCTCTGGCATTTTTTAATATTTGTATGTCATAAAGGACGGTTTTAATTAAATCACCTTTTAATCTACGATTTTTTGTCATTGATTTAATGCATTTTGGAAAATTATAAATTTTAAAGCGCCGTAGACCAGAATTATAGCTTTGAGCTAAAGGCATCTCCAGTTGACTACCCTCCTTCCATATTTCTATCAAGCAAGGATGCTGTTGGGCAGCAGACGAGGAATGCAAATTATTCTAGAGCAAATTGACATATTTTTACATCCAAATCAACGGACATTTATTGGTAATTCGAATTGGTGGGAATGCGGAGGGGGGGGGCAATGATAAAGTATATTAAAAATTATTAAAATTATTTAGTACTACCATACTATGTGGAATCTTACGTTTGGTCTCAGGAGATCTGTTTTAGCTTTCAAATCAACGGACATTTTTTTGATAATTCGAATTGGGAGAGGGAAGCAATGAGAAAAGATAATAAAAATATATCAAAGTATTCAGTACATTCATACCAGCCGGAAATGTGTTTTTGGCCTCAGGCGATTTGTCTTTGCTTCCATATTAACGGAAAAATCGAAAATTTCGGAAACACCTATTAAGGGTAATGATACGAAAGTATTTTTAGAGTAATTAATCCAATTGCCACTCAGAAATAATAAAGACCCATTTTTATATCCATTCGTAGTTAACAATTAAAAGTAAAAAATAAATAATTTCATTAAGTCGAATTGTAATAAACAGTAAAAATAATAAAAAACAATGAATTTTATAAAGAAAAAAATAGTACAGTTATGCATTATAGTTATAAAATAGTTCATAGTATAGTTATATATTATAATTTAAATAGTTATATTATATAGTTATACATTGTAATTAAAAAAGTAGTTCGTAGTATAGTTATACATTATAGTTATAAAAATAGTTTGTAGTATAGTTATACATATATTATAGCTAAAAATAATTAAAATATACATTATATATTCGAAGTATAATTATACATTACTACGAATGCATAACTTTATAAAGAAAAAAATAAATAAATTTAAACAGACAAATTGTGATAACAGAAATTGTAATTGTAATACTTTTTTTAATTGTTGAGAACCGTTATACAATAATTACATAATTTTATAGTGGAAATTATATGTAAGACATTTACGATCCAGAATTAATTTTTAAAAATTCGATTTTGGATCTTCTCGCTACCAATAGGGAAATAAAATAAATAATTTTGGAGCGCGTCAAAAAAGATTGAATATAATTACCCGTTTAATCAGAATTTTAAAATGAGCATCATGTTTCTGTTTAAATCAGAAAGGGTTTTTGATATTAAAACAAGAAAGATCAATCATGCTTAAAGCATTGATTATGAAACACTTTCCAACTTCAATGCAATTTTATTTAAAAAAAGTCGAACATGCAATACATTCCTCGGTAATATTTTAAAACTTATCACAATACTACATTGATTTATTATATTTGAAAACTTAAACCTTCATTGAAAAAAATGAACTTCATTAAAATGACGGCATTGAAATATAAATTGCCTGGTTTAAATATCTCTAAAATGCAATACATTCCACGGTAATATTTTTAAAACTATCATAATACTACGTTAATTTATTATATTTGAAAACTTCATCGAAAACAACTGAAATAAATTCAAATGACGTCATAGAAAAAATAACACGCCTGGATCTCTCTATAAAAGCAAGATTTCATTCATAATTTTCTCCATTTCATTCATCACAATACTATAATAATTTATTTTATTTAAAAATTAAGACCTTGGAGCTGCAATTCATAAACTTTGTGCTTAAAACATCATCGAAAAAAATCGTCCTTCTGTTTATAAAATCAATTAATATTTCATTCATATCAGCCATGCAGACTCCATGGACTGAATTATTTTGTGTTAAAGAAATACAGTAATTCTAATACAACTCATTCTACATATTTTGCTGTTTACATTTTACATAGGTGAAAAATAGGCTTACTTGTAGAAATAATCAAATTTGAATGAGAATTTAAACTCAAATATATTGTCATTGTGTTGTTTTAGTATGCAGATGCACAGAATTTAAGCAAAAATAAAGTAGTTTTAGGACGGATACAACACTCAATATGAATTAAAAAGAACTTTAAAAATCACGATTTTGACACAAGATGGATGCCATATATCATTTTGAAGTGGGTCATGTGATCGTTTCATATCATGGTCACGTGATCGTTTCATATAAAGGGTGTAATTATTATTTTAATTTTTATTTAAAAAACTACTGAATATATTTCGCTGAATTTTTTTTTATATATTTTATGGAACAATTTGACTATTACCTAAAATTTTCGAAGCAATTTGTGAATTTTAAATCCGCTTAAAAAATGTTTGAAAAATTAGGTCCCATAGGGCTCAATGTATTTCATTTCTTCAACCCGGGTTCAATCCAAAACTAATTGGGTGATATTATTCATTTATATTCCCATAGGTCCTACAGACAGTCTGAACAACATACTAAAATTTCATTTTGATTAAGTTATTTTTACGGCAGTTATTGTGTTAACGGACAGTCAGACAGACAGACAGAATGAACAAAGTCATAAACACTTTTCAACTTTTTTGTAAAGTGTTAATGAACAAAGTCATAAACACTTTTCAACTTTGTTGTAAAGTGTTAAAAATTATCAAAGTCATATTTAATGACCAAAAGTCATATTTAATGACCACTAGACTCTGAGAACGCCCGAAACGCGTGTGGCAATGTCTTGTAATAACATACTTAACAAAAACATACTGTATGAAAACTAAAAGCAAATAAACAACTAAGTTAAAATACTTTGAAATGAAACTTCCAATTGATTTTAAAATCAACGGGAAAATGTCACTAAAGACACAGAAGTCGACAAAACGTGGACCTTACTCAGCAAATAGAAAGTAAGAATCGTATCTGTTGTCAAAGCGTCCCCTTGAATGAAACAAGGGAATCTTGGTGTCTGTTGTCATGGCAACTGAGAGAAAGACGTAACATAGATGACCAAATAGTTGGCTATGAAACTTGTTTCGCAGAATTTTCTTTATATATTAATAAAAAAAGATCGGAAGTGTACTGGACAGCACATGCTTACTCGACAAACTCGTTTATTCTTCATTTTTCCAATTTCTTTCTATGCATGGTACATCGTTTTGGAAACAAAAATCTGATGTGGACAGCACATGACTTTCCCTGCAGACTTATTTCCACGTTCTCTTTATTTTAATTAAATTTAATTCTCTTTTAATTCAATTATCGTTCTCATTTGGTAACTGGACTTATTTTCAAAGCTGCCGTAGAGAAAATACGAAAAGACTAAAATTTCTCGAGAACGGCTAATCCTAGTGTAATGGGATTGGTCTTATTCTTTTCTTCGTTAAAAATTACGCATAAAACAAGCATTTATTGGATATATTTGAGCATACGTAGTTCCTTATTTTAGATTTTGACGAGTTTTGCGAGCCATTTGGCAAAAAAGGGCAGGTTACTTTTTCCGAATCATACCAAAATCTAATCAGCACCAGAGTGACATATCTGCCGAATTTTGTGAAATACGGTCCATTAGTTTATTAGCTAGAGTGGATACAAGTTTTTGCTGGCCATTTCGCAAAAAAAGGCGTTTTTTTATCCCAAATTGTACCCAAAACTAATCAGCACTAGATTCGCCCACAAGTGACTTACCTACCAAATGTTATGAAATTCGGTCCATTAGTTTTTTAATTAGATTGGATACATTATCTGCACAGACAGACAGACACACACACAGACGTCACGCTAAAAATGGTTTTTTTGTATTCTAGAGGTCTCGAAACGTGTAGATCCGTCGAAAACTCGAGTTGCGATTTTCGGCATGATTCCAATACTTTCCCTATACATTACCATGTATTGCAGGGAAAGTAAAAATAGCAAAAAAATATTAATTCACAGATATTCAAGTAATTGAGTTGGTAATTTTTTATTGAATTAAATAAATTAAATTCTCTATATTTAAATACCCAATTTGAAATACGTTGCGATTATGAAAAACAAACAGAATAGCCCATTTTCTAAATTTCAATATGTTTAGAAATACTACCTAAAAGTTACTTAAATGCAAATTGGTATTTTTGGATTCTTAATTAATTATACGTATTCTTCATAAAATATTATTGATTTCTAAACATTTTCAAAATTATTATGTATTACTAATATTAAAAATTACAAATATACAAATTTACATCATTTATTCACTTAAATATTTGGGAGTCGAAGAAGTGATAACGCTGTACTAAAATTTATTGCCTTTTAATCATTATAAATTTTTTTCTATAGATTTTTATTGCATCTTTCCGCATCATAATCACTAAAATATCAAAACATGTGATATTTATCTCATAAAGTTTGTGTAGATTCAAAACGTGGGCCAGTGTTTTTTTGAATAGGGTCTTGTCACGAACATGTATACATGAACTCTTTCATTTATAATTACTCACAATCATGAATTCTACTTAGAGTCGTTACAATCTCCCACATATCCTACCGATTCACAGGAGCTTCTCTCTTGGATTCCCAAAGATTGTTACGCCTTTTTTCCCATTATCATTATTAAACTCCGCCTTTACCCGATCTTCCGTCAAGTAAGAAAGTTTGATTGCACACACACACACACACACACATATATATATATATATATATATATATATATATATATATATATATATATATATATATATATATATATATATATATATATATATATATATATATATATATATATATATATATATATATATATATACATACAGGGTGTATCATATTGAATGGGGGCCAACGGTTCTACCGTGCTGAAAATACCGGTTCCCGTTAGATCACCGAAGATAAGCAGCATCGGGCGCGGTTAGTACTTGGGTGGGTGACCACCTGGGAACACCGCGTACTGTTGGCTCATTTCAGTCGACGTAGTGGCCGAATGGTCAAGGCGAGCGTTTCCAGCGATTGATCGGCCGCCACGTTGTGGGTTCGAGTCCCACGTAGGACATGGATGTTTGTGTTGTTGGACGCAATGTCTTCCCATCCCCACTGGTGCGCTTGGATGACGTCTTTGACGGCTAAGAGGTTCACTGTTCTAGCCGTTGTATAGGCGAAGATGAAAGAGTCAATGCCTGGCCATTGGAAAAAAAAAAACTATTGAATGGGACAAAAAGAATAGCATAGTTTAATTGATTTATTTAGCCGAAACAAATTAATTCTGAAATTACAATTATACAAGTTTCATCTGGCAACAGCGAAAAATCTTCTGGTTACGACATCGCCGCTAGAGGCACTGTTAATCAAAATGGCGCCACCCATGCAGGAGAAAGCGTACTGTGTTTTGGAATACGCCAAAACATCATCGTTTATCGTCGTTCAAAGACATTTTCACACGGAATTTGGTGGGCCAACGGCCGTACCGTGCTGAAAACACCGGTTCTCGTTAGATCACCGAAGTGAAGCAGCATCGGGCGCGGTTAGTACTTGGTGGGTGACCACCTCGGAACGCCGCGTGCTGTTGGCCATCTCGGGTGCGGTATCCCCGTGGTTTGCGCGCTAGATTTGCACGCTGCCACAAATGCCGCCGTGTTCATGCGGAGTACGATCACGTTAAACATGTGGGTCCGTAAGTCCTTCCGAGAGGTTGGTGGTAGGGGAAGGAGGGTACGGTCCCTGTGGATGCCTCCCCCACTGGGTTCCGGTCTAAATTGGGTGGCACTTCCTGGCCGTCCATACAGTTACCTTACACCTTTCTGGTAGGTCGGACGGTCTGGGTCTCAACACGGAATTTGGTAAAGAACCACCGCATCGTCACAACATAGAACGGTGGATGAAGCAGTTTGAGGACACGGGCTGCTTGTATAAGAAAACCAGCCCAGGACGACCAGGAGTCAAAACCCAAGTGGTAGAAAAAATTCGTGAAAAATTTTTACGAAGTCCCACAAAAATAACGAGTCCTGCAAGTTCTGAACTCTATGTGCCGCATACAACGGCGTGGCTTGTGTTACGCAAACGTCTAAAATTCCCGCCATACACCTTTCAGATGGTGCAGGAGTTAAAACCTTCCGACAAACCGTAACCGGAAGATTTCTCGCTGTTGTCAGATAAAATTTGCGTAATTGCAGTTTCAGAGTTAATTTGTTTTGGCTAAATAAATCAATTACAGAATTTGCACTATGCTATTTTTTTATCCCATTCAATATGATACACTGTATATATATATATATATATATATATATATATATATATATATATATATTATATATATATATATATACATATATATATATATATATATATATATATATATATATATATATATATATATATATATATATATATATATATATATATATATATATCGGTGGCCAATGGCTATTTCCTCAACCTTTAGTCTCAGATATATACTTTCAATTGCAAAAGTGTTTTAAATTTAAAATCTGTTATCTTAGAAACAATTTAAATCAATAAATGCATCTCTGAAAGAAATACGAAATATACATTTTTATACGGTCCCAAGGCCCTACCAGTTATATTTAGAAAAATCATCCTCATACAATTTCATGAAAAAAAAATCATCCTTTTAGGACCAAAATTCAACGAGTTATGAAACATTAAACTTTATGACTTAAGTCGCTTTTCCGCGTATAAAATGTCCCGTTTCAGGCAACCTTTAAGGGACTGTATAAATATTGTAATTCCGTATTCAAAGTATTGTGTTTCAATTGCATTTGTTGACATAATGTCCAGAATGACGCAAAGCCTTTTATCGAATAGTAAGTAATTCGATTAGAAGTGTATTATAGTCAGGGGGCTCGACTAAGATCTTCTGGGGGTCTTTCTAAGATCTTTATTGTAAATGAGATAACATATTATCGTAAAAGTCGTTTAGGTCAATAAATGCATTTCTGTAAAATTTACGAAATTTAAATTTTTATACGGTAATAGACCAGTTAAGAGACCAGTTGCAGAATGCCTGCAGACGGAAATAAAAAATTACCCACATTAAATCTAAAATAATATAGTAGGCATATAACACTTAAAAAATAACAGATTTGTAGAGCGCATCTGAATAAGCTGAAATGAAGTTGAAATTGCTGCAAAATACTTGTCTCTCCAATTATTTTGTGTATAACCCCCATTTCTCAGCACAAAAAGTGCTCCAACTTTAAGCAGCTATAAGTCGGCCAATTTTGGTCGTACAACAATATGTTTTCTATTTTGCATAAAATTGTATGAAGATGATTTTCCAAAATATAACTTGTAGGATCGGGTCACCGTATAGATATTTATATTTCATAATTGATCTAAACTGTTTCTAAGATAATATATTTTAAAATTTAAAACATTTTTTCAATTGGAAGTATATCTATGTGACTAACGGTTGAGGACATATTTATTGGTCACCGATAGCACTGGACACTCTGTATATATATATATATATATATATATATATATATATATATATATATATATATATATAGATATAGATAGATAGATATAACTATTAACCTCATCTAAAACAATCTACTGAAAATATACCCAAAGGCGCTAAGCTGCTCAAACAAGTACATTTATATACTACAAAAGAAATAGAAAAATGAAGAATGACAATGTATCAAAATTTCGCCGGGGGGGATTGTGACCCCGGGAAGGGGGGTCACAATCCCCCCCGGCAAAATTTTGCTACATTGTCATTCTTCATTTTTCTATTTCTTTTGTAGTATATATATATATATATATATATATATATATATATATATATATATATATATATATTTATATATATATATATATATATATATATATATATATATATATATGTGTATATATATATATATATATATATATATATATATATATGTATATATATATATATATATATATATATATATATATATATATATATATATATATATATATATATATATATATATGTATATATATAGTATATATATACATATACTTGTATATATATGTAATATATATATATATATATATGCATGTATGTGCTGCATAATCTCTCAATCTCAAAATTTAAAAAATACAAATACATATTAAATACAATTTTATCTAAAAAGAAATACATCTGATTTTATGCTTTATGAAATGCGTTTTTCATAGTTTCTCCCTTCGTTCAGAAAATTCAATTCTTTTTGCCATTTATTCCGAACTAAAAGAGAACCTAGCTTTCCAAACTTAAAATGTGAGTTTTATAACTGATTTTGAAATAACAATATTTTGAAAATCCAAATGTTTCGTTTTATCGATATGTTTGAAAAATGCGCTTCTATATATTTAAGCATTTGTTTACCATTTGGTATCGAATATTAAATTATGTCAAAAGAAATTTTTTATCGTTTCAGATTTTGTCCAGGTTTCTCCCGGAGTTTTCCCTAACTCAAAAATATTGCTTTACTTTGATTTATAGAATAGATATTAGGGATGATTTAAGTGCATATTTGTTAAATTTTTCAATTTAGGAAAAATATAATTTCAGCAGAATATTTTATGCAAGAAAATACACTTGAATTTACTAGTAATATAAAATATATGCAATTTCAAATATAATTTTTACTATTTTCATAAAATCCTTTCAAAATATTTACTTTTATTACAAGTAAAACTATGTGTAACAATATCTATTCCAGCTTTTATGTAATCCGCCCAACAACTAACACACAATCTAAAACACAATATTATATTATTATGAATTTTAATTATGTAGTACTTTGATTAATTTGAGATCAGATAACACAACAACAACTAACATTGCAACCATCATTATAAGTTTTATTTATGTAATACATTGATTAACTTTAGATCAGATAACACACGATCTAAAACACAATATTATATCATTATAAATTTTAATTATGTAGTACGTTGATTAATTTGAGATCAGATAACACACCAACAACTAACATTGCAACTATCATTATAAGTTTTATTTATGCAATACATTGATTAACTTTAGATCAGATAACACACAATCTAAAACACAATATTACTCGTAAGGCTTACGTGGAGGCTACAGAAAGAATGGCATCAGTAGGAGCATGGAAAGTCAAGAACAGAGTGCACAAAGACTCATGGAGGCTACAGAAAGAATAGCAGCAGCAAGAGCATCGGAAGGTCAGGATGAGTGTGCACAAATACTCATGGAGGCTACTTAATAAATGGCAGCAGCAACAGCATCAGAAAATCAGGATGAACGTGCACAAAGACTCATGGAGACTACAGAAAGAAATGCATCAGCAAGAAATCTGGATTGTTTAATAAACGAAACCTCTGATTTTTCATATGATTCGAATATTCATGACTAGAAAGTATTCTCCGCGTTTCCCTGGATTCAAAATGAGCAACCATGTGTGCACTCACTCAATATATCTATCTTTTATTCTTGTTATAAGAGAGCGTATTGTAAAACGCTATTTGCGTTTTAGGAATTCGCTAGGGTTCCTGTGTAGAATGAAGATAATTATGACAATAGTGTAATCAAAGAAGATGAAACAGATAGACAACCCATACATACATCGATCATTACGTCCATCGATGGCGTTTTTAATGCACTTTCCTATGTCCTAGAGGATTAAAATTTGGTACACAGATTAAATTTGTAGAACATTTTATTCTACAACAATTTGGTGGATCTTTAAATATAGATCCTACATTTTTTATGAAATGGTTTGCAAATAATCCCCGTTTACTTCTATAAATCATTGCTGTAATATTGTTAAAAATTCTGATGTGGACAGCACATGTCTTTCCCTGCAGACTCTATTCACGTTATCTTTATTTCTTCAATAATAATTTGAGTTTATCTGCACAAAATAACATCCATAAGTATTTTAAATGACATTGAATTTGCACGTTAAACTTAAATTTGGTTCTCATTTGAAAGATGGACTTATTGTCAAAAGTGGCGTAGAGAAAACGCAAAAAAAAACTACAATATCTCAAGAACGGCTACTCCTAGAGTAATGGGGTTAGTCTTAATCTTTTTGTTGTCAAAAATCACGTATAAAATAGGAATTTAATTATATAATTGAGCACACGTAGTCTTTTATTTTTATATTTAACGATTTTTGAGGGCCATTTCGCGAAAACAGCCCGTTCCTTTTTCCAGAATCATATAGAATAATCTACAATTGATTTACTATATAACAAATTTTGTTCAATTTGGTATATAAATCACTTGTAGGTTATTGAAATATTATACACCAAATTGTGTTAAATTTGTTCCATTAGTTTTTAGCTAGAGTGGATAAAGGCAATTTCTACCGGCCATTTCGCAAAGAAGGCAGATTCTTTTATTACGAATCATACTATAATCAAATGAACATCAGGGTTTCCCACAAAAAACTTACATACCAAATTTTATTAAATTTGGTCCATTAGTTTTTCAGTTAGAGTGTATACAATATCCTCACAGACACACAGATACACCCTTACACACACATACGTCTTCCTAAAAATAGATTTTCGTGTTTTGGAAGTCCCAAAACGTGTAGATCCTTCGAAAATTCGAGTTCCGATCTTCGGCACGATTCCAATACTTTGAATACATACATAGGCACGCACATATATTATCTGTGTATCAGTATTATCTGTGTATCTAAATTTCGTGCCTACACAATTACAATAGTTGTGATTTTAAATGATCTCTAAACTTTTATTATTTCTTCAACGAAGCCTAATTTGAACTTATGCAGAATGCAAATATCTCAAGCGATTGTAAGTTTAGATACATAAGAATTGCTGAATTTTTTTCACACAAAATTACTTAGCTCTGGAATCTGGAATGCAAATTATATGAATGAAATATTCACTGATTTTGCATAGAGAATCAGATGATTCATATTTCGATACAGTTTTAAATATTTAAGTATAATAAATTACTGTAGTACTTTGATACTGTAAAAGATATCAACACTTAATGCATCACATTTTAGAAATTTTTAAATGAAATTGCATTTCAGTTGGAAAGTGTTTCATAATCAATGCTTATGCATGATTGATCTTTCTTGTTTTTAACTGTAAAAGTAGTAAATTCATTGCATTATATAAGGAAAGTCATGTGTTGCCCACATCAGATTTTTATTTCTATGATAACACTTCATAGGAATTATTTAATTAATACTATTGATTTAAAACGGACAAAAAATTGCAGATTTGTTAGAAAGCAAACTTTGAAAGAAACTCCTCGGTGAAAATAAATTCCAAGACACGGTTTCCTTCGGCACACATAATCTTTTAATGTGCCAAATCGTTTTTATTCAAGAAATGTAAATGTTTTCATCCGCATTTGCTTAATGCACGTAAGGAACACAGTTTTACTTTTATTACAGTAACTTACTCCAAATCGTGGAATGTCTGACCGTAAGACATGCTACGATTTTCATTAACTACTCACCTGCAATAAACACGTGAGTAGGCAGTGAAAGTAGAATAAAGGTTCATGTAAGTAAAATACTTTTAAACTCGCAATGTTTCCCAAATAGTTTTTTTCAAATTCTGAGTCGCAATTTAAAAAATCTGATGTGGGCAACACATGACTTTCCTTATATATTGTAATGAATTTACTACTTTTACAGTAAAAAAATAGGTTTTTCTTACAGTAGATACTAATATTCTTTCCAAGATATTGAATTTTCGACAATGAGTCGTCATTTTCATTGATTTAGCGTCATTTTTATCCATTTGGCGAGATTTTCGTTAATTTGGCAACATTAAAAAAAGTCGCCAAGTTGGCGACACTCCGTCAAATTCGTCGCCAAAATCTCGCCAAGCGTTATGGGCAAAGAAATAAGTTGTTCTTACAGCAGATAAATGACTATAGGCGTTCAAATACAAAAGTATTACTCAACGTATCTTTTTTTATGAATGGAACGAGCTAGATCTATGAGAATGATATCACCCAATTTATCGATTGATATTACATATGAAAAGTGAATATGTTTCTCAATAGTATTTTTTTTCTATTTTATAGGAGTTTTTGATAATTTTTTTGAAAAATGTGCAATATGTCGAGAACGGTTCATGTTAGCGTTCTAAAATTTATGTCAATCGTTTTTTAATGAAAAATTACATAAGAAATGTCTATTTACGTAACTTTATTAGTGGTTTTGATTTTTTGACGATTTTTTCAAAATTTCATTCGAAAATTTAGGGGGGTTCTGAACATTCGATTGCGTATATAAACAATAGGCTTCCAGTGTTTACAGATTGTGACTTTTGTATCAAATTTGGTTCGAATCGGTCCATTCGTTCGTCAGTTATCGTCTCCACAGGCCCACTGACACACAGACACACACACACACATACTTTCACACGCACACACACATACAGACACACACACAGACATCACTTCAAAAATGTTTGATTCGTGATCAGGGATGCTTGAAACGTGTTCTCCCGTCGAAAACTCGAATTCGAATTTTCGACCCCGTCACAATACTTTCCTTATACATTATGTATATAAGGAAAGTAAAACTCTGATGTGGGCAACACATGACTTTCCTTATATAATACAATGGATTTACTACTTTTACAGTAAAAAAATTGGTTTCTCTTATAGTACATACTTATATTCTTTCCAAGATATTGCATTTTCGACAATTAGTCGTCATATTCAATGATTTAGCGTCATTTTTATCCATTTGGCTTTTCGTTAATTTGGCAACATTTAAAAAATTCGTCAATTTGGCGACATTTCGCCAAATTTGTCGCCAATATCTCACCAAGCCTTATGGACGGAGAAATATGTTATTCTTTTAGCAGATAAATGACTATTGGCGTTCAAATACAAAAGTATTACTCAAAGTATCTTTTCTCATGAATGGAAAGAGCTAGATCCACGAGAATGATGTCTCTCAATTTATGGCATGATATTACATATGAAAAGTGAACATATTTCTCATTAGTTATAATTTTTTTTTAATTTAGGTTTTTTTTTTTTATAAATTCATTTGAAAAATGTGCAATATCTCAAAAACAGTTCATGCTAGCGTTGTTTATGTCAATCGTTTTCTAAGGAAAAATTACATAAGAAATGTCTATTTGCGTAACTTTATTAAAGTTTTTGATTTTTTGATGATTTTTTTTTTAATTTCACTCGAATATTTAGGAGGGTTATAAACTTTTGATTACTTTTAAAAACCATAGGCTTCCAGTATTCATGAATTATGATTTTTGTACCAAATTTCATTCAAATCGCTCCATTCGTTCGTGAGATATCGTCTCCACAGTCTCACTGACACACACAGACACACACACACATACAGACACAGGCATCACCTCAAAAATGTTTTTCGTGATCAGGGATGCTTGAAACGCGCTCTCCCGTCGAAAACTCGAATTCGAATTTTCGACCCCGTCACAATACTTTCCTTATACATTATGTATATAAGGAAAGTAGAAACAAAATCTGATGTGGGCAGCAGATGACTTTCTTTACATAAAACAATGACTGAAATAATTTTTCACAGCAAAATAATGATACACAGCCGTCAAAATAATTAACTGGGTTATAGCTCAAACTTGAAGCTATAGCTTTACTTGAAAAATTTTGAAAATTTGAAAATTCGGTATCGAGAATCCAAATCATTACATGTGTAACATTTCACTTTAAAGGGCTTGAAAAAATGTTTCGATTGATATTATACTTGACAATGTACCCTCGGGAAAGGTAACATACACCACTCCCCCCATCCCCCATGGAAGGGAGATATTGACGTCACGAACTATAAAATGTGTATTGTGGCTATTTTTCGCAACAACGATTAGAACTAATAAATTAAACCTTTAATGTATAATTTTGTCATATTTTGTCCAAAGCTGTCATGTTAAAAATATATAATATTTTGATTACATTTCAATGTTTTCGTTCAAATTTAAAAGAAAAATCTATTTCGTTCTAGATTTTTGATAACGATATTAAGTTTCGTGGAAATTTATCATTATTACTTTCCTTATATACATAATGTATAAGGAAAGTATTGTGACGGGGTTGAAAATTCGAATTTGAGTTTTCGACGGGAGAGCCCGTTTCAAGCATCTTTGATCACGAATCAAACATTTTTTAAGTGATGTCTCTCTGTGTGTGTGTGTGTGTGTGTGAAAGTGTGTGTGTGTGTGTGTGTCAGTGAATCCGTGGAGACGATAACTAACGAACGAATAGACCGATTCGAACGAAATTTGGTACAAAAATCTCAATCCATAAACACTGGAAGCCTATTGTTTATATACGCAATCGAATGTTCAGAACTTTCTAAAGTTCCGAGTGAAATTTTGAAAAAATCGTCAAAAAATCAAAACAGCAAATAAAGTTACGCAAATAGACATTTCTTATGTAATTTCTCATTAGAAAACGATGGACACAAATTTTAAAACGCTAACATGAACCGTTCTCGAGATATTGCACATTTTTCAAAAAAATTATCCAAAAGTCATATAAAATAAAATAAAATATTTCCTATTGAGAAACATGTTCACTTTTCACATGTAATACCATAGCGAGAGAAATAGCGAGAGAAATAGCGAGAGAAATAGCGAGAGAAATAGCGAGAGAAATCATAGCGAGAGAAATTTCTAATAAAATTACATAATCAGCCTGGGAGCCTCTTCTGCTTTTAACATTTTCTCTGCTCTCTGGACCCCCCTGAGGTGTCGCTTTTTTGGTGGAGGTTTTTGCTTTGTTTTTGTAGTTGGTTTTGTTTATGTGGTTTGTTTTGTTGTGCTGTTTATATTGTATTGTATTGTATAGTTTTTATGTTTTGTTTTGTTGCCATTCTTTTATTTGTCTTGTTGTAACTGTGTTGTGATTCAATTTTAACCTGTCTTGTAATGTTTTGAATCTAAAATAAAGTTCCCGGCCACACACTTAGCTACAGTAAACCTTCGGGTCTGTCGTGTGGTCTGGGTTTTCAACACTTCAACATGTAATACCATGCGATAAATTGGGTGACATCATTCTCGTGGATCTAGAATTCCATTCATAAAAAAAAACTTTGAGTAATACTTTTGTGTTTGAACACCAATAGTCATTTATCTGCTGTAAGAATAAATTCTTCATCCATAACGCTTGGCGAGATTTTGACGACGAATTTGGCGGAATGTCGCCAACTTCGCGACTTTTTTAAATGTTGTCAAATTAAGGAAAATCTCGCCAAATGGATAAAAATGACGCTAAATCAATGAAAATGACGGCTAATTGACGAAAATTCGATATCTTAGAAAGAATATAAGTATCTACTATAAAAAAACCTATTTTTTTACTGTAAAAGTAGTAAATTCATTACATTATATAAGGAAAGTCATGTGTTGTCCACGTCAGATTTTTTGTAGCTGTTACAGTGTACACAAGAAATCGACCTCACACATCAGGCAAACAGAAGAACATCACCCCAAAAATAATCAAAACGTGTTCAGGAGGTTTTAAAATATATATCGGTATTAGAATCGCGAAATCGAAAAGTTTCCTGAAAACAATACATTTTCAATACTACGTACGGTAAAATAAAATGAAGCACCTGATCGCAATTGCATAATTTACATCGCAGGGTAAAACAGCAGATATTCAATAGGGTGTTGTTCTACAAATATCAACATGTAAAATCTACTTAAGTGGCCATATTCATACTTATTTTGGCACTAACTTCAAAATCTTCAAGGACAACCCCATTGATCATTACATATTCAGATATTCAGATTCTATAGGAAATTTCAAGAGGATTTTTTTAAAAAAATATCATTTTTCATCTTTATGCAAGCGTTTGAAATTTCCTGATCTTAATTAATGTTAAAATGGTTTTCCGGTTTTGAGATATAGTATATAGCCGCAATAAATAAATGTTTCACGAGAATTGATTTTGTATATTTTTCTACTTCAAATCCCAAACAAAATTAATATACATTTTAATATGCAAAAATATTTGAAATACTTATTATTAATTATAAAATTAATATTCATAAAAATTAAGAGTAGAAACAGCTGTTAATTTTGACGCTATTCGATAAAACTGCGTCTGAAACATCGATATGCAAAATTTTAGTTTTCTCCGTGGAATATTTAGTGTGTTATCAAATTTAATTCAAAATTTGACGTTCATTGTGATTATCAGGGACCATTCCCAAAGTTATTGGAAGAAAACCTCAGATTTTTTTTATAACCATCTATGATTAAAATCATCGAAAAGCACATCTAATTCATCGATGCCTAAAAACAACGACAATATATGTGGAACACTTTAACAAAACGTAGGCGAAAGCGATAAGATACACTACGTGACAGTGAAAATGAGACACCAAGAAGGGGTGGGAAGAAAGTAATGAAAATCGGCAAACAGAGAAAGATAGCAACGAACAATAAGTGCTGTTTATTGCAATATGATACACCTATACACTGAGCGATAACACCGTCTGATTAGTAGGTTGTAGGACCAACGCGGTCAGTGATACAGGCAGCAACACGTCTAGGTACAGGATCAATGAGCGTGCGGATGGTGTCCTGAGGGATGGCTGGCTGCCCATTCCCTGTCAACAATTTGCCAGAGTTCTGTCTTCTGAACGCGTCAGTGGCATCGCGCGCAAGCGACGTCGAATCATGTCCCAGACGTGTTCGATTGGTGAGAGATCATGGGAGACTAGTGGCCATGGAAGCGCCTGGGTACCTTGCAGGGCATGTTGGCTGATGCCTGCATGTGTGGTCGGGCTTTATCCTGTTGATAAATGACATTGTGCATCCCCTGAAAGAAGTGTATTGTCACCAGCCACAGCACGTCATCCACGTATCGTTGGGCTGCCATAGTGTCCTCAATACTGACCAGAGGTGACCTGCCATAGTAGGCGATGGCGCCCCAAACCATGATGCCACGTTGTCGCGCGGAGTGGCGTTCCACAGATGCGGCCGGATTGGACCTGTCACCATTTCGACGCCAGACTCGCACACCGCGACTGTCATTCCTAAAACAGAAGCATGAAACGACCCTGTGCCATTTCGCCCTCCGTGTGGCTCTATCCCTGTCGACACAGTTGCAAACATAGGCGTCTGCACTGCTGGGTCAATGACAGTCTTATTAACGGGCGCCATGAGTGCAGGTCGTCAGCGATCAATCGACGGATAATGGTCCTGATCGATATGGGAGCATCAAGTGTGTCCTGCACATGCTGCAAAAGAGCGACAGAAGTGGCTTGCGGGGCCGCCAACGTTTGTTGGCCGAGGCGTCAGTCCATGCGTGCTGATGCCGCTCTGGCCATACCGGCACCCCTCAAACGTGCCTCGAACGTTCCTTTCTTCCAACCATCCTCACCACAGCCGGTTCACCATGGACTCGTGTATATGGTTTTCCAACCTGCCCTTCTGAGTCCGATTACCATACCCCTAGTGAAATCGTCTGTCTGCTGGAACTGCCTCGGTTAGCGGCGACCTGGCATTCTCTGCTACTACACGTTTCCTCTGAGCCAAACCAAGGCGGTGCGACTATTGACGATGCTACAGATTCCTTCCCTTATATCTTACTCAAAGTGCATGAGACAGCTGTGCATTTCGCATCACTTACATAACTCGGTGAGCTGCGTCTACCCTGCAATTGGTATATTTTTCTGACCAGTCCTTCTTGGTGATTCATTTTCACTGTCATCAGGTAGTGTATTGCACACTCTTACTACCTCTGAATTTTCCTTTTCTACAGCAGAGTTCAATTTTTTGACACACCATTTAGTGGTTAAAGCATTTTCTTGGTCAATTTCAAGCATTTTTCTATTATTTTTTTAATTTCCATGAACGTATTCGGTGAATCCGAATACGTAATGATCAATAGGAGTTGTCCTTGAAGATTTCAATGAGTGCCAAAATAACTATGAAGATGCCCCTTTAAGTAAAATACTGGTATTTGTAGAAGACATTAATCCCTATCGTATTACATCTTCCTTTTTTTTCTGCGATATAAATTGTGCAATAGCGGTCGGGTGTTTTTTTTATGACGGCTGTATATGTGCAATATCCACGGCACAGTGTTTTTGGCAGTAACTTAACATCAAATAAATTGAAATTGAGAGATTTTAACAACGTATTAGTCTAAATATAATAACTTATTCATACTAACGTGCAAACTGTTACCGACATTTAACTCATTCTGTTAGCGATAATAAAGATTGAGGGACGTGGGCGGGTTTCAACAACAAATCATTCTCATTTCACTTAGTTTTTGTAACTCTAAATATGGAATTGGTAACTTAACTGTAGCAACGTGGCGATAACTTTTGAAATTTCCATTCCTGAAAAATCATATATTTTTGTCTTTCTAATTCTGGAATTTTTACATTTTTATACTATAGAATATTGTATAAAGCATCGTTTTCACGAAAATTTTCGATTTTGATATTTTGATGCCAGTGTATTTTTAGGACCTCCTGAACACGTTTTGAATATTTTTAGAGTGATGTCTGTCGTCTGTATGTGGTCGATTCATTGTGTTAACGATAACTGGTAGAAATATTTATGGATTTTCAGGAAATTTTTATCCAGATTTTTTAACAAACAATCAAGAACTAGGTAGTATTTTTTGAAATTCGAGTGAGAACTTCAAAATTTATTCGAAATTCTATATTTTCTTAATGTACATTGTCAAACTCGGAATCAAAAATTTTTTCAAGCCATTTAACATGAATGGTAACATACTATAATTGTATAAACATTTGGACAACTGATACAAATTTTTCAAATTTGTCTTCAAAAATTTGAAAAAAAAAAGAAATTTAAATGTATCCTGGTACGATAAAGTCAAGTTGAGTTACAATCCAGTATATTTCAATTAACATTATGCAAGTTTTACATACTAATTTGTCACTTTATTTTTTATTTTCTTAACATGGCTGGATGGCACACAATTGGACCTAATTATGCATAAAATGGGATATTTTTGTCTCAATGATCACGAAACTTAACAGTTTCTATCATTGTAGTGAAACGTAACAGTTTCTATCATTGTAGTGAAACATAACAGTGATACAATTTGTGTGTTCATGACATCATTTGCCAATCTCGGGGGGACGGATTTACCCCCCCCCCCACCTCAAAATTTTATGTACATTGTCAAACTTGAAGTTCAAATATATTTTCAAGTCTTTTAACATGAAAGGTAACATGCTATATTTGTGAACATTTGGACCAACGATGCAGATTTTTCAAATTCTTTGTTGCAAAATTTGCCAAATGAATCACAAGTTATTCCAAAATGGACCCTGGTATAAGAAAGTCAAATTCAACTACACCAGTTAATTTCATTTAATATTGTGAAAGTTTTACATATTACTTTCTTCATTACCACGAACAAAAGCTTCAAATATCCAATGAATATACCCAATTGAAACTGAATTAGCGACTATATTTTTAATTAATTGAATAATTAAATATGTTACTCAACTTAATTTTCTTTTTTAACGCAAGTTAGGGGCTTTTTAGGATGGGACCTCTAAGCACCTACACAAAGCAGATGTCAGCTCAAGTGTTCTCTTGCGAACAATGAACGGACTACAGGCAGTACTAAAAAAATCTGATGTGGGAAGCACACGACTTTCCCTGCAGACTTATATCCACGTTATCCTTATTTTAATTAAATTTAATTCACTTTAAATTCAATTTTCGTTCTCATTTGGTAACTGAACTTATTTTCATAGGTGGCGTGGAGAAAATACATAAAAACTAAATTATCTCGAGAACGGCTAATCCTAGTGCAATGGGGTTGGTCTCATTCCTTTCATCGTTAATATAATTACGTATAAAACAAGCATTTAAAGGATATATTTGAATGTACTTAGTTTTTTATTTATATCTTGAGGATTTTTGCGGGCCATTTTGCAAAAAAGGCAGGCTATTTTTTCCGAATCCTACCAAAATCTAATCAGCACCAGGGTAACCCACTAAAGACTTATCTACCGAATTTTGTCAAATTCAGTCCATTAGTTTTCAGCTAGAGTGGATACAGGCTTTTGCGGGTCATTTCGCAAAAAAATGCAGATTCTTTTATCGCGAATCCTACCCAAAACTAATCAGCACCAGATTCGCCCACAAGTGATTTATCTACCAAATTTTATGAAATTCGGTCAGTTAATTTTTTAGTTAGAGTGGATACAAAATCTGCACAGACAGACACACACACAGACGTCACGGTAAAATTTTGTTTTTAGAGGTCTCGAAACGCGTAGATCCGTCGAAAACTCGACTTGCGATTTTCGGCATGATTCCAATACTTACCCTGTACATTACCATGTATTGCAGGGAAAGTAAAAATCTGATGTGGGCAGCACATGACTTTCCCTGCAGACTTATATTAACGCACTCTATATTTTAATTAAATTTATTTCACTTTTAATTCAATTTTCGTTCTCATTCGGTAACCGGACTTATTTTCAAAGGTGGCGTAGAGAAAATACGGAAAACTAAAATATCTCGAGAATGGCTAGTCCTAGTGTAATGGGGTTGGTCTTATTATTTTCGTCGCTAAAAATTACGTATTAAACGATCATTTAATGGATATATTTAAGTATACCTAGTTATTTAGTTTAGATTTTGACGATTTTTGCGGGCCATTTTGCAAAAAAAGGCAGGTTATTTTTTTCCGAAATGTTCCAAAATCTAATCAGCACCAGAGTGACCCACAAGTGACTCTTCTACAGAATTTTTTGAAATTCCGTCCAGTAGTTTTTCAGTTAGAGTGGATACAAGCTTTTGCAGGCCATTTC
Source organism: Amaurobius ferox (assembly GCA_951213105.1). NCBI lineage: Eukaryota > Metazoa > Arthropoda > Arachnida > Araneae > Amaurobiidae > Amaurobius > Amaurobius ferox. The sequence goes on from OX578153.1 coordinate 20,720,064, forward strand.
GCAACAAAAGGCGGTTTTTTACTTTCCCTGCAATACATGGTAATGTATAGGGAAAGTATTGGAATCATGCCGAAAATCACAACTCGAGTTTACGACGGATCTACACGTTTCGAGACCTCTAGAATACGAAAAAACCATTTTTAGCGTGACGTCTGTGCGTGTGTCTGTGTGTCTGTCTGTCTGTCTGTCTGTCTGTCTGTCTCTCTGTGTGTCTGTCTGTCTGTCTGTGTGTCTGTGTGTCTGTCTGTCTGTCTGTGCAGATTTTGTATCCACTGTAACTAAAAAACTAATCGACCGAATTTCACAAAATTTGGTAGGTAAGTCACTTGTGGGCGGGGCTAGTGCTGATTAGTTTTGGATACGATTCGGAATAAAAGAACCCGCCTTTTTTTCGATATGGCCCGCAAAAGCTTGTATCCACTCTAGCTGAAAAACTAATGAACCGATTTTCACAAAATTCGGTAGATGAGTCACGTATAGATCACTCTGGTGCTGATTAGATTTTGGTACGATTCGGAAAAAAATAACCTGCCTTTTTTTGCAAAACGGCCCGCAAAAATCTTCAAAATCTAAACTAAAGAACTTGGTATACTTAGATATATCCATTAAATGCCCGTTTAATACGTAATGTTTAACGACGAAAAGAATAAGACCAACCCCATTACACTAGGACTAGCCGTTCTCGAGATATTTTAGTTTTTCGTACTTTCCCTACGCCACCTTTGAAAATAAGCCCGGTTACCGAATGAGAAAAGCTTGTATCCACTCTACCTGAAAAACAAATGGACCGAATTTCACAAAATTTGGTAGATGAGTCACGTATAGGACACCCTGGTGCTGATTAGATTTTGGGACGATTCAGAAAAAAATAACCTGCCTTTTTTTGCAGAATGGCCCGCAAAAATTGTCAAAATCTAAACTAAAAAGCTACGTATGCTCAAATATATCCATTAAATGCTTGTTTAATGCGTAATTTTTAACGACGAAAAGAATAAGACCAACCCCATTACACTAGGACTAGCCGTTCTCGAGATATTTTAGTTTTTCGTACTTTCCCTACGCCACCTTTGAAAATAAGTCCGGTTATCGAATGAGAACGAAAATTGAATTAAAAATGAAATAAATTTAATAAAAATAAAGAGAACGTTAAAATAAGTCTGCAGGGAAAGTCATGTGCTGCTCACATCAGATTTTTTTATTCCGAATCATACCCAAAACTAATCAGCACCAGACTCGCTCACAAGTGACTTACCTACCAAATTTTGTGAAATTCGGTCCATTAGTTTTTTAGTTAGAGTGGATACAAATTCTGCACGGTCAGACAAACTGACACACAGACAGACAGACACACAGACACACAGACAGACAGACACACAGACAGAATGACACACAGACAGACAGACACACAGACAGACAGATACACAGACAGACATACACACACACAGACGTCACGCTAAAAATGGTATTTTCGTATTCTAGAGGTCTCGAAACGTGTAGATCTGTCGAAAACTCGAGTTGCGAATTTCGACATGATTCCAATACTTTCCCTATACATTACCCTGTATTGCAGGAGTAGTAAAAATATATCGCCAAGCCGTTAAATCGGAAACCATCAACCCAATTTCTTAATATTGTTCTAATCATCACATTCTTGAACTGCATAATGAAATACATAAGTCTATATGAAACTGCTTTTAGAAATTTAACATTTTGAACGTAGATTTCAGAATAAAAGCTTTCCCAATACATAAGTTTTACCTTTTCAAAATTTGAATCATCGAAAATGTATTGCAACCGTAAAAAAATGTGAAACAATAAAGCAAGAGTTAGAAACCACGTGTTACAATACCATGGTGCTTGTAAAAAATAATATTTTGATTAAAATTCAGTAAAATAACTTTTGTATATCCTATTTCTCAAAAAATTGAAATATAAGAGTCTTAATCCTCTTAAGTTTAAAATTCAAGAAACCTTCCTTTCTGCACATTTATCTTTGCTATAAAATGCAAATGTTGCCATTCGCTTTTATAGAAATAAGTAGATGGGAAATATCTTCATTTTATTTGCATCGCAGATGCGACTTTAGCTCGCACCTTTCTACGAAAAGACAACTTGATAGAATATATTAAAAGTAGCTGCCTTTTGTAAGTATATTTTAGATATTCTGATACTGAATAATATTTGAGAGTTTTTCCGTATATCATTTTTTGCTTTGAAAACATTTAAAACAACGTATATGATCATTCAAGCAATTTCTTACATGAACACATTAGCGAAATGGACCTAACTGTTTTGTAGGATAAAGAAATACTTAAAAAAATTCATTCAAACTGTCGGAATTATTTTGCATCTTAAATATGGCTAAAAGTATCAAACGTTTATTGTATATGTTACCGGTAATGTATGAAAGTCGGCATTCTATAGAATACCTAGACATTATATAGAATGCCGAAAACTGGTCGGCAATCTATGAAACAATTAACATTTCACAGATTTCCTAGGCATTCTATAGAATGCCAACTGACAAACCGGCAAAGTATGAAATACATCTTCGATTCATTCCCTTTTTTATATTTTGCCTAAATAGCATTTGTCATTCTACAGAATGCCGAGGTATTATATACAATGCCTAGGGAAAGTATGTAATAATTCTTATATTTCATACTTTGCCCAAAAAAGGCCGGTATTCTATAAAATGCCTAGGTATTCTATAGAATGCCGGCATTTTATACGTTGTCGGTAACGTAACCGGCAATGTATGAAAGCCGATATTCTATAGAATACCTAGGCATTATATAGAATGCCGAAAACTGGTCGGCAATCTATGAAACAATTAACATTTTACAGATTTCCTAGGCATTATATAGAATGCCAAATGACAAACCGGCAAAGTATGAAATATATCTCCGATTCATTCTTTTTATCATACTTTGCCTAAATAGTATTTGTCATTCTATAGAATGCCTAGGTATTATACACAATGCCTTAAGAAAGTATATAATAATTCTCATATTTCATACTTTGCCTAAAAACGGCCGGAATTCTATAAAATGCCTAGGTATTCTATAGAATGCCGGCATTTCATACATTGCCGGTAATATATACATTTAATCAACTTGTTATTTGTGTGTGGTTATTAGCTCACCACATGAGAACATGCTATCCGACAAAATGGAAAGATTACAAGATATGTTAATATTTGTGGAATTTAATGTGGGAATGAGGGCAAAAGGGAGAGGATTAGTTCTAGACAGTCTATCGCAATAGACTGTCTAGGACTAATCCTCTCCTAGGACTCCCCCTCTTTGGGCAATACGTCCACCGACCAATTGAGAACTGGTCTGGTCTTTGAACATTAAAAATGTACGTGCGTAGCTAATCCTCAACGAATGTTGAAACGAATGAGGTGGACTCTAACGTTTAACCCAAGGACTTGAAACAAATACAATATACACAAAGAGAATTTGAGAAAAATCATTCGAAAAAAAGATTTGGATAGAAGTGGCCTGTCCTTTGTCTCGAAAGCAGATTAGTGCTCAAAAATAAAAAAATCTGATGTGGGCAGCACATGATTTTCCCTGCAGACTCATATTCACTTTCTCTTTCTTTCTTCAATAATTCATTATATTGAATTTAACTACATAAAATGACACCCATAATAATTTAACACTACACCGAATTTGCACTTTTGATTCAATTTTTGTTCTCATTTGGTAACTGGACTTATTTTCAGAGGTGGCGTAGCGAAAATGCGAAAAAATAAAATACATCGAGAACGGATTGTCCTAGTGTAATGGGGTATATTATTACTTCCATTGTTGAAAATTGCTTATAACACATTCATTTAATTGATATATTTGAGCATACCTAGTTTTTTATTTTAGATATTGGCAATTATTGCAGGCCATTTCGCAAAAAAAGGCAGGTTATTTTTTCTGTATCGTACCAAAATGTGATCAGCCCCAGGGTAACCCACAAGTGACTTATCTACCAAATTTTGTAAAATTTGATATATTAGTTTTTCAACTAGAGTGAATAAAGGCAATTTTATGGGGGATTTCGCAAATGAAGGAGAGCTCATTTATCTCGAAACATAACAAAACTTAATCAGCACCAGGGTCACCCATAAGTGACTTGCATACCAAATTTATTGAAATTTGCTCCATTAGTTTTTGAATTAGAGTGGATAAATACATTGTACAGATAGACACACAGACTGACAAATAGACACACACACACACACACAGACGTCATGCTAAAATAGTTTTTTCGCATTCTAGAGATCTCAAAATGTGTAGATTCTTCGAAAACCCGAGTTGCGATTTTCGGTATGATTCCAATATTTCCCCTATACATTACCATGTATTGCTGGGGGATTAAAACTCTGATGTGGGCAGCACATGACTTTCCCTGCAGACTTAAATTCATATTTTCTTTATTTCTTTAATAATTCATTAGATTGAGTTTTCTTGTACCAAAAAACACTAAATTTGCATTTTTAATTTAATTTTTGTTTTTATTTAGTAATTGGACATTTTTCCAATAGCGGCGTAACAAAAATGCAAGAAATTTCAAATATCTTGAGAACGGTTAGTCTTGAAGTATAATGAAGTGTGTTATATTCTTTTCCTCGTCAAAAATTGCGTGTAAAACAAGAATTTAATTGATAAATTTCTGCATACGTTGTCTTTTTTTTTTTTAGATTTTGGCGATTTTTGCGGGCCATTTCGCAAAAAAAGCAGGTTGTTGTTTTCCGGATCGTGCCGAAATTTAATCAGCACCAGAGTATCGAACAAGTAACTTATCTACCAAATTTTGTGAAAATTGGTCAATTAGTATTTAAGCTTTTGTGGATACATTAAATTTTTGCGAGCCATTTCGTAAGAAAGGGCGGGTTCTTCTTTTCTGAATCGTACTAAGTTCTACTCAGCACCAGAGTATCCAACAAGTAACTTATCTACCAAATTTTGTGAAATTTGGTTAATTAGTATTTTAGCTAGAGCGGATAAATGAAATTGTTACGTTCCATTTCGCAAAAAAGGAGAGTTCTGTTCTTACGAATCGTACCAAAAACTAATCAGCACCAGAGTCACATCCAAGTGACTTACCTACCGAATTTTATGAAATTCGGTTCATTATTTTTTGAGTTAGAGTTAATACATACATTGCACAGACACACACACAGACTTCACACTAAAAACAGTTTCTTCGTATTCTAGAGGTCTCGAAACGTGTAGATTCGTCGAAAGCCCGAGTTGCGATTTTCGGTATGATTCCAATATTTCCCCTATACATTACCATTTATTGCAGGGAAATAAAAAAGCAGAAAAAGCAACTGAAAGCAATTTCGAATGAAATATTTTGATGCAGGTAAAGCCCATTATGGTATCTGGGTGATTGATAAACTCGAAAGATCAATCATGCATAAAGCATTGATTATGAAACACTTTCCAACTGAAATACAATTTTATTTAAACATCTTTAAAATGCGATACATCCAGCGATGATATCTAAAAAATAATCACAGTACAATAATTAATTTTAATTGGAAACTTAAAACTTCTTTAAAAAGGCAATGCTATAAAATCGGCTGCTTCTTTATGGAAAATCAATTAATGTTTTATTCATATCACTTTTATTCCAAACTCCAGAGCTAAATAATTTTGCTTGAAAAAAAATTAGCAATTCTTATACATCTCATCTTGCAATTACTTGTTTACATTCTGCTTCCATTAAAATTCGACTTCGTACTAGAAATAATGATCACTTAAACAAAAAAATATTGAAATTGGGTTGGCGCAGAATATAGATGCACGGAAAATGCGCAAAAAAGGCGGTTTGGTTAAATTTAGAAGAACATTAAAAATCTCGATTTTTACATTGAGAAAAAAAGCTGGATGTCATATTTTATTTTGAAGTGGGTCATGTGATCTCTTCATGTAACATGTATGTAATTATTAATTTAATTTTTATTGAAAATCTTTCGAACATATTTTTATGAAATTATTTTTATATATTTTTTATGAGATAATTTGAATATTTCTTAAAATTTTCGAAACATTATGCGAATTTTAATTTCGTTTAAAATTGTTTGACAAGTTGGGTCCAATACTTCAATGTCCAATATTCAATGTATTTCACTTTTTCAACCAGTGTTTAATCCAAAACTATTTGGATGATATTATTCATTTACATTCCCATATATCCCACATACAGACCGTCTCAACAACATACTAAAGTTCCATTTTGATAAAATAATTTTTACGGCAATTATCAACATACAGACAGAATGACCAAAGCCATAAATGCTTTTCAACTATGTTGGAAAGTGTTAAAAAACCAAATTTAATCTTACTAGAACAATGACTCCACACAGGAAGTAATTCAAATTTGCCGATAATATATGGTCCTTATGCAAGTAGTGAATTTTTGAAAATTAAATCATCCTTCTAGCCAACAAATTACAACGGAGCATTATGCAAAATTGGAAACTAATTATTAAAGTTTAACTTTTAGAACTAGATCGAAAATTTTCTAATTGATTAAGGTGTTCTTTAAAATGACTGTTAATTTTAAATAAGCAAGAAAATAATAATCAATTAATAAATACTAATTTTCTTATTTTTGATTTTTCTTCCGACTTAAAGAATTTCCATCCCCACTTATTCACGATTGTTCCATTTTCTGAGGCTGCTTTTCATTCCTGTTCCAACAAAGTCAACGAACATACCACAGTCCATGGCTGAAATATTTGAGTCACATTATGATTTTATTTACGAAGTATTTTAATTTCAAAAGTGTTTTTGTTAGATAAAGAATTTAATAGGATATTTTTTCTTTCGGTACTCATAGCTCTGGGAGTGGAGTGGATTAAAATATTTTTGAACTTCCACTTACTTCTCTTTATGTGAACATGAGAAAGACTTTCTTCGAGAGCAACGGCTAAAAGAAAATTTAGAGAGTGTATACACTAAGAGTATTTATACATACTTAGGGCGTGCCACTCATTTTCTGGATTAAAACTCAGCTATGGATGTGAAGACCAACAACTGAAAAGTCTGAGGTACTTATTCGTTAATGAGGGTAATAAAGTATGTGAAAATAATATTTTTATTATATCCAAAGAATTCATTTCATTGCATAGAGAAGTCATGTATCTCTCACATTAGAGTTTTAAAATTAAAAACATTTCGGAAAGAAAGTTTAATATTTTTTTAACTTTACTGTATTCTTGTGGCTTAAAAAACATTTTTTTTTATTTCTACCAGCAGCACTTGATACAAATTATTCACTGCCCTCACAGCAAAGATCGTCACACGTGTAACAGTGACGTTGTAGTCACGTGACACCTGGGTCACAATGTGACATCATATTTGTGACTTCTATGCGACGTTATGTATTAGTAACTCTGCAACTTCTTTGTGACTATATTCTATAACGTTTCCACAATTTAATTAAGACGTAACAATGTGACGACATTACAATGGCAATTACAATGTGACGTCACAAACAATTTAATATGCGACGTCACAAACGACCATGAAAATGACCAAAATGACTTCGCTGTAACCTCAATATGACATTGCCGAGACGTACTGCGACGTCCTGTGACGTCCCAAAGTTACAGTGTGACGTCAATCTTACGTCACTGTGAAAAAAATTCTTTTAGGGTGGTGTACAAATACACACCACCAAAAATACAGGAGAAAAACTATTACAAGAAACAAGAAACATGAACAAGCAACAATAACAACAATAAAACAAACATAGGAAATACATGGACGGTAGCCAAAAGCGCAAATCCAAAACGGTCAGACAGCTTGAAGGGCCTGCATCCTCCCCCTTGCCCGCCAATACCTTTTGTATATGTCACCATCGAGTCATGGGCAGTTCATTAGATAATCAGCGTCCATAGCTGCGTTAGCACCACACACTACACAGTTTTGGCTTGGTATTAGATTAAATCTGTGAAGATATTTAGCTAGGTTTAGAAGACATACTTAGGAGACGTATACCAAACTTATTCAATCAAAAAAAAATCCCTTCAGGGTGTCTGTCTTTAAAAGCTGCAAGAAATGTGTTAATATTCTGGAGACTTTGATTCTAAATTCTGCAAAATATTGCCATTCTGGGGAGGGAAATGTCACAGAGGCAATTAGTATACACAGAGAGACGACGTGAATTGCCAAAAAAGAATTGTGGAATGAATGAGTACTAGTTGAAAGTCACCTCTTTCACACTCAAGAAACGGGCGCGGTAGCCCATTGGTTAGCGCGTTGGAGTTGCACTCGGTAGGCCCGGGTTCGATTCCAGCCGCTGCCAAAACTGCCGCCGTGTTCATGCGGAGTACGATCACGTTAAACATGTGGATCCGAAAGTCCTTCCGAGAGGTTGGTGGTAGGGGAAGGAGGGTACGGTCCCTGTGGATGCCTCCCCCACTGGGTTCCGGTCTAAATTGGGTGGCACTTCCCGACCGTCCAAACAGTTACCTTACACCTTTCTGGTAGGTCGGACGGTCTGGGTTTCAACAACAACAACACTCAAGAAACCTTAAAAGATGTGAATTTCCAGTAGACCAAATTTCAGACATTTATCTCTCTTGTGACAGGACACAATTAATCGGCCAATCGAACATTTTGCTGGGTGCCACCCCTAAAGCACAAAATATTGCGACACAGTATATTTGTATTTCTCACTTTCCACTTTACAACATGTACCGACCTATACTGTTTCCAAAATGTAAGATTCTATTGCACTACTAAGTGCTTTTTCCAAACAACTCATATTTCGAACTTTTGGGTGAGGATCATACACCCACCCCTTTGAAATTAAATTTTAGAAAAAAGTATTTGTTTCCAGTGTGCTGTATCGTATTCTTCATCTATTGGCAAGATATTAAATCTCGACCTCACTTATCAAAAATTTATCTGACCTTCTGATTTATTTTATCAAGTGAACATTTTGGTGTACGGCACTCCTAAAGTACTAAATACTGCGAAGATTAATTTGTTTCCAATTTTCTACAAAATTGTTACCAAGATTCAAGTTTTTATAGCACTGTTAAGAGATTTTTTAAACTGTCCATATTTCAAATGCTTTAGTGTGGAGCATGCTCCCTCCATCGAATTTCAATATTTTATATAAAAAAAAAATATATTTTTCGGTTTGACTTATCAAATTATTCATCCGTGCGAATAGTTTTATGTGCTTATTGCACTTAGGTGAAAGTATCTCTCATGTATACTCCAAATCGAACATTTCGGTGTGTGGCACACCTAAAGTAACGAATATTAGAAAATTGAATTTGAATGTTTTTTTCATATCGAATGATTTGCCCTTAAAGAAAATGTCTATTTCATCCTAAAATTTTTTATCATTCGTATGTTGCTGTTTCGAGCATCACCCTTCAAATATATATATATATATATATATATATATATATATATATATATATATATATATATATATATATATATATATATATAAATATATATATATATATATGTATATATATATATATATATATATATATATATATAAATATATATATATATATATATATATATATATATATATATATATATATATATGTATATATATATATATATATCGTATATATATCTCATATATATATCAAATTTCAAGTCTCTCCTATTTGAAATATTTTCTGGGATTATTATATTATTTTGAAATCGGAAATTGGAATGTGCGGCAACCCTAAAGTAGCAAATGTGGGAAAACTGAAATTATACACTTAATTCTTTTCAAACTATCTACCCTTGCACCAAAACTTATAGTCACCATGTTTTTCAGTCAATTTGAATTTCGAATATTTTGATATGAATCATCATCACTTCTTATGCACATTTTTCGAAAATTCAATTTTTCTCGTGAGTTTTGTCGAACATTGGACCTGTATACCAGATTACAAGTTTCTGTCTCGCTTAAAAGAAAACGTGCCTCCCGCATACGGCATAACAAACATTTTGATCTGTATAATCCCTAATGTGGCAAATATGTGAAAACTGCAATTGTACACTTTCTTTGTTTCGAACTATCTACAATTGCACCAAATTAAATTTCCTCGCTGCTAATTATATTTCTCGATCATTTCACATGTAGAACATTTTAGTGCAGAGCACCCAGTGTAATAAACACTTTTGGAAAATTCGATTTTTCCCGAGGGTTTATCAAAAAATTGATGATGGTATAAAATTGCAAGTTTCTATCCATTCGGCAAGTGCTTCTAAAAGGCATGGCACACAGACAGACGGACAAACGCCTACTTGAAAATTACAGATAGAATAGAATTACAGAAAGAATAGATTGATCGACAGAGTTGCGCAGTTTACATGTATCCAGGGATAATGGCCTCAAGTACTAAAAGTGGGCGTATTACAGAGATTCAGTTATAAAACGTTATGCACACCACTATATGACGAGCTTAAAATCGGACACAAAAATTCAATGAATTAGCTTCAGTCTCTTAGCCAATAGAAAACTAGCTAACTATCGTCAAATCTAAAATTTATTATAAACCAGTAACGAAAGGCCTTTTCACCAAGTTGGCAGTGTTGGGCTACAAACCGTATGCTACGAAAACGAGAATATTTTAAGAAATCTTTTGTATATTATTTTCAACGAAGCGAAAATATGAGATGCTTAATCCGCTTATGTTTAAGACTGTAGCCTCTTCTGTGAAATGCAAATGTTGCCGTTCGCTGTATCGAAAGTGTATTGAAAGGTTTTCATTTTATTTGCATCGCAAATGTGGTTTTGTTTTACACTTTACTATGAAAAGGAAATATCAGTGAATTTATTAAAATATGACGCGGTTATATTTTATTCCCTAATCTGGATAGCATTTAAGAGTTTTACAGTGTATATTGTGTTTTGAAACGTTTAATATTTTGAAAGCAATACTGTGATAAAGTACGTAGGCAGTGAAGAAATATATGAGTAGAACAGAACGGGGACAATTTCAACAGTTTGAGAAAAATTACTTTTAAGTAATTTATTTCTTCAACAATAAAAAAATCTGATGTGGGCAGCACACGATTTTCCCTGCAGACTACTATCCACGTTATTTTTATTTTAATTAAATTTAATTCACTTTTAATTCAATATTCGGTCTCATTTTGTGACTGGACTTATTTTCAAAGATGGCGTAGAGAAAATAAGAAAAAACTAAAATATCTCGACAACGCCTAGTCTTAGTGTAATGGGATTGGTCTTATTCTTTTCATCGTTAAAAATTACGTATAAAACAAGCATTTAATGGATATATTTGAGCATACATCATTTTTTATTTTATATTTTGAAGGATTTTGCGGGCCATTTTGTAAAAAAAGGCAGATTATTTTTTTCCGAATCGTACCAAATCTAATCAGCAGCAGGGTGACCCACAAGCGACTTATCTACCGAATTTTGTGAAATTCGGTCCATTAATTTTTACCTAGAGTGGATACATGCTTTCACGGGCCATTTCGCAAAAAAGGCGGGTTCTTTTATCCCGAATTGCACCCAAAATTAATTAGCACCAGATTCACCCACAAGTGACTTACCTACCAAATTTTATGAAATTCGGTCAATTAGTCTTTTAGTTAGAGTGGATACAAAATATGCACAAACAGACAGACAGATACACAGACATACACACAGACGTCACGCTAAAAATATTTTATTCGTATTATAGAGGTCTCGAATCGCGTAGATTCGTCGAAAACTCTAGTTGCGATTTTCGACATGATTCCAATACTTTCCCTATACTTTACCATATATTGCAGGAAAAGTAATAAAAGTTTCACAGTTGACAAAAAAAAAACCATTTTACTGTATATATCTTAAAAACGAAAACTAAAATAAACTGTATTTTTAGTAGATTTTATAAGTAATACGAAGGTGGAATTTTAAATAATAACAAGACAAACATAATTAATGTATTATATCTTCAAACAGGTAATAAATCTGAATAACGTAAATGATGATTTTAATCGAAGTGTAATACAATAGAAATTTAATTGCATGAAATTTGAACAGGTAATTTTGTAGGCTAATGATAATTTTGATACTGGTAGAATTAAACGCTGTGGAGTACGAGTGAAATAAGTGTCAAATAGAGTCGAAATTTGTTTTAAAGAAATGTACAACTTAGTATGAGTAAAACAAAATAATTTTCTCAGGGCCGTATTCGAGCATTATGCAACTTTTTACGCCGTTTGACTTATAAAAATCAGGAGTATTTTTTTTTTGTCAATAGTGAAATCTAATTAACAAATATCTAAAAAAGTAAAACATAATCATTGAATGGATGAATTTAACTTCAAAATGTGAGAACACTTAATATAAAGAAAGTCATGAGAAAAATTTACCGACATGAACTAAAATAACGTTTTAACGACAAGAGTCCACAAATCAAAAGTGAAACATTTAGTATTTTCACCCAAAAGAGCTAATCATAAGGCGATGTTAAAGACATTTATTTGAATACTTTAAAAGCATGTGCGTACAGGTAAGGACGCTTATTACAATTGCCTGTATAACATTAGGTCCCGGTTTTTCCTAACAAAAACGTGGGTTTTAGCTTGTTTAGAAAGCAAAGTGTGTGTCATGTCAGGACGAGGAATAATACCAAACCAAAAAATACAAGGCCAAAGAAACCAGACCAAAAAATACAAGGACCAGTTCAGGACAAGGAACATCGATCAGCAGCAAGCCAAACATTGTCTTATATAGACGCATCGACACACCACAAAGGTAATATGGATGTAAAGACCGTGTTCTTATTTCAGATAACATCATTCATAGATCAGACCCCCATAATCATTGTATCACACTTGCTATACCTCATATTTTTAAGAACTCACTGACGGATCTTAGAAATGGCCATCATAGGCGCCGAGTTTTTAAAATCTCAGGGGGGAGGGGGCACAATCCGACAAAGTTATACAAAAGATTCAAAGTTGAATTCTATAAAGCTATAATAACTTATAATATTTCCTTGAAGAAAGCAAACATATATCAGTTACATAAAGAAAGCAAACATATAATGCCATTGAAGTAACTGTAGTCACCTAACTGATATATGTCTGCTTTCTTCAAGGAATTTTTGTAAGCTATTGTTTTACAAGCAGCAGTTTTGAGGTGGGATAGTCCAGTGATTAAGGCACGGGGGGTTGTTCTCAGTGGACACGAGTTCGATTCCCGCCTCTGTCCAAACTGCCCCCTTGTTCATGCGAAGTACGAGTACGTTAACTCTGAGGGTTCAAAAATCCTTCAGAGCGATTTGGTGGCTGGAAAAAGAGGGTACGGTCCCTGTGGATGCCGCCTCCACTGGGTTCCGGTCTAAATTGGATGGCACTACCGCTGCGGTCTAAACAGATACCTCGCACTGTCGGGTACAAAACCTCCTTTTAGGCCTGATCTGCTCTAGTTGTTTACCAGTTATACAACTTGAGCTCTTAGATTCCAAAACTCACTCTCTCATTGACTTACCAGATACCATATCGTCTATGCATTGCATTTTTCTCTCTTCGAAAGGGGGGGGGAGGGGGCTACCGGGTACTACAAGAGTCCGTCATGTAATGCTCTCCAGCATATTGTTTATTAACTTGGATATAGTCGGGGAGAACTCTGGAGATTTCCCGGTGGCCATTTCATTAAATTTTTTCGTTACCAATAATGCGCATGATGGGCCGAACTTGAAAAGGACGATCATGGCCCGTTTCTTCTGGGTCAATCTCGGAGCTAGTATCCGAGCCTGACCCACACCCATAGAGGATAAAATTTAATACGTTCAAAAACAATGAAAATCAAACTTGGAATTAGGATATGTGAAAAAACCAAGAGTTCGTCACATATAAATTATATAAATATGATTGCCCATCCCATCAGTTGTGCAAGATATGTAAAAACAAAAATGCTCAGAAATTATGAGCTCACGGAAAAAATCAGTTAGAAGATGGATAGTGCTGCTTGATGTGTGACAAGTCGCACCCTCCTGCTGGAACCAGTAGTAACGTTCATCAACTTCCAGCAGTGAAATTAACTGTGTAATTATGTCTGCATATACCTCACTGTTAACGGTGGTTTCAAAGAAAATTAGGCCTACAATTCGACTACGAGGTATCGCACACCACACGCCATTTTTTGTGAATGCAGATTCAGTTCGTAGATAACATGTACTTTTCACTCGACCAAATTCATCTATTTTGGCTGTTGACATAGCCACTTTGATAGAACCATGCCTTATTGCTAAAAACATATGGTCTAATTTCGTAGCTCCATGTTCCTCCACTAAAATGCGAAACCATTTACAGAACTACAGTCGTTTGTCATGATCAGGAGGCTTTAATTCCTGAACTATGTGAACTTTATATGGCCTAAGGTGTAACTTTTTCGCGGCTTTGATCACTACACTTTGTGATATCCCAGACTCCAGTGAGAGTTTTCTTATGCTTTTCGTCAGCGAAAGCAAAAACTTCATATCAACTTCTCTCAGCTTTTTATCACCCAAAATGGAGGGCCTGCTGGATCTTTTCTTGTCATCTACTGATCCAGTTGTCCTGAAACGCCCAATCGTGTCACCGTTGAATTATCGGTTGATGGTGCATCGGGATATTTTTTTGCGAAACTCTTCTTTGACGTGAGAATATGCCTTTCGAGCAAAATAACACTCCAACATGAATATTTTCTGCTCCTGGCAAAACAACATGTTGATGCCTTGAACAACGAACGCTTCGCAAATGAAGTTTCTGCGCATGAGGTCACTGATTGAAATAATATGTTCGATACAATCTGCACTGCCATCTACCGGGAGGAAATCGAAACCCAAAACATTTTCACTGAAAATTACAGGCAATTAAGCTTTGATGTGCGCTACTATAAACTCAGCCTGTATTATATGTCTGTAATTTTGCAGGTTGTATAGTTGCTTCACGTCCCGTGTGCTGCGGACTTTTTAATAAAACTTTTTAAGTAAATTTAATTATATGATTTTCTGCATATTTCAATGTAGTTTTAACATAAATGAACATCATTTAGGCGTGGTTTTCAACAGGAGTTGGCTAGTTTTAATTAAAATTTATATTTCTAAAATGCTCGTAAAATTTCATTAAATATTTTTTGGTTTAATTTTCCCTCTAATCTATATTTAAAACATGTTTTAATATTTACCAACTAAGGTGTTCGCAACTGTCGGTTGTTGTTGTACTGTTCGATTGTTGTTACTAATCCCATCCCGAATACTCAACGGCTAACCATGTATAGAAGACCATGCTTCTCGATACTTCTCCAGGTTTAGAAGAACTTGCATCTTTAGTCTATGGAGTTTAGGGTTCATTTTGTTCAGTTATCATTTTTAGAGGTGACTCTTTTAGCAGGCAATTTTACAGTAGCAACTTCTTGTTGTTGTTGAGACCCAGACCATCCGACCTACCAGAAAGGTATAAGGTAACTGTTTGGGCGGCCGAGAAGTGTCACCCAATTTAGACCGGAACCCAGTGGAGGGGGCATCCACAGGGACCGTACCCTCCTTCTCCTACCACCAACCTCCCGGAAGGACTTACGGACCCACATGTTTTACGTGATCGTACTCCGCGTGAACACGGCGGCAGTTTTGGTAGTGGCGGGAATCGAATCCGGACCTACCGAGTGCAATTCCCGCACGCTATACACTGGACTACCGCGCCCTACAATAGCAACTTGTGAAGCAATTGTAAATTTTAACTCCTCTTAAAAATGTTTAAAAGATTAAGTCCCGAGAATTTCAATGTACTTCATGTTTTCAACCCGGGTAAAATCCGAAACTGATTGGGAGACATTATTCATTTTCATTTCTAAACATTCCACAGACCGTCACAATAACGTACTAAAATGCTATTTCGATAAAATCACTTCTACGGCAGTTATCGTGCAAACGGGCAGCCAGCCAGACAGAATAACCAAAGTCATAAACACTTTTCAACTATGATTGAAAGTGTTAATAGAAGCACAAAGACGGAATGGAACAGGAACATTGCAGTCCAAGAATCACAGAAAAAAGTCATTCTTAATAGAACGTTTGCTCAATGAGTCTATATCCCAGCTCAGTGAGGTTATGTTCTTTGGTTTATAAAATAATTGTACAAAGTTGGAGTTTTCTAGATCAGTGTTTCTCAATCGTCCGTCCACACCTCGTACTGAGCCTTCGCATCAATTATACCTGGCCGCGAGAGATTATTCTGGAATTTGTCGGGTTAGTTTTTTAAGCATATTTTATGAATAAATATTTCATTGTGGAAATAGTCTAAGGAGAACAATAATCGTGAATGTGTCTAAAAGCTCAGGGCGAGAACGCTTAAAGAACATCTGTGCACCAAATGCCAGTGACAAAGTCCCATTTAGATTTTAACATGCACAAGAGACTGCCCAGCTGACTTCTATGGTGATATTACAACGGATAAATATTTTTCTCCATATTTAAAAAAAAAAATCATTTTTATTATAAATTTTTGGATGATCTGAATGAGATAAGTCAATGAAAATCAGCACAAATGAATTGCTTGATGTTGGCCTGAGGAAACTACATTATGCCACAAGACTTTATTATTCCAGTGATTGATAACTTGTTTATGTGTAAATTTGTATTTGTCAACATGTCACACCGTCCACATAATTGTACTAATTACGCTTCATAAAAATGCAATGATTAATTATTAATATTTATGTTGGTCTAATGTATGGACATAGTAAGGTGTAGGAGATGATGCTGATAGTCCCGAGCCATGATCGAACTCGGGACCTCGTGCTTACAAGACCGACATTATAAGATTAGAGCAAAAGCTAGCTTCGACTCCGAACTTATAATTCGGGTTCGTGTTCCTATTATATTCGATCGATGTCTTTTTGGCAGGAGCAGACGACTCTGCTTCAGCCAAAAAGACACTCCTCTATCTGATGTGGAGCTCCGATCGAATTTCGGCAAGGGGGCACCCAGAAAACCCCCGCGCGTCCCATTCCGAAACTCAGTCGAGGGGCCGAATGGCCGGGAGGTATTGAAGACCCAGTCCGTCCGACTCATCCTTGAGTATCTATTTGGACGGCCGGGAAGAAGGCCGGGAGGTGTTGAAGTGTTGAAAACCCAGACCACACGACAGACCCGAAGGTTTACTGTAGCTAAGTGTGTGGCCGGGAACTTTATTTTAGATTCAAAACATTACAAAACAGGTTAAAATTGAATCGTCGAACCTCGGTCGTGACGTCACTTGTGGTCAACCAGGAAGGGAGTGGTAAGACCTCTGGCTCCGTGTGGTGCTGCCAACTCGTGTTGAGAGGTGAGATCGTTGGAGAGAGAAGGTTGCGTGTTTCAAATGTCCAGTCATCATTGTAGGAGTTTTTTCGGAGCTTGGCCCGAACCAGGTACCCGGTGCTTACAAGACCGACATTATAAGATTAGAGCAAAAGCTAGCTTCGACTCCGAACTTATAATTCGGGTTCGTGTTCCTATTATCTTCGATCGATGTCTTTTTGGCAAGACACTCCCCTATCTGATGTGAAGCTCCGATCGAATTTTGGCAAGGGGGCACCCAGAAAACCCCCGCGCGTCCCATTCCGAAACTCAGTCGAGGGGCCGAATGGCCGGGAGGTGTTGAAGACCCAGACCGTCCGACTCATCCTTGAGTATCTATTTGGACGGCCGGGAGGTGTAGAAGACCCAGACCGTCCGACTCGTCCAGAGGACTAAGAGCAACTATTTGGACGGCCGGCGGCCGGGAAGTGTTGTTGTTGTTGAGACCCAGACCGTCCGACCTACCAGAAAGGTGTAAGGTAACTGTAATGCGGCCGGGAGGTGTGTCGAACCTCGAGCGTGACGTCACTCGTGGTCAACCAGGAAGGGAGTGGTAAGACCTCTGGCTCCGTGTGGTGCTGCCATCTCGTGTTGAGAGGTGAGATCGTTGGAGAGAGAAGGTTGCGTGTTTCAAACTTCCAGTCATCATTGTAGGAGTTTTTCTGGAGCATGGCCCGAACCAGGTACCCGGTGCTTACAAGACCGACATTATAAGATTAGAGCAAAAGCTAGCTTCGATTTCGAACTTATAATTCGAGTTCATGTTCCTATCATCTTCGATCGATGTAATTTTGGCAGGAGCAGAGTCGTCTGCTGCCACAAAGGTATTTACGAATAAATTTGTCGGGACCGGACTCTCCTCTTATATAAAGAGTGTTTACCGGTCAGAGGTTTCACAAAGGTTGAGAACCACTGTGCTAGAAAAGCTGAGCGTTTTGTGTGTCCGGAAATACATTTAGACCCCCGTCCAATTTTTGTTTTTCACCAGGGGAAAATCGGTAATCCGATTCCAACAGACTTTGCTTGGTGGTCAGTACTATAAGTGTGCAAAGATTAAATCTTCTAATCTTCTAAACCACTGAGTGCCTTCTTAAGTGCCCGGAATGATATTTCTAAAACAACGCAATTTTCTCTTCCCCCCCCCCCCGGGAGAGGAGGGTTAAAATAAATCTGATGTGCGCAACACATGACTTTCCCTGCAGACTCAAATTCGCGTTCTATTGTTTCTTCATTAAATTGAGCTTAAATGCTAAAAAAAACACCCAAAATCATTTTAAATTACACTGAATTTAATACTACTTTCATTTTCATTTAGTAACTGGGCTTATCTTCAAAAGTGGTGTAGCGAAAATGCGAAATATCTTAAATGTTTCAAGAACGGCCAGTCCTAGAGTAAAGGGGTTGGTCTTATGTATTATACTTTTTATCGTCAAAAATTACGTATAGCACAATTTAATTGAGATATTTAAGCATATATAATATTTTATTTTAGACTTTGACGATTTTGCGGGACAATTTCACAATAAAGGTAGGTTTCTTTTTTCAGAATCGTACCGAAATCTGCTCAAAATCTTATCCAAAAATTTTGTGAAATTTGGTCCATTACGTTTTCAGCTAAAGTGGATACAGACATTTTTGCGGGCCATTTATCGAAAAAAAACAGGTTCTTTTACCCTGAATTGTATCAAAATCTAATTGGCACCAGTATATCCCACACGTGACTTACCTATAAAATTTTATGAAATTCGGTCAATTAGATTTTGACTTAGAGTGGATACAAAATCTGCACAGACAGACAGACACACACACACATCGAGAGAGAAAGAGACACACAGACAATAGTAAAATAATAGAAAATAATGTTTTCGTCTTCTAAAGGTCTTAAAATCCGTCGAAAACTCGAGTTGCGATTTTTGGTATGATTCCAATATTTTCCCTATACATTTCCAGAAAGGGTTCCTTATATTCTGTGCTGTAGTGGAAACCATAAAGGTGTGAAAAATACCAGTCTTATACGTCACCGGAGGGCTTGATAGTGGGTCAAGAAATACAATTCTAAAAGTTCTGTCCCACAGTCCATGTTACACGTATACAAAGTTTTAGCTTTCTAGGTTATCAGCAATCTCATGGACGATCTGGGAAGACAAAAACATATTAGCTAATTATCATATAGATAACGATTTTTAATTTTTAAAAATTTATGAGATTTTTAGAAATTCTATTTCTGAGACGCTTATCCATTGAAATTATAATATCAGATTTCATTTGATTTGTTTAATTCGTTCAAAAGATATCGTTTCACCTGACTCACAAGCAAAGAAACTGACAATCATAAAAGGTAATTGAATTGTATTCAGGGGTGTGCAGATAAATAATCAGAAATATTTGATCGTATCACAATACTGTCTTTTTTTATATACTATGTATTGACGAAAAGTAAAAAAATATATATATAGGTTATTAATGTTTTCAAGTTCGATATTGCAACACTTAAATTTGGTAAATTATCATAGCCTAATAAAACCTCACAAAATTATCTTCACCAATACAGAGAAATAATATAAAAAATCAGATGTGGGTACATGACTTTGCCTGCAGACTCGTATTCACGTTCACTTTATTTTTTCAATAATTCATTATAATGAGTTTAATTGCACAAAATAATACACATAAGTATATAAAATTACACTGAATTTGCATTTTTAATTCAATTTACGTCTCATTTGTTAATTAGACTTATTTTCATAGGTGGAGTAGCGAAAATGCGAGAAACTGAAATATCTCGAGAACGGCTAGACCTAGTGCAATGGGATTGGTCTCATTCTTTTCATCTTTAAAAATTGCGCATAAAGCAGGCATTTAATTGATATATTTTGACGTACGTAGTTTTTTATTTTAAATTTTGACGATTTTTGTGGGTCATTTGGCAAAAAGAGGCATGTTAGTTTTCTCTGAATCGTACCAAAATCTAATCAGCACCAGGGTAACCCACAAGTGCCAAATTTTGTAAAACTTGATTTAGTAGTTTTTTCGCTAAAGCGTATATAAGCAATGTTTGCGGGCCATCTCGCAAAAAAGGCGGTTTCTTAACCCAAATCGTACTAAAAACCAATCAACACCGAGATCATGCACAAGTGAATTACATACTAAATTTTATGAAATTTGGTCTATTCGTTTTTGAGTTAGAGTGGATACATACATTGCACAGACAGACAGACAGACAAACACACATACGTCATGCTGAAAATAGTTTTTCCGTATTCTAGAGGTCTCAAAATGTATCCGTCAAAATCTCGTGTTGTGGTGATTCCACTACTTCCCCTATGCATTACCATGTATTGCAGAGAAAATAAAAATGCAATAATTGAAAATAAGTAGCTTTAATTCCCACTGAAAGTTAGAAACTACAAGTTTTGCAAAAGAATGGAGCTGTAATAAAATTCTACGACAAATTTTTTCGTCAAAGTGAAAAATATAAGAATCTAATCCACTTAAATTTAAAACGCAAAATCCCCTTTCATCCACAAACTTTACTTTCGTGCGAAATGCAAATGTTGCCATTCGCTTTCTGCAAAATATATGGATCGCAAAGGTTTTCATTTTATCTGCAACATATAAGGGGTTCTATTTTGCATCTTAGTATGAAACAACCGTGCTGAATTTATTTGAAGTGGTTGCACCTCTGTTTAAAAAGAACTTTTATTATACATTTATTGAATAACAGATATATAAGATTATCCAAAACAGTAAGACTAACACGGTTAGAGAATTGAGTGAATTTTTTTAACAAGTTTTGTTTTGCTTAACAAAGTACGGTGCTTAGGGTCGAAAATAGTTGTACCATTTGAAAGTTAGCCCAGTTGGGTTTCAGGTTTTGCCCTTTTGTTGATTTTGAGTCTTTTAAATCTTCGATGGAGAATTTGGAAAGGTTCTCAGACACTTTAACTTACCAATTTGTTCACTCCGGGAGAAATATCGAAAATCCAACTTCGTTAAGTTCGGTTCAGTGGTCGATATTAGAAGTGTGCAAACATTTATACATTTAAGCTGGAGTACTTTTACTTAAGCTGAAGTACAGCTGGAGTACTGTTAAGACGTTTCAGAATCCATAATCACCGCCTGGGATCAAAAATCCGATTATGTTAGGTTTTGTCCGCTAGTAGATGCTACAAATAAGCAAATATTCAGCCTTATGTAATCAGTGTAGTTTTTGGAGGATCGGTAGAAAATTTTTTGAAGAAACATTATTTTTCCTTCTTTGGGAGGTAAATAAACATCTGGTTGCGTTAAGTTCTGTAAAATGGTATATGCTATAAGTGTAAAAAGACCCACACACCAAGGGCGTTTCTATATGGTGTCAAAAAAAAAAAGTCATTTCTCAGCCCTCCGAGGAAGGGTAAGTTAAAAATTCGGCTCCACTGGATTCTGCACCGTAGTCGATATAATAAATTTGAAAAGATCCATTCTTCATGTCATATGGGGCTTCTGGATGTTCTGGAAAGAATAATCCTGATGCGAGCAGCAATGACACCCTACAAGTTCAAGTTCTTTTCTCTTTCCCTACATACCTAGTATAATGTATAGGGAAAATACTGTGACGAAGTCGAAAATTCAAAATCGTGTTT
Organism: Amaurobius ferox; assembly: GCA_951213105.1. Classification (NCBI taxonomy): domain Eukaryota; kingdom Metazoa; phylum Arthropoda; class Arachnida; order Araneae; family Amaurobiidae; genus Amaurobius; species Amaurobius ferox. The sequence goes on from OX578153.1 coordinate 20,742,015, forward strand.
TGCATAGAAGGGTATACTTAATACATCCCTGAATTTGGATCGAACATATTTTCTTTTGCTTGTTTATTTTGTACAGTCATAACTGGAATTTTCCGAAAGCTGGAAGTGACATCTCCAGGATTATAAGTGTAAATCCTTAGTGATCCACCGCCCCTGCCTCGTTTGGAATTCGATACTGAATTCATATAAGGCATTATCTCAGATTTATATATTCCCACTCAAAAGAAATATATATTTCAAAGATATTTTCTTAATCGGAAGTGACAAAAACCAGGAAGTGGAAATCTTGGTGAACTTTTACTTCCTCACAGAATTTGATGCTAAATTCAAATGAGTAATCATTTAAGAGATATATATATATATATATATACATCAAATTTTTGACAAATTTCAATACAGATTTTGAATAACAAATCCTAAAACCATCTATTTTTAGCGAAAAAAAAATCTTATTAATTCTAAACTTTAACCAAAATCCATAAAACATATACACGAAATTACAATGAAGTAAATCGCCACGCTGCTTCGCAACAAGGAACAATATATATATCCAAAAGGAAATGTCCAAATCTGAAAATCAAATATGATACAAGAAATAAGAAAACGAAAAGAACCAAAAATTGGCAGAGGGGGGGTTGTGACCCCCTCACCCCGGTTCAGCATGCTTTACGCCATGGCCACGCTCCCGGATGCCGGTACCATTCCGCATCTAGGCCATTATACCTAAGAAAATCTATTTGGAAACGAAAAGACCATGATAGTTGAATGATGGAATTTTATAAACAAATTAGAGGAATACCGATGGGCGGTAATTGTTCATAGGCATTGGCAGATTTATATTTGGACTGTTATGAGAATGGAACTCATTTGTTGAATGAGATGTTGTATTTAAGATTCGTTGATGACATTATCGTTGGCACAAAAGATCATAAATACGTATTGGATTTTGGTTTCTATCCGTGTTCACTTAAATTGGTTGAAACACCTATGAATGAAGACGGGAGCCAGAATTTTTTGGACGTATGTATTATGACAAACGAAAATAGAACTTCCTTCTGTATATATGATAAGCGTACAGCCTTCAACTTTGACGTAAACTTTATCACTTCATGGGAAACTTGTTTAAATTGAGCTGTCTTCCGTAATATAATTGTCAATCAACTTTTAAGAAACAAAAGGTTAAACTCTCAAAGTAGCGACAGAATTCAACAGGATAAAAGGTATTTGAACGAGGCACGGAAAAAGCGTTATCCGGTTGGCTTTCTGAACGTAATTGAGTCATCTTTTTACGGTAAACTGTAACCGTTGGTTATTTAGATCACGGACATATAAAGTTGATGACTTGGCACTATATATATTGGGGATTTGTGTTGTATAAGGCATGATTTCGTTAGGGAGTAACTTGAGGTCTTGTTTGCACAAATTCTAGTGTTGTGTTTGGCTTCAACGATCATGGTCTTTTCGTTTCCAAATAGTTCTTCTTAGGTATAATGGCCTAGATGCGGAATGGTACCGGCATCCGGGAGTGTGGCCATGGCGTAAAGCATGCTGAACCGGGGTGAGGGGGTTACAACACCCCTCTGCCAATTTTTGGTACTTTTCTTTTTCTTATTTCTTGTATCATATTTGATTTTCAGATTTGGACATTTCCTTTTGGATATATATATATATATATTTAGTCAATCTTTGGATATATATATATATATATATATATATATAGTCAATCATGAGAAATAGATAGTTCGAGAAAAGTGTTGAAGAAGAATCCTGAAGTGGAAATTCTTATATTTATATTTTTTAGTTAATCTTGAGAAATAGATATTTCGAGAAAGGGTGTTGAAGAAGAATTCTGAAGTGGAAATTCTTATATTTATATATTTATAGTTAACATTGAGAAATATATATTTCGAGAAAAAGTGTTGAATCAGAAGTGGAAATTCTTAATAAATTACTTCACCTCTTCCAGAATGTAATGCTAAATTATCACTTAAGTCCTATCTATGTCAAAACTTGGTAAATAGATGTTTCAAATAAATTGGAAAATTTTAAGCTGGAAATGGAAAAAGAAAACCACAAAGGGAAATCCTTAGTAAATCCTCCAACGTCCTTCAGAATTTGATGTTGAATTCATATCAGTCATCATCTAATCTATGTCTATATCAAATCTTGATAAATCGATGTTTCAAGGAGAGTTTTACTAAACAAAATTTTTGCAACCAGTAATTGAATATATGCAACTACCAAAGTATATCAAAGAAGGTAAGACATTTTTTGGAAAGGAAACTGATAAAATTTTAAGAAAATGTTTTTCAATTCTTTCTTATCACAGAGTAGAAATTTAAAAATCTTACTTAATTTTAAAACTAAAGAATTATTCTCTTACTTCTTTTCAGTAATATTTGAAATTTTCATTACTTTTCTTTGAAGTAGGAGGAACGGAAGATCTTCATTTTATTTACTTTAAAATGCTGCTTTTTGATCAAAAGGTGCTTTAAAATTCAACTGGCGTGAATTTGAAATCATACCCCTGATGCAGCAACTGGCAATGATGCAGCTGTTATCTTTTCAAACCAGATGCACATCGAATATATGTTAACTGCACTAAAGTAAAGAAGCATTAACTGGGTTCAATAGATTTTGATGAAGAATTTCTAAACTCTAAGGGCATTTTTCTCTCATTATTGTGAATCATCATGTTGTGCCATTGGAAAAAATATAGAAATAACTGTGGTTTAGATGACACAAAAGAAGTAGAAGAATTGTCAACATATTGCTACGAATGTGTAATAGAAAACCATTGTTATAATTTAAAGGTCTGCTGAGTCATATGATTTTGACAATAAATTCGGTGACTTTACTGATGAATTTCGCAGAATAGCTAAGAAATTTACGATTTGTGTGATTTTACTGAATTTTCCGCAGAGCGTGTATAAGTTCTTAATCTTTCAGTTGGATTAATAACGTAATACGAATAAAAGTATCTGATAAACTCAATAAAGAATCCTCCAGGGTTCCCTCATAAGGTCATATGCATTCCTTTAAGCATTGATTGAAGTGTTCTAGAACAACAAAAGCAGGGTCTACAAACAGGAAAAGAACTATGCGCTATGGATTGGGAAATCATGAGTAAAAATATCAGATAAACTCAATATAGAATCCTCCAAGGTTCCCTCATAAGTCCATATGCATTCATTTAAATATTGGTTGATTTGTTCTAGAACTGCAAAAGCAGGGTCTACTAACAGGAAAAGAACAATGCGCTATGAATTGAGAAATCATGAGTAAAAATATCAGATAAACTCAATATAGAATCCTCCAAGGTTCCTTCATAAGTCCATATGCATTCATTTAAATATTGGTTGAATTGATCTAGAACTGCAAAAGCAGGGTCTACTAACAGGAAAAGAACTATGCGCTATAGATTGAGAAATCATGAGTACAGATATCTGATAAACTCAATATAGAATCCTCCAAGGTTCCCTCATAAGTCCATATGCATTCATTTAAATATTGGTTGATTTGTTCTAGAACTGCAAAAGCAGGGTCTACTAACAAGAAAAGATTTATGCGCTATGGATTGGGAAATCATGAGTACAAATATCTGACAAACTCAATATAGAATCCTCCAAGGTTCCCTCATAAATCCATATTCATTCATTTAAATACTGGTTGATTTGTTCTAGAACTGCAAAAGCAGGGTCTACTAACAGGAAAAGAACTATGCGCTATGGATTGGGAAATCATGAGTACAAATATCTGATAAACTCAATATAGAATCCTCCAAGGTTCCCTCATAAGTTCATATGCATTCATTTAAATACTGGTTGATTTGTTCTAGAACTCCAAAAGCAGGGTCTACTAACAGGAAAAGACCTATGCGCTATGGATTAGGAAATCATGAGTAAAAATATCTGATAAACTCAATACAGATTCCTCCGAGATTCGCTCATAAGTCCATATGCATTCATTTAAATATTGATCGAAGTGCTCTAGAACTACAAAAGCAGGGTCTACTAAGAAGAAAAAAACTATGCGCTATGGATTGAGAAAGCATGAGTAAAAATATCTGATGAACTCAATACAGAATTCTTCGAGGTTAACTCATAAGTCCATATGCATCCTTTTAAACTTCGATTAAAGTGTCCTAGAGCTGCAAAAGCAGGGTCTACTAATAGGAAATGGACTATGCACTATGGATTAAGAAAGTATGAGTAAAAGTTTCTGGTGAACTCAATACAGAACCCACCTATGTTCCTTCCTAAGTCCATATGCATCCTTTTAAACTTCGATTAAAGTGTCCTAGAGCTGCAAAAGCAGGATCTACTAATAGGAAACGGACTATACACTATGGATTGAGAAAGTATGAGTAAAAGTTTCTGGTGAACTCAATACAGAACCCACCTATGTTCCTTCCTTAGTCCATATGCATCCTTTTAAACTGCGATTAACGTGTCCTAGAGCTGCAAAAGCAGGGTCTACTAATAGGAAACGGACTATGCACTATGGATTGAGAAAGTATGAGTAAAAGTTTCTGGTGAACTCAATACAGAACCCACCCATGTTCCTTCCTTAGTTCTTGTGCATCCTTTTAAACTTCGATTAAAGTGTCCTAGAGCTGCAAAATCAGGATCTACTGATAGGAAACGGACTATGCATTATGGATTGAGAAAGTATGAGTAAACGTTTCTGGTGAACTCAATACAGAACCCACCTATGTTCCTTCCTAAGTCCATATGCATCCTTTTAAACTTCGATTAAAGTGTCCTTGAGCTGCAAAAGCAGGATCTACTAATAGGAAACGGACTATGGACTATGGATTGAGAAAGGATGAGTAAAAGTTTCTGGTGAACTCAATACAGAACCCACCTATGTTCCTTCCTAAGTCCATATGCATCCTTTTAAACTTCGATTAAAGTGTCCTAGAGCTGCAAAAGCAGGATCTACTGATAGGAAACGGACTATGCACTATGGATTAAGAAAGTATGAGTAAAAGTTCCTGCTGAACTCAATACAGAACCCACCCATGTTCCTTCCTAAGTCCATATGCATCCTTTTAAACTTCGATTAAAGTGTCCTAGAGCTGCAAAATCAGGGTCTACTAATAGGAAACGAACTATGCGCTATGGATTGAGAAAGTATGAGTAAAAGTTCCTGGTGAACTCAATACAGAACCCACCTATGTTCCTTCCGAAGTCCATATGCATCCTTTTAAACTTCGATTAAAGTGTCCTAGAGCTGTAAAAGCAGGATATACTGATAGGAAACGGACTATGCATTATGGATTGAGAAAGTATGAGTAAACGTTTCTGGTGAACTCAATACAGAACCCACCTATGTTCCTTCCTAAGTCCATATGCATCCTTTTAAACTTCGATTAAAGTGTCCTTGAGCTGCAAAAGCAGGATCTACTAATAGGAAACGGACTATGCACTATGGATTGAGAAAGGATGAGTAAAAGTTTCTGGTGAACTCAATACAGAACCCACCTATGTTCCTTCCTAAGTCCATATGCATCCTTTTAAACTTCGATTAAAGTGTCCTAGAGCTGCAAAAGCAGGATCTACTGATAGGAAACGGACTATGCACTATGGATTAAGAAAGTATGAGTAAACGTTTCTGGTGAACTCAATACAGAACCCACCTATGTTCCTTCCTAAGTCCATATGCATCCTTTTAAACTTCGAATAAAGTGTCCTAGAGCTGCAAAATCAGGGTCTACTAATAGGAAACGAACTACGCGCTATGGATTGAGAAAGTATGAGTAAAAGTTTCTGGTGAACTCAATACAGAACCCACCCATGTTCCTTCCTAAGTCCATATGCATCCTTTTAAACTTCGATTAAAGTGTCCTAGAGCTGCAAAATCAGGGTCTACTAATAGGAAACGAACTATGCGCTATGGATTGAGAAAGTATGAGTAAAATTTTCTGGTGAACTCAATACAGAACCCACCTATGTTCCTTCCTAAGTCCATATGCATCCTTTTAAACTTCGATTAAAGTGTCCTAGAGCTGCAATAGCAGGGTCTACTAATAGGAAAGGGATTATGCGCTATGGATTGAGAAAGTACGCAGCGATTTAGAAAGGTTAGAATTTCTATCACAAAAAAGAAGGAAATATGTCATTTATATAATACATAATTTATTTACATCATTTATTTACATATACATCATTTATTTATTTATTTGCAAAAAAAATAATTCCAACCAAATTAAAATTAGTTTATAACACGTAATATTATTTTGCCATGCGTATTTTTTTGCAATTTTCTTCAGAAGTTCTTCAGTACAACGAGATACTTGCATATTTATAGCTTTTCGTTGACGTCACTCTTTATCCTCTATGTCCCCACTAGGGGTGAGTTCGTACATTGGAAGGGTACTGGTCAGACCCACCTCACCAATGGGTACCTCACCAATGGGATTCCTTACCAATGGAATACCTCACCAATGGGAATTCACCCGGGCGAGTTCCCATATCATAAAGCAGACACTTCCAGGACTGAGGAGCTTCGGTGACAAGGGTCGAAACCCTTCTGGGCCAGCTTCCAGACCCATCCGTTGCATTGTCTTGCTGACCTCGTTACTCCGGTTATGGTCTTGCGTGGTGGTTGATAGTGCCCCCTTTGATCCCTTTTTCTCTGAAGCTCAAGATCGCCGCAGAGGACTGGTTTATCTCCACCGTCTTTGTACATGTTATGTACAAACCACACGCATTTCTATACATAGAGAACACTTTACAACATTATAATTTAACGCTTTTTCCTTGTTCGTTTTCGAGATAGTATGTCTAACTTCTTCAATTCACCACCAGTCTCGCTGAAAACTTTCTCATTCGATACCGCATAGTCGCTTTTTCTATTGGTAATCCCTGCTTCTTCAACACTACAATTCAATAGGAAGTTACATGGATGCATAAGGACTTGAAAGGGAAGCATCTATAGGGATCTTGAAGTGAATTAAAGTGCAATAACTGAAGTGAACATTTAATAACAGATGTTAAAATACATATTTCTTAAATATTAGTAGCTCAACTGTGACCATCACATTACTTTTCATTATGAATTTTCATAGATTAGTAAAAAAACATTCTACCTATTACGAATGTTTTTTTCCTCATATTCAACACTCCTTCTCGGTATTTTAAACAAAAAATATTAAATACAAAAGGAACTTACCTTTTCATAAATTCAATCATCGAAATATGAAAATATCAATGAATCCATGAAGATAAAAATCGCACGCTTACTTCATCGTGGCTTCAAAAAGTATTTTGTATATTGTTTTCAATAAGATGCGAACATAAGAATCTTAATCCACTTATGTTTGAAACCCAAGTACACTCCTCTTCCTCAAACTTCTCTTCCAACGAAATGAAAATGTTACCATTCACTTTTATGGCAATACGCCGAAGATTTTCATTTTTATTCAATTTTCATCGCAAATACAGTCTTATTTTGCGCTTTACTTAAGGCAGGCATCTAAAGCTGCAATTATTAAAAAGGACTTGCTTTCATACTTTAGAGTTTTTTCTGGTCGATGAGTTTGAAGAAGTTTTTTTGTTAACTTTTGTGTTTTGAATATTTCTGTGCTATATTAAAAATATACGATAAAACTGCATGATTTACGTGATATCTTAATTTTGTAGTGTTATAACAATGTTGAATTTTTTTGAAATATTTCGTTTCGCGTTTTCTTGTTTTTAATTAACTCTGTAACAAAAGGAGATACATGGAAGAATAGACATGAGTAGACAATAAAACTGTTTCGCGAGGTATTTATTTGACAGAATATTGCCATTGGTGAATGGCTTCATATTCAATAATGCATACATAAATAACTCTTACATGCACAGGAATCTAATATACAGCATGTTTGAAATTGTCAGCAACAAGGCACATTTGAATACGATAAATAAAAATACATCGTTCTCTGACAAGAAATACAGGTGCTACCGTGCTGCAGTCCTTTATGATACCATTTTTAACAGGAACTTATTGTTTTCTGAGGTGTTTAAGCACATTTCTTGGCATACTGTTTTGTGAAATTGAAGTGAATTGTAGTCTAATGCGCTTTTTATAACTGGTATTAAAATATCCCATTACAATATCGATGTCTGAAAGATGAACATCAGATGAATCTTCATGAATTCTTGCAGCTTATTACGAAAAATCTTCTACTCATTATGAATTTATATTCAATACTCAGCATTCCGTCCTGGTATTGTGAACACAAATTTACAAAGAACTTGCCGTTTCATAAATTTAAGCATTGAAAATATTAAACTATCAATGAATCCATAAAGTTTAAAATCGCAAGATTTCTTGTAGCTTTAAAAATTATTTTGTATATTGTTTTCAATAAAGTATCAAACATAAAATTCTTAATCCACTTAAGTTTAAAACTCAAAAACACTCCTCTTCCACAAACTTCTCCTCCGGCGAAATGGAAATGTTACCATTCACTTTCATGGCAATATGCGGAAGATTTTCATTTAATTTGCATCGCAAATCCAGCGTTATTTTGCACTTTACTCTCGGCAGACATCCAGGTATGCATTTATTTAAAGGATTTGCTTTCATACTTTAATATTTTGGAGTTTTCCTAGTAGATAATTTGAAGATATTTTTATGAACTTTAATGTGTTTCGAATATTTGTATGCTATTTTAAAAATATACGATAAAAATGCATGATTTTAGGGATATTTTAATTTTGTACTGCTATAACTATGTTTAATTTTTTTTGGAATATTTCATTTCACACTTTCTTAGTTTTTGTTTAACTTGGCAACAAAGTGAGATAAACGGAAGAATAGACATAAACAGACAATAAAAGTGTTTAACAAGGTATTTATTTTACACAATATAATTAGTGAATGGTCGTCACATTCAATAATGCAAAAATAAACATATATTACACGCACAGAAATCTAATATGCAGCATGTTTAAAATCGTCAGCAACACAATCGTCAGCACATTTCAATACGAGAAATAATAAGAATATATCCTGGCACTCTATTTTGTGACATTGAAGTGAATTGAAGTCTAATTCTCTTTTAATAACTGGCATTAAAATATCTCATTACAATATTCACGGTTGAAAGGTGAATATTACATAAAATTTTGCAGCTTATTACGAATAATATTCTACTCATTACGAACTTCTATTCAATTTTTAAGATTCCTTCCTGGTAGTGCAAACATAAATTTATTAAATACAAAGAACTTCCTATTTTATAAATGTAATCATGGAAAATATTAAACTATCAATGAATCCATAAAGTTCAAAATTGCACGCTTTCTTGTAGCTTTAAAAATTACTTTGTATAATATTTTCAAAAAAGATATCAAACATAAGATTCTTTATTCACTTAAGTTTAAAACTCAAAAACTCGCTTGTCTCCAAACTTTGCTTCCGCTGAAATAAAAATGTTGCAATTCACTTTCATCGAGATATGTGGAAGGTTTAAATTTTCATTCAATATGCATCTCAAATCATGCTTTATTATGCACTACACTTAAAACGGATATCAAGCATTACATTTCTTGAAAAAAAAAATTTCATACTTTAATATTTTAGATAATTTTCGAGACGTATTTAGCGAACTAGTATTTGTTTATGGTATCTGAATTCTAATTCAAACAGATATGATAAACATTTTCAACTTAAAGGGCATTTTGTCTCTGCACTATAATATTTATATATTTTTTAATATTTAATTCATTTTGCTTAATTTTTACTTTATGTTCATCACTATACATGGTAGCAGAAAATGTTTAAAATCTGCTATTGAAATAAATAAATTTATAAAATCTTAGTATAAAGAAAATGTAGGTATCTACCTGTTCCGAAGGCTAAAACCACATTCCGCTTCAGAGTAAGAACTTCTTCCTTGTCCTAAAGAGGAAAGCTATTTTTTGTCTTCGAAAACTTTTCCCTCTTAAATTTTATTCACGTTGTATTTCTTCGAGGATTTTATATTTATTTAGTACATAGTATATCTGAATCGAAGTTTTATCATGATTTCAAGATAAAATTATCGAATGCTCGATGTATGTACACATTTTGTGCATCCCTGAATACGAATTAAGCATTTTTATTGATGTGTATCTATCTGTGAGTCCATTATCACGATATCTGCTGAACAAACTTCTGGAGATAACAGCTGAAGCAAATCGAATAAAAATTGGTATCATTATTTCACTCAAATTATATAAAAATCCTATTAAATTTTGGTGTAAAAATACCACAGATATGTCCATAATTTTCTGGATTTTCTTTTTCGAAAATCGAAAAACAGTATAGATAATTATTTTGTTAAAATATTACGAAAATACTTAATCTATGTGTTATTATTCAAATGACATCATTTATAGAAGTCTAACATGCGTCGTTCTTGAGATATTGCCCGATTTGCATGTAAAATATAAAAAATAATACGCTATATACACACGCTAATATCAGGGGCCAACGGCCGTACCGTGCTGAAAACACCGGTTCTCGTTAGATCACCGAAGTCAAGCAGCATCGGGCGCGGTTAGTACTTGGTGGGTGACCACCTCGGAACACCGCGTGCTGTTGGCCATCTCGGGTGCGGTATCCCCGTCGTTTGCGCGCTAGATTTGCACGCTACCACAAATGCCGTCGTGTTCATGCGGAGTACGATCACGTTAAACATGTGGGTCCGTAAGTCCTTCCGAGAGGTTGGTGGTAGGGGAAGGAGGGTACGGTCCCTGTGGATGCCTCCCCCACTGGGTTCCGGTCTAAATTGGGTGGCACTTCCCGGCCGTCCATACTGTTACCTTACACCTTTCTGGTAGGTAGGACGGTCTGGGTCTCAACAACAACAACACGCTAATATCAAATGAGCGAATAGTTCTGTAAATACATTTAACCAGAAGTAAATGGCAAGCTATTTTAAGAGTTATTTGGAGCCGTTATCAAATTTGAATGATAGTGCAATATTTTTCGAAAGAACAAATGCAAGGCGTTTCAAAAACATTTTACATTTAAAAAGTTTCTTAGTAGGGAGCAGAAGTATTTCTTGCTTGGGCAGGAGGCAAAAGTTATTGGACTATTCATGATTAATTTAAATAACAAAATATAATTGCACAAGGAGAAATATATCTTACATAATAAAAGAAGGTATTAGCAAGTGTTGTAAAGAGCCTTGATATCCAACCCGGGAATCGAGCCCTGGATTTCCGAATTGAACAGACGACTCTCTACCGATGAGCTACTGGTACGAAATTGCAAGCTCTTTCCGTGGAAGTAGACTTTGCATTCTCCACCCTCTAATGTCAGATTGACAGGCATCTGACAATCTGACTGACCACCTCCTGCTATTTTTACCTCAGGTTCGTCTCCTGCTACTATTGTTTTTATCCAGGTAAATATCCTGCATAGTCGTAATCCTCTCAATTTGAAATCAGCGCTCAATCTTCCAGAGTAAACTGAATCCGTAGTAGTCGTACTAGGGCCACTTTCAGACCGCCGACATATTTGCACTAACCTACAGGTTGGATTTATTCGGGCGCCATTGTAAAGAACCTTGCTGCCCCGACCGGGAATCGAACCTTGAATCCACAACCTGACCAGCCGACGCTTTACCGCTGCATTTCTGAGATGAATTTGCAAACTCTTATCATCGAAGTGGACTATGCACATGTTACTGAAAGTTTCAGGGGAATCATCTGTCCGTAATGGGGAGTCCAGATCACGAGTCTTGATCGTGTAGAAAGCCCAGACCACACGACCAACCCGAAGGCTTATGGCAGCTGTTTGTGTGGCCGGAGTCTTGATCGTGTGTCAAAATTAGGTATTTTTATAAACAACGGTGCACTTTTCAAGTAAGAATAAATTTAAGTATTTCCATTATTTATGTATATAAGTACTTATCAAAAATCCAAGTTTTCAAGCATATTAAAATTTTTTCTAAGCATATTAAAATTCTAGTATTTCTATATATAAATTTTTAAGTATATTAGCATTCATTAAAATTCAAGTATTTCAAACTTCTAGATATTTACAAACAGATTTCAAGTATTTGAGTATTCCAATTAAATTTCATTTAGAATAAAATTCTCGAAAACAGCCCCTACTCTCGGGTCAAGATTTCATTTTATAGTAACTAGCTGACATTCCTGAGATGCAGATTCTGCCACCCCAAATATTGGGGAAAATGCTCAAGGAGCATATCGAAAGTAAATAATGGTCAGAAAAATCTCACTACATGAAACTCATGCAAAAATATCGAACCGAAAACATGAGACATTATCACAGAACTCTAAAAATGAAAATTCTTTGTCTTTTCAAATAGGTTGTCACACCTAAATTTCACTTAACTGTTAAATTATAATCTTCAGCAAATAATATCTATTTATAAAAGTTCTTAAACAATGTTTATATTCAAATCTCAATTTTCTGTAAATATTTTCAAACTTTTTTAAAACATAATTTTAGCAATTTCTGGTTATTATATGCAAACCCTCATTTACAAAATTATCACAAGTATTTGGAATTATACATGTTAAAATGTGCAGTACTTTACACCACATTTTTCCACATCTGGCTATATGCAACACCACTCCTTACAAATACTCACAGAAATTTTTCCATAATAAATGAACAAAAGGAATATCTCTGAAATTATGAGTGCAGCTCCCAAAATCAATCAGAATTTCAATTTAAATATACCATACCAAAATAAGTCACTGTGTCCAGCGCACAAAATATGAAAATTTCTCATGTACATTTTTAAAAATTTCGAAAATGCTATAAATAAATTAATTTTGCAACAGGTGCTCAAGAGACATGGTCACGGGCACCAAATTGTCACGGAATTAGCCAAAGATAATAATAAGTTGTACAACATAATAGGAATTGGCACAGATATATTTAGGTATCAATACACAAGATAAGTAAAAGGTATGGTCTCAACAACGGGAGAAAACCCGCTCTCAGAGAGGAATTCCGTTTATAATTTAGATGAGCAAGTCATCGAATTAGTCAAGCAAAATAGAACTAGTAATTATTCAAGTAAATACAATTTAGGAACGGAAGCCAGAGTTTACGTATTTAATGTAAAGAATATTTCTATGTGTGCTTCCGTAAGACCGGAGTAGTTGCAAAGAGTGAACAACTCTTACCTCCCTAGTCGGAGTTGCAGAAGGGTCGGACTCAAACATTCGCCACATACCGCAGGGAATTTGGCTTCATAGTTGCATTCCGTACCATTCCAACAACTCGACCCGGCACATAGACCTCGGGACCCATCGTTGTAGTTCTCTCAGCTAGGCGTCGGGCTCTTCATCGCTGTTCTTCGGCGATGATTGGCCACTCCTTCCCATGCCCACGGGAGGCCAGGATTCGACTTGTGCCGACTTCCGCACACCGTGGTGGGCAACATTAAAAATGGACTGGGCCGACCTGAGGGTGTCGACTATCAGACAGGAAAGAGCGCGCCGAATCCACGAGCGAAAGCTGTAATGTGCATCATAACGGAGTCCCCAGTCGAATGACTTCTACCTCCAATCTGTAAACAATATGTGCATTCTTGACATCATTTGAACAGAATAGAGTTGACTACAATAAAAAAAAGAAAAAGAAAGATACTGCAGAATGCAGTAGCACCTTCCAGATGGAAGGAGAGAAAAGAGCTGTGGTAGCAGAAGTGCTGCCCTCTGTTATTAAACAGAGGCAAAAATATATGTGTATCAATTAAAATTTAAGATTTAACAAGTAAAAAAGGATCAGAGAACTAATGAAAAATTTAAAAGATGAGGATGTGGAAGGATAATTTAATGTAAATGCTCACGGGGGGTCATATAAAACTGCCCTGGGACGCTTTCTATAAATTCTGGGATCATAGTCTGGGAGGCTGAATAATGTTTCGTTATGGATACTGGGAATGTTCTGAAAAAATTTCTTTGCATACTTCCTGATGGTAAATTTTATAGTTTTAATTTTGAAATCTTTTCTAATAATATCATTGCGAAGAAATCTGGGAGCTTTTCTAATGATGCGAAGAATCCTGTTTTGTTCAGTTTGTACTTTTTCGATGGAAGTTTTGCAGGCAAATCCCCAGACTGGGCAGGCGTAAAGCAGGATTGGTTGAATTAAAGATTTATAAAGAAGAATTTTATTGCTGAGATCTAAGTGGTCTGAGTAAAGCAGATGGTTAAGTGAGCCAGCCAGTTTTTTAGATTTATTGATAACATATTTGAGATAGTGCTGCCAAGTAAGTCGGCTGTCCAAATGGACCCCGAGATACTTGGCAGTACGGAAAAACAAACGGGTTGATTGCAAACCATGAGAGGGGGAGGGGGGATACGAATGCCAGAGAAAAAGATAGCTTGAGATTTTTGAGCAATGATGGTAATTTTCCATTTAAGGTAGTAATTTTCAAGGGTGGTAATATGTTTTTGAAGGTGGGTATGGAGAAAATTTAGATTTTTATGGGCGGCTATGATACAGGTATCATCGGCGTATTCTCGGAGCACCTTTTTATACCAGATTTTGCAAAACCCGCTACATAATCCGTCTCGGACCTGGATGAGAGCTGTTTACTGTTTTTAACCAATCGAAAACTTCCAAGACCGACACTCGCCAGCTCAGAGCGGGGTCCCGAAAAAGGAAGCATACCCTTTAGCGAGGTCTTAAACTATTTCCAGAAGTTTCTCTCCAAAATCTATTGTGTGGAAAAGTGCACAAATATTACCAGTTCGCGAGCAAAGTCAGACATCTGCTCTGCCCGGGCCAGGACCTTGCACTTTAACTATCAAATAACGAATACTTCCCTCTCTGAGTGCGATTTTCACAGATTAATAAAATGGCAAAAAACTGTTCTTTCAGTACAAAATATTTTGTATAATAATGAATTTAATGTACAAGAGGAATAATTAAAACAGGGTTTAAATTGATGTAAACATATAGAATCTTGACATATGATATATAAATTACGATTTTTATATAAGTGACGCGAGATTATGAAATCTCGTCACGACAGATTACTGATCAAAGCTAGTCAAAGTGGAAAGAAATGGCCAGCATCTACAATCTCACAAGATACCCTGGGCACAAATACATGTGAATATATGTTTTAATGATATCAAACATTTGATGAAAATGAAGAACAAACAGTGAAAATATAAAGCGTGTAAAAAGATATTGTCTATGGAGTTTAAAATGAAAATTATGTTGTATAATTATTGTTTACTTGTTTTTCACAAGAAAAAGTAAAATATAATACCTTCTACTTGAAAGAATTTAGGAGGATTTATTTCATTTTCACAGAAAGGCAAGTTGATTTTATGATGACATTTCATGCTCAATTTTTTACTTTTTATGAAAAATGGTTTGAGGTGCTCATATTGAAATATTTTCGAAACTTTCAAGTTTTGGAATTATAACGCTGGTCGATTATTACTTTGGTGACCGGCGAAAGTCTCGATTTCGGTAGCACGGCAAATCTACCATTACCTGCCAAAGACCCCAAAATCAGAACAAATCAAAATTTAAAATTTGAAATATTTTATGATACTTTTTATTCAGATGGCTCACTTGGTATACTGTTGAGTAAAAAACAACGTGACAAACAATTATGTGTTTCGTTATTTAATGCAGCTACCGGTAACAGGATAACTTCTTTAGGACCTAAATGACAGCTACTTTAACTGGGATATACAGAATAGCAACTTCAACTAGGATCTGCAGGACAGCTACTTTAACTAGGATCTACAGGATAGCTACTTTAACTAGGATCTACAGGACAGCTACTTTAAATAGGATCTACAATATATATACTTTAACTATGGTCTACAGGATAACTACTTTAACTAAGATCTACAGGATAGATATTTTAACTGGGATCTGCATGATAATTACTTTAATTAGGCTCTATCAATTGAGTAGACCACGATATTGTATCATATTTTTCTTCATTTGAATACGGGGTTGAAACCAGTAGGCCAAATATTGAACCTGACTACCCAATTTGACTTTACAGCTCAGCGAAAGTCCCATATGTATAAATAGAATATCTGTGTTTTCAATGATAGAAAATATTTTGGCCAGAATTTCATGACTCAGATAATTTTACGTTTCTTAAAATGAAAGAAACGTTTTAAACTTCTTGAGTTCCAGTGAAGAAACTCCACGAAATATTTTTCAGTGCATAACAAAAGTAAACAACACTATTTTTATCCCTTACGAAGAAAATCGAGATTCAAATTCTATATGCAGTAAAATGTATCCAGAAATATGAGAAAATAAATCTGATTTATAAATACCTCAATATTTTCTTCTTGTTTCTAGTCTTGGATGTGAAGAAGATATGAAATGTATTTCATTTTTCTAATAAGATAACTTTCCTGGTGCTCACTCTTATCGGAAATCTATAGAAAGTAGAAGAATATGGATTTATTTATTGGTATTTTTAATATTTGTGTTGCATCTTAGTTACCGGGTTAGGAATTGTCGAGCTTAAAAATATGCAGTGTAAGTTTCGTGTGATTCAGTACATTCCGAAATGCGATATGTAACTTACGTATTTCTTTTTTACATTTTACTTTCCAAATCAAAACTATAAAGAATTATTTTTTATTGTTAATTTTCAAGTTTTGTTACAAAATACATGTTTTAGCATTCCAGTATAAATGTAATCTTGTTCTATTAAAAATTACTCTTATATTTGTGTTATTTTAAAATCGCATATAAAAGAAATATATAGTAACAGAGCTTTAAATCTCGGACCTTCTACGGCAGATTCCGACCTTGACCCAAAATTATAATTTCCTAACTATTTTTTCTTACAATATATTTTAGAATCGTTTTCTTCTTCAACCCAGACCGTACAACCTACCCGAAGGTGTAAGGTATCTGTTTAGACAGCTTAGAAATACCAGTTAATTTAGACCGAAACCCAGTGAAAACGACATATGCAGGTACTCACCTTCCTTTATGACTATCCTCTCGGAAGGACTTACGGCAGACATTTTTAGCGTGCTTGTATTCCGCGTCAACACGGGGACACTGCTTGACTGTAAGCTATAACTACGGGGCTCCACTCGGTTACATAAGGGGTCGTAGCGTTACTTCTTCCCTCGCTTAATTAGTCTGTTGATTTCTATGGCCGCGTTCATGTTCCACCCTATCAGAGACAGTGATCTGGTTACATTATCTGCTACGATGTTTTGGGGATGTTTGAGGTCATCTGGTTTAACGCCTTGTGAGGTTGTAAATAACACTTCTATTATTACTTCCGTCAGTTTACATTATAATTTATATTTACTTAAACTAACAAATCTAACTAGTTCGGTTGATAGACCAATCATACAAAGCCAATCGGCATTTTCTGCGTTCCTGCGGTCGAGTAGGAATATGTTTCGAATAGTGAGAGTTTCAGTGGCTTCTTGGGTAGAGTGTTCTTGAGTAGAGGGTTCTTGTAGTGAAAGAAGGGTTTTTCAGCAGACTATGGAGGGTTCGAGTACAGAGTGGAAGGGAACCCCATTCGATACAACGATGACTAGGAAAAGTTTAGTGTTCGGGATGTGGTCGCAATACGGGTCGAAGTAAGAGAATGTCGCGGTAAGCATACAAGTTTTGCAAATGCTTATCGATGTAAGCATTATCACTAGTCTAGTATATTGTAATAATTTATAGATTTGTAAATTATTCTAGGCATGTGTAATAACAATTTGTATATATGCTTTCCGTTGCTTTAAACAGCAAGCTCCTGTAATTTCTGTGAAGTCACCAATAAACTGAATTTGGTTTAAAACAGCTATTTCCCTTGGACAGAAAGGTCGAAATACCAAGTACACAAAGTTTGAAGTAGGTCACTTTTGACATATTATGAAAAAATTATCTAGAAAGGCATGTAAAGAGAATAAAGAAACATTTAAATTTTACAGCCTTTAACGATAAATTACAAGCAAATCTAACTTCAAATCCTGGTTTCATTAAGTCTTGGCTTTTCCCCGTGTCGAACACTTTTTATAATCCCGAATTCATTTATACATTGTATTGTCACAGAGTTCTTTTATAGAAATCGGAATCACTTCCAGGTTTTAATTTTTATAATATTATTTACATTATTAATGTAATTAAAAAAATCTGATACGGGCAACACATGACTTTCCTTATATAATGCGATGAATTTACTACTTTTATAGTAAAAAAATCGGGTATTCTTATAGTAGAAACTTATATTCTTTCCAAGTTATTGAATTTTCGACAATTAGTCGTCATTTTTATTGATTCAGCGTCATTTTTATCCATTTGGCGAGATTTTCGTTAGTTTGCGAACATTCAAAACAGTCGCCAAAATCTCGCCAAGCGTTATGAATAGAGAAATAAGTTATTCTTATAGCAGGTAAATGACTATTGGTGTTCAAACACAAAATTATTACTCAAAGTATCTTTCCTCATAAATGGAACGAGCTAGATCTATGAGAATGATATCACCAAATGCGTCGCATGATATTACATATGAAAAGTGAACATTTTCTCATCTTCTCATGTTTCTCATTCTTCTTTTTTGTTTTATTTTATGGGATTTTTTAATAAATGTATTTGAAAAATGTGCAATATATCGAGAACAGTTCGTTCTAGCGTTCTAACATTTATGTCAATCCTTTTCTAATGAAAAAGTAATAAGAAATGTCTATTTGCGTAACTTTATTAAACGATTTGATTTTTTAATGATTTTTTCAAAATTTCACTCGAAAATTTAGGGGGGTTCTGAACATTCGATTACGTTTAAAAGCAATAGGCGTCCAGTATTCACGCATTATAATTTTTGTAACAAATTTCATTCGAATCGCTTCATTCGTTCGAGAGATATCGTCTCCAAAGGCTCACTGATACCCCCCCCACACACACACACTCATAATAACATCAAAAATGTTCGATTCGTGATCAGGGATCCTTGAAACGTGCTCTCCCGTCGAAAACTCGAATTCGAATTTTCGACCCCGTCACAATATTTTCCTTATACATTATGTATATAACGAAAGTAATAATTAAATATAAATGTTAAATTACATTAAATATAAATGTATATAAAATGCATATAAAAGTAATGTATATAACATATATAAAAAGTATATTAAATATAAATATTGTGCCATCACATAATATTAAGTTAGAGACGAATAATTTTACTCATACGTACAAAAATGAATTTTATTTCATTTGCTCGTGCGATTTAAAGTTTTCGTATCACTCTATATAATAAAATATTTCAATTCTGATAAAATAGTCTTAATAGTACACCTTTAATCTAATATTTGCTACAAAATCAACATATCGGTTTTAACAAATTGAATTCATTTGATATTTACTCTGTAAATCCAAACAGTAAAACTTACCTATACTTTCCAATACTATACCGTTGCGTGCAAATCATGTATTGGCTTTTTCGAAGGGAATATTTTTCTAGATTACATACCAAAGTTTTTATACTGTTCCATTTTTATTTTTTAAATATTGGCCTGATTTCATTTGACGTCTATTTGTGTGGTGTAAAAGTAAAATTCTCCATTCCTAATGAAATGAAATCAGCAGTTGCTTGAATTTTGTTATCATTTTTACTCGAAAACTACAATAGGTAGAACGATGAAATTTTGTATACATACGTAAAATTGCACGCAAATTTAGAAAATCACAATTTCAGTTATTAAAATGAAATGTAACAGAACGAAACGTCCATCTTTAAACTGCTCATGCTCACTACGCTGAGAACAAATAACAAGTAAACAACAACTTTTAAACAGCTAATCAAAGAGTTCCCACGTACATGATTGGCGATATAAACGTGATCAAATATATTAAATAGGTTTTTAATATAACTTTCCTTACATACAATAATGTATAAGGAAAGTATTGTGACGCAGTCGAAAATTTATATTCGAGTTTTCGATGGGAGAGCACGTTTCAAACATCCCTGATCACGAATCGCACATTTATGAGGTGATGTCTCTGTGTGTGAGGGAAAGTAGTGTGTGTGTGTCAGTGAGACTTTGGAGACGATAACTGACGAACGAATGGACCGATTCAAACGAAATTTGGTACAAAAAATACAACGCGTGATTACTGGAAGCCTATTGTTTATATACGCAATCGAATATTCAAAACCCCCTAAATTTTGGAATGAAATTTCGAAAAAATCATCAAAAAATTAAAATATTTAATAAAGTTACGCAAATAGACATTTCTTATGTAACTTTTCATTGAAAAATTATTAACATAAATTTTAGAACGCTAGCATGAACCGTTCTCGAGATATTGCACATTTTTCAAAAATATTATCAAAAATTTATATAAAATAAAAAAAAATATTTCCTATTGAGAAACATGTTCACTTTCATATGTAATGTCATGCGATAAATTAAGTGACAACATTCTTGTGGATCTAGCTCGTTCCATTCATGAAAAAAGATACTATGAGTAATACTTTTGCATTTGAAATCCAATAGTCATTTATCTGCTATAAGAATAAATTATTCCTTCGTCCATAACGCTTGGCTAGATTTTGGCGACAAAATTGGCGGAATGTCACCAACTTGGCGACTTTTTAAATGTTACCAAATCAAAGAAAATTTCGCCAAATGGATAAAAATGACGTTAAATCAATGAAAATAACGAATATTTAACGAAAATTCGATATCTTGGAAAAAATATAAGTATATACTATAAGAATAACCTATATTGTTTTTACTGTAAATGTAGTAAATACATTGCATTATGTAAGGAAAGTCATGTTCTGCTCACATCAGATTTTTTAAATGTGTTACTTTAATTTCATTGTTTTCTTGTATTATAATTTGTTTTATTTAATATTTAAATTCTAAGAAATTATATGCTATTTTGTATTAGGAGTCTCTAACATTGAAATAATGCTTTTATACTTCTAATTTCAAAATTGATTGTTAAATTAAGTTTTAATTTGAAATCTTTCACAGCTCGCATACTTCATATGTGCCAGTTCATACAAATCTCCCTTGTATGAACCTGAAATTGGGTCCCTTAGACTTCTTGACTTATATGAAATGAACAAAAATATTTTTTTCAAAAACATAATTCCATTCTAGAAAAATGTATACAAAATATTCTTACATATTTGAACGTAATTTAAAATATTGGCAGCATTTTTTTATCATAGCCAAGATGCTAGCTAAATTACTGCGGTAATCCCCATATATCTCTAAAATGAATATTTTCATGCAGCAAACCTACTCCGATGGCATAATTTATTTTCAAGATGAAGTTGTGAATTTTTTCAAAGTAGCAATTGTTTAATTTAGGACCTCCACGGTGGACAGATGCAGTTGTGCTGCTTGCCCCTGCGTTAATTAGGCTCTGAACATATGATACGTTAATATATTCGTGTTTGCGAAAAAATTCTGCATTAAATGTATTTATATATATTCGAATGCAGTCATCATTATTTTCAATTTAACATATAGAAATTACTACAAATCAATGATACATTTATGCACATCAAAAAAATTTTAATTTATTCATTTTTACTGTATATATTTTTTTCAATCCCTACCTCAATAATTCGCCAATATTTTTCCAGGACATTTGCCTTATTACTCCACAAATTTCAAATTAATTCTGTCCCGACATATTTAATAATGTTCGAAACATATATTTGGAAAGATATTGAAATATTCTTTAAACATTTTCCAATTTTTATGTTTCATTCAGCGTATGCTCGAAAAAATTGCGAACACACAGCTCGCATACTTCATATGTGCCAGTTCATACAAATCTCCCTTGTATGAACTTGAAATTGGGTCCCTTAGACTTCTTGACTTATATGAAATGAACAAAAATATTTTTTTCAAAAACATAATTCCATTCTAGAAAAATGTATACAAAATATTCTTACATGTTTGAACGGAATTTAAATTATTGGCAGCTTTTTCTTCACAGCCAGGATGCTAGCTAAATTACTGCGGTTATCCCCATATATCTCAATGAATCTTTTCGTGCAGTAAACCTATTCTGATGGCATAATTTATTTCCAAGGAGTTATGAATTTTTAACACTTTACAACAAAGTTGAAAAGTGTTTATGACTTTGTTCATTCTGTCTGTCTGTCTGTCTGTCTGTCTGTCTGTCTGTCTGTCTGTCTGTCCGTTAGCACGATAACTGCCGTAAAAATGACTTAATCAAAATGAAATTTTAGTATGTTGTTCAGACGGTCTATAGGACCTATGGGAATATAAATGAATAATATCACCCAATTAGTTTTGGATTGAACCCGGGTTGAAAAAATGGAATACATTGAGCCCTATGGGACCTAATTTTTCAAGCATTTTTTAAGCGGATTTAAAATTCACAAATTGCTTCGAAAATTTTAGGCAATATTCAAATTGTTCCATAAAATATATAAAAAAAAATTCAGCGAAATATATTCAGTTGTTTTTTAAATAAAAATTAAAATAATAATAACACCTCTTATATTAAGCGATCACGTGTCCATGATATGAAACGATCACATGACCCACTTCAAAATGATATATGGCATCCATCTTGTGTCAAAATCGTGATTTTTAAAGTTCTTTTTAATTCATATTGAGCGTTGTATCCGTCCTAAATTGTTGTTTTGTTTCCACTTCAAAATGATATATGGCATCCATCTTGTGTCAAAATCGTGATTTTTAAAGTTCTTTTTAATTCATATTGAGTGTTGTATCCGTCCTAAAATTACTTTATTTTTGCCTAAATTCTGTGCATCTACATACTGAAACAACGCAATGACAATATATTTCAGTTTAAATGCTCTTCCAAATTTGATTATTTCTACTATTAAGCCTATTTTTCACCTATGTAAAATGTAAACAGCAAAATATGTAGAATGAGTTGTATTAGAATCGCTGTAATTCTTTAACACAAAATCATTTAGTCCATGGAGTCTGCTTAGCTGATATGAATTCATTGATTTTAGAAAGAGAAGGACGATATTTTTCGATGAAGTTTTACGCATAGAGTTTACTTATTTGCAGCTCAATGGTCTTAATTTTTAAATAAAATAAATTGTTATAGTATTGCGATGAATGACATGAATGGGGGAATTATTTATGAATGAAATGTTGCTTTTATAGAGAGAGCCAGGCGTGTTATTTTTTTATGACGTCATTTGAATGGTTTTCAGTTGTTTTCGATGAAGTTTTCAAATATAATAAATTATCGTAGTATTATGATAATTCTAAAATTATTACCGAGGAATGTATAACATTTAAGAGATGTTTAAACCATGCAATTTATACTTTAATGCCGTCATTTGAATGAAGTTAATTTTTTTCGATGAAGGTTTAAGGTTTCAAATATAATAAATTAATGTAGTATTGTGATAAGTTTTAAAATATTACCGAGGAATGTATTGCATTTTAGACATGTTTAAATAAAATTGCATTGAAGTTGGAAAGTGTTTCATAATCAATGCTTTAAGCATGATTGATCTTTCTTGTTTCAATGTTGCAATCGTTTAATTTAGGACCTCCACGGTGGCCAGACGCAGTTGCCCCGCTTTCCCCTGCGTTAACCATGTTCTGAACTTTTGATACGTTAATATGTTTGTGTTTGGGAAAAATTTCTTCATCAAATTTATTCATATGTATTCAAATGCATTCATCATTATTTTCAATTTAACATATAAAAATTACTACCAATCAATCACACATTTATGCACGTCAGAAAAATTTTAATTCATTCATTTTTACGGTATATTTTTTATCAATCCCTACCTCAATAATTCGCCAATATTTTTCCAGGACATTTGCCTTATTACTCCACAAATTTCAAATTAATTCCGTCCCGACATATTTAATAATGTTCGAAACATATATTTGGAAAGATATTGAAATATTCTTTAAACATTTTCCAATTTTTATGTTTCATTCAGCGTATGCTCGAAAAAATTGCAGTAAACATCTTTGAACTCCTAAATTAATTGAATGGCGATATGTTTCAAATTTCAGATTCATATGGATGAATAATGGAAAAATATTTTACGTCAACATAGTTTTTAAATTTAATACCTGAATTTAAAATTACCTTCGTTTTAAAAAATATTTAATAATCCTGCTTTACATTAGATATTTTTATATATATTCCAATTATATGCGGATGAAATGAGATTGAAAATTCAATTAACTTTTCAAAAATTACTCTAAAAGAATTTTTCTCCCAGAAAACGCTGTAAAACCATTATATGAAGTAAGAAATAAATGAACCCATTTATTAAATCTCGTGCAATTATAAAGTTCAATTTATGAAACATATCCAGAATTATGTAGGTACTAGAAAATGTACCCAGCGTTTCTCAGAATTTAAAACAGGGATTAATTGGATTCGTTCCTTCAATTTTTCATATGCCGCAGTCATGCCCCGCCCACTTTCAAAAATTTACATATTAAGAAGAAGGCATTTTTGGATATAAGAGCACGTAGTTAGATCTCTCCATATTTTAGGTACAGAAATGCTAGGATAATATTTTTACTTAAAGCGGGGAGATAGACAACAAGCTTCGATTCGTAACTAGTAACTAGTAAGTAACTAGTAGTATTTCTGTATTTGTTAATCTGGTATATCACAATATATCTAGAGTAACAGTGTTATTATTAGAAACGAGCGATCAGGTTTTTGGATAGTCAAGTGGCGTCAAGGGCAATTAATTTACACTTCTTTCTTAGGATTGCAAAACAGCCATTATCAATACATCTGTGAAAACCATGTAAATGAGGACATATAGTTTACACACGAGTCACAAATTAATGCAGTACTTCAGTCTCCAACCATATGCCGTTGCTGTTTCCATTAAAAATGTGGTTAAGGTATAAAGTATTACTTTCCTTATATACATAATGTATAAGGAAAGTATTGTGACGGGGTCGAAAATTCGAAATCGAGTTTTCGACGGGAGAGCACGTTTCAAGCATCCCTGATCACGAATCAAACATTTTTAAAGTGATGTCTGTGTGTGTGTATGTGTGTGTGTGTGTGTGTGTGAAAGTATGTGTGTGTGCGTCAGTGAGCATGTGGAGACGATAACTGACGAACGAATGGACCGATTCGAACCAAATTTGGTACAAAAATCACAATCCGTAAACACTGGAAGCCTATTGTTTTTATGCGTATTCGAATGTTCAGAACCCCCCTAAATTTTCGAATAAAATTTTGAAAAAATCGTCAAAAAATCAAAACCACTAATAAAGTTACTCAAATAGACATTTCTTATGTAATTTTTCATTAGAAAACGATTGACATAAATTTTAGTACGCTAACATGAACCGTTCTCTAGATATTGCACATTTTTCAAAAAAATTATTAAAAAGTCATATAAAATGAAAAAAAAATATTTCCTATTGAGAAACATGTTCACTTTTCATATGTAATACCATGCGATAAATTGGGTGACATCATTCTCGTGTATCTATCTCGCTCTATTCATGAAAAAAGATACTTTGAGTAATACTTTTGTATTTGAACGCCAATAGTCATTTATCTGCTGTAAGAACAACTTATTTCTTCGTCCATAACGCTTGGCGAGATTTTGGCGACGAATTTGGCGGAATGTCGCCAACTTGGCGACTTTTTGAAATGTTGCCAAATTAACGAAAATCTCGCATAATGGATAAAACTGACGCTAAATTAATGAAAATGATGACTAATTGTCGAAAATTCAGTATCTTGGAAAGAATATTAGTATCTACTATAAGAAAAACCTATTTTTTTACTGTAAAAGTAGTAAATTCATTACATTATATAAGGAAAGTCATGTGTTGCTCACTTCAGATTTTTTTACAGATAAAATGTAGTGTTGAACTTTCTTTATCAATATATAGTAAATATAGCAGTTGTGGTGCATGAAGAATAATGCCATAGGGAAAATAATAGATGTATTGGGAAATAATTGGATGTAATGGAGTCGAACACGTTTTATAACCCCGAGTCGAACGCGTTTTATAACCCCGAATTCACATTATATTGTTACAGAGCTCTTTTACAGAAATCGGGATCACTTGCAGGTTTTAATTTTAATAATATTATTTACATTATTAATGTAATTAAAAATAATTAAATATAAATGTATATGAAATGTATATGAAATGTATATAAAAGTAATGTATATAAAATGTATATAAAAGTAATGTATATAAAATATGTATAAAATATATTAAATATAAATATTGTGTCATCACATATATAAAGTTACTAACGAATATTTTTACTCATACGTATAAAAATGAATTTTATTTCATTTGCGCCTGAGATCTAAAGTTTTCGAATGAATCTATATAATAAAATATTTCAATTTTGGTAAAATAGTCCTTATAGTACACCTTTAATCTAATATTTGCTAAAATATCAACATATCGGTTTAAACAAAATGAATTCCATGGATATTTACTCCGTAAATCCAAACTGTAAAACTCATCTGTATTTACCAATACTACACCGTTTCGTGCAAATCATGTATTGGCTTTTATGAAATGAATATTTTTCTAGGTTACATCCCAACGTTTTTATACTATTCCATTTTATTTTTTAAAAGTTGGCCTGATTTCATTTGACGTCTATATGTGTGATGTAAAAGTAAAGTTCTCCGTTCCTAATGAAATGAAATCAGCAGTTGCTTGAATTTTGCTATCATTTTTACTCGAAAACTACAATAGATAGGACGATGAAATTTTGTGTACATACTTAAAATTGCACGCAAATTTGAAGAATCACAATTTTAGTTTTTAAAATGAACTGTAGCAGAACGAAACGCCCATCTTTAAACTGCTGATGCTCACTATGCTGAGCACAAATAACAAGTAAACAACAACTTTTAAACACATAATCAAAGATTGCGCACGTGCAATGCATTGCGATATAAACGTGATCAAATATATTAAATACGTTTTTATTATTTAAATGTGTTCCTTTAATTTCATTGTTTTCCTGTAATATAATTTATTTAATTCAATATTTAAATTCTGAGAAATTATTTGCTCTTTTGTATTAGGATTCTCTAACATTGAAATAATGCTTTAATATTTCTAATTTCATAATTCATTGTTAAGATAAGTTTTAATTTGAAATCTTTCACAGCTCGCATGCATCATATGTACCAGTCTATACAAACCTGGATTTTACTAGTTGTTTCCTGTTGTTAAAACAATAAAACTTAGAATGTTATTCTCTATACTGGCAACTGCAGTTATGAGTAAAAATACTTATGTAAATATTAGCTTTAATAATAGAGTATGGGCGGATAACAGTGTTCCAGTGTATATAATTTTCAGGTTCTTGGGAGAAATTTCTAAATGTAATAGTGTAACAAATGATATATACTTTGCATGTTTTGCATACAAAATTTGATTTTAACATATATAGGGCCCAACTTAGCTTATTTGAGCCACGAGGCAGACATTCCTCCTGGGTTCCTTTCACTTTTTGACATATATGAAATGAACAAAAATATTTTTTTTTCAAAAACATAATTGCATTCTAGAAAAAGGTATACAAAATATTCTTACATATTTGAAAGGAATTTAAATTAATGGCAGCTTTTTATCATAGCCAGTATACTAGCTAAATTACTGCGGTAATCCCTATATATCTCCAAAATGAATATTTTCTTGCAGCAAACTCATTCCGATGGCATAATTTATTTTCAAGAAGAAGTTGTGCATTTTTTCAATGTTGCAATTGTTTAATTTAGGACCTCCACGGTGGACAGAGGCACTTGTCGCGCTTGCCCCTGTGTTAATCAGGCTCTGAACATATGACACGTTAATATGTTTGTGTTTAGGAAAAAATTCTGCTTCAAATGTATTCATATGTATTCAAATGCATTCATCATTATTTTCAATTTAACATATAGGAATTACTACAAAAAATGAAAAATTTATGCACATCAAAAAGATTTTAATTCATTCATTTTTACTGTATATATTTTTTTTCAATCCCTATCTCAATATTTTGCTAATTTTTTTACCAGGACCTTTGCCTTATTTCTCCAGAAATTTCAAATTAATTCTGTTCCGAGATTCATTAATGTTCGAAACATATATTTAGAAATATATTGAAATATTCTTTAAGCATTTTCCAATTTTCTGTTTCATTCAGCGCATGATCGAAAAAATTGCAGTACACATCTTTGAACTCCTAAATTAATTGAATGAGGATATGTCTCAAATTTCAGATTCATATGGATGAATAATGGAAAAATATTTTACGTCAACATAGTTTTTAAATTTGATACCTGAATTTAAAATGACGTTCGTTTAAAAAAATATTTAATAATCCAGCCTTGAATTAAATATTTTTTATATATGTTTCAATAATATCCGGATGGAATGAGATTGAAAATTCAATTAACTTTTCGAATATTACTCTAAAAGAGTTTTTCTCCCAGAAAACACTATAAAACTATTATATGAAGTAACAAATAATTGAATCCATTTATGACATCTCGTGCAATTATAAAAGTCAATTTATGAAATATATCTAGAATTATATAGTTACTAGAAAATGTATCCAGCGTTTCTCAGAATTTAAAGCAGGGATTAATTGAATTCGTTCCTTCAATTTTTCATATGGCGTAATCATGCTCCGCCCACTTTTAAAAATTTACATATTAAGAAGAAGGCAACGTGAATATAAGAGCACGTAGTTAGATCTATCCATATTTTAGGTACAAAAGTGCTAGGATAATATTTTTTCTTTAAGCAGGGAGATAGCCAACAATCTTCGTATCTAGTAAGTAAGCAGTAGTATCTCTGTATGTGTTAATCTGATATTTCACAATATTTCTAGAGTAATAGTGTTATTATTAGAAACGAGCGATCAGGTTATTGGATGGCCAAGTGGCTTCAAGAGAGATTAATTTATACTTATTTCTTGGGCTTGGAAAACAGCTATTATCAATTTATTTGTGAAAACCATGTAAATTAGAACATATAGTTTGCACACGAGTCACAAATTAATGCAGTACTTACTTCATTCTGCAACCACATGCCGTTGCTGCTTTCATCAAAAATGTGGTTAATGTAAAAAGTATTTTAAAGGTAAAATGTAGCGTTGTCCTTTCTTTATCAATATACTAAATATAGTAGTTGTGGTGTATGAAGAATAATGCATTAGGGAAAAAGTGGATGTATTGGAAAATATTGGATGTAATAGCCAAAATCTGGGATTTTCCCCGTGTCGAACGCTTTTTATAACCCCGAATTCACATTATATTGTCATAGAGTTCTTTTACAGAAATCGGGATCATTTGCAGGATTTAATTTTCATAATATTATTTACATTATTAATGTAATAATAAATAATTAAATATAAATATTAAATTATATTAAATAAAAATGTATATAAAATGTATGTAAAAGTAATGTATATAAAATGTATATAAAAGTATATTTAAAGTAAATATTGTGTCAACACATGTATTAAGTTACAAACGAATATTTTTACTCATACGTACAAAAATGAATTTTATTTCATTTGCGCTTGCGATCTAAAGTTTTCAAATGACTCTATGTAATAAAATATTTCAATTCTGATAAAATAGTCTTAATAGTGCACATTTAATCTAATATTTGCTTAAAAATCAACATATCGGTTTTAACAAATTGAATTCCTTGGATATTTACTCTGTAAATCCAAACTGTAAAACTTACTATACTTTCCAATACTACACCCTTGCGTGCAAATCATGTATTGGATTTTTCGAAGGGAATATTTTTCTAGGTTACATCCTAACGTTTTCATACTATTCCATTCTTATTCTTTAAAAGTTGGCCTGATTTCATTTCGAGTCTATATGTGTGATGTAAAAGTAAAATTCTCCATTCCTTATGAAATGAAATCAGCAGTTGCTTGAATTTTGCTATCATTTTTAATCGAAAACTACAATAGGTAGGATGATGAGATTTTGTATTTATAAGTAAAATTGCACGCAAATTTGAAGAATCACAATTTCAGTTATTAAAACGAAGTGTAACGGAACGAAATGTCCATATTTAAACTGTTCATGCTCACTACGCTGAGCACAAATTCGAAGTAAAAAAAAAAATTTAAACATCTAATCAAAGAGGTCGCATGTGCATGCATTGCGATATAAACGTGATCAAATATATTAAATACGTTTTTATTATTAAATGTGTTAGTTTAATTTCATTGTTTTCATGTATTATAATTTGTTTAATTTAATATTTAAATTCTAAGAAATTATATGCTCTTTTGTATTAGGATTCTCTAATATTGAAATAATGCTTAAATACTTATAATTTCATAATTAATTGTTAAATTATGTTTTAATTTGAAATCTTTCACAGGTCCCATACTTCATATGTACCAGTCCATACAAATCTGGCTTTTACTAATTGTTTCCTGTTTGATAAAAAAATAAAATTTAGAATGTTATTCTCTATACTGCAAACTGCAGTTTTGAGTAAAAATACTTATGTAAATATTTGCCTTAAAAATAGGGTATGGCCGGTTTCAGGTACTTGGGAGAAATTTTTAAATATAATAGTGTAACGAATGACATATACTTTGCATGTTTTGGAAACAAAATTTGACTTTAACATATACAGGGTCCAACTTAGATTATTTGAGCCCCGAGGTAGAGATTCCTCCTGGGTCCCCTTCATTTCTTGGCATATATGAAATGAACAAAAATATTTTTATACAAAAACATAATTGCATTCTAGAAAAAGGTATACAAAATATTCTTACATATTTGAACGTAATTTAAAAAAATCTGATGTGGGCAACACATGACTTTCCTTATATAATGTAATGAATTTACTACTTTTACAGTAAAAAAAATAGGTTTTTCTTATACTAGATACTAATATTCTTTCCAAGATATTGAATTTTCGACAATGAGTCGTCATTTTCATTGATTTAGCGTCATTTTTATCCATTTGGCGAGATATTCTTCAATTTGGCAACATTTCAAAAAAATCGCTAAGTTGGCGACATTCCGCCAATTTCGTCGCCAAAATCGCGCCAAGCGTTATGCACTAAGAAATAAGTTATTCTAACAACAGATAAATGACTATTGGCGTTCAATTACAAAAGTATTATTCAAAGTATCTTTTTTCATGAATGGAACGAGTTAGATCCACGAGAATGATGTCACTCAATTTATCGCATGGTATTACATATGAAAAGTGAACATGTTTCCCAATAGGAATTTTTTTATTTTATATGACTTTTTGATAATTTTTTTGAAAAATGTACAATATCTCGAGAACGGTTCATGTTAGCGTTCTGAAATTTATGTCAAACGTTTTCTAATGAAAACTTACATAAGAAATGTCTATTTGCGTAACTTTATTAGTGGTTTTGGTTTTTTGACGATTTTTTCAAAATTCCATTCGAAAATTTAGGGGGGTTCTGAACATTCGATTGCGTATAAAAACAATAGGCTTCCAGTGTTTACGGATTGTGATTTTTGTACCAGTTTGGTTCGAATCGGTCCATTCGTTCGTCAGTTATCGTCTCCACAGACTCACTGACACACACACACACACACACACACACAGACATCACTTCAAAAATGTTTGATTCGTGATCAGGGATGCTTGAAACGTGCTCTCCCGTCGAAAACTCGAATTCGAATTTTCGACCCCGTCACAATACTTTCCTTATACATTATGTATATAAGGAAAGTAATATTGGCAGCTTTTTTATCATAGCCAAGATGCTAGCTAAATTACTGCGGTAATCCCCATATATCTCCAAAATGAATATTTTCGTGCAGCAAACCTACTCCGATGGCATACTTTATTTTCAAGATGAAGTTGTGAATTTTTTCAATGTAGCAATTGTTTAATTTAGGACCTCTACGGTGGACAGATGCAGTTGTGCTGCTTGCCCCTGCGTTAATTAGGCTCTGAACATATGATACGTTAATATGTTCGTGTTTGCAGAAAAATTCTGCATCAAATGTATTTATATATATTCGAATGCAGTCTTCATTATTTTCAATTTAACATATAGAAATTTCTACAAATCAATGATACATTTATGCACATCAGAAAAATTTTAATTTATTCATTTTTACTGTATATATTTTTTTCAATTCCTATCTCAATAATTTGCTAATATTTTACCAGGACCTTTTCCTTATTTCTCCAGAAATTTCAAATTAATTCTGTTCCGAGATTTAATAATGTTCGAAACATATATTTAGAAAGATATTGAAATATTCTTTAAACATTTTCCAATTTTTCTGTTTCATTCAGCGTATGCTCGAAAAAATTGCAGTAAACATCTTTGAAATCCTACATTAATTGAATGAGGATATGTCTCAAATTTCAGATTCATATGGATAAATAATGGAAAAATATTTTACGTCAACAAAGTTTTTAAATTTGATACCTGAATTTAAAATTACGTTCATTTTAAAAAATATTTAATAATCCTGCCTTACATTAGATCTTTTTTATATATATTCCAATTATATCCGGATGGAATGAGATTGAAAATTCAATTAACTTTTCGAAAATTACTTTAAAAGACTTTTTCTCCCAGAAAACGCTATAAAACTATTATATGAAGTAAGAAATAATTGAATCCATTTATGAAATCTCGTGCAATTATAAAGTTCAATTTATGAAATATATCTAGAATTATATATTACTAGAAAATGTACCCAGCGTTTCTCAGAATTTAAAGCTGGGATTAATGGAATTCGTTCCTTCAATTTTTCATATGGCGTAGTCATGCTCCGCCCACTTTTTAAAATTTACATATTAAGAAGAAAGCATTGTTGGATGTAAGAGCACGTAGTTAGATCTCTCCATATTTTAGGTACAAAAATGCTAGGATAATATTTTTACTTAAAGCGGGGAGATAGCCAACAAGCGTCGCATCGTATCTAGTAAGTAACTAGTAGTATTTCTGTATGTGTTAATCTCGTATTTCACAATATATCTAGAGTAATAGTGTTATTATAAGAAACGAGCAATCAGTTTATTGGATGGTCAAGTGGCGTCAAGAGAGATTAATTTATACTTTTTTCTTGGGATTGGAAAACAGACATTATCAATTAATCTGTGAAAACCATATAAATTAGAACATATAGTTTGCACACGAGTCACAAATTAATGCAGTACTTCAGTCTCCATCCCTATGCACTTGCTGCTCCCATTAAAAATGTGGTTAGGATAAAAAGTAGTTTAAAGGTAAAATGTAGTGTTGGCCTTTATCAAAAAATTAAATATAGCAGATGCGGTGCATGAAGAATAATACATAAGGAAAATAATAGATGTATGGCAAATAATGATTTCCTTAGATTGGTAATGAAAGCTGTCAATGTGACAAGTAATGGCCAGCATCCACAATCTCACAAGAGAGCCTGAGGACAAAGTTCTTCCTCAATACAATAAATATGGTATCTGTAATGCATGGGGATTACATAACATGATTACATAAGAAACATGATTGCATAGGGCAATAATGAATGTCTGTCAAAGATGGATTTCCTTAGATCGCTAATGAAAGCTAGTCAAAGCGGAAAGAAATGGCCAGCATCCACAATCTCACAAGAGACCCTGAGGAAATGGTTCTTCCTCAATGCATTATATATGGCAGCTGCGATGCATGGAGGATACATAAGGAAAATAATAAATATCTGTCAAATATGGTTTTCATTGGATTGCTAATTAAAGCCAGTCAAAGTGGAAAGACATGTACAGCATCTACCATCTCACAAGAAACCCTAGGTACAAATACATGTGAATATGCGTTTTAATGATATCAAGCATTTCGTGAAAACGAAGAACAAACAATGATAATATAAAGCGTGCAAAAAGATATCGTCTATGGAGTGTAAAATGAAAATATGTTGTATAATGATTGTTTACTTGTTTTTCACAAGAAAAAGTAAAACGCAATACCTTCTACTTCAGTGAATTTAGGAGGATTTATTCTATTTTCACAGAAATGGCAAGTTGATTTTATGATGACATTTCATGTTCAATTTTTTGCTTTTTATGAAAAATGATTTGAGATGCTCATATTGATATATGTTCGAAACTTCCAAGTTTTGGAATTATAACACTGGTCGATTACTACTTTAGTGGCCCTGCGAAAGTCCATATTTCGATATCACGTCAAATCTACCATTACCTTCCAAAGACCCCAAAATAAGAACAAGTCATAATTTAAAATTTAAAAATATTTTATGATGATTTATGTTCAAATAGCTCATTTGGTATTCCGCTGAGTAAAAAAAACAACATGACAAATAATTATGTGTTTCGTTGTTTAATACAGTTACCGGTAACAGAGTAACTTCTTTAGGATCTAAAGGACAGCTACTTTACCTAGAATCTACAGGATAGCTACTTTAACTAGGGTATACAGGATAGATACTTTAATTAGGATTTACAGGATAGCTACTTTAACTAGGACCTGCAGGATAGCCGCTTTAATTAGGATCTACAGAATAGCTACTTCAACTAGGATCTGCAGGATAGCCACTTTAACTAAGATCTGCAGGATAGCTACTTTAACTAGGATCTGCAGGATAGCTACTTTAATTAGGATCTGCAGGATAGCTACTTTAACTAGGATCTACAGGATAACTACTTCAACTAGGATCTGCAGGATAACTACTTTAACTAGGATCTATAAGATAGCTGCTTTAACTAGGGTCTACAGGATAGATACTTTAACTAGGAACTGCAGTATAGCTACCTTAACTAGGATCTGCAGGATAGATACTTCAACTAGGATCTGCAGGACAGCCACTTTAACTAGGATCTGCAGGATAACTACTTTAACTAGGATATATAAGATAGCTGCTTTAACTAGGGTCTACAGGATATATACTTTAACTAGGAACTGCAGTATAGCTACTTTAACTAGGATCTGCAGGATAGATACTTTAACTAGGATCTGCAAGACCGCCACTTTAACTAGGATCTACAGGACAACTACTTTAACTGGGATGTACAGTATATATATATATATATATATACTTTAACTATGGCCTGCAGGATAGCTACTTTAACTAAGATCTACAGGATATATACTTTAACTGGGATCTGCAGGATAGTTACTTTAATTAGGCTCTATCAATAGAGTAGACCACAATATTGTATCATATTTTTCTTCACCCGTATACAGGTTTGAAACCAGTAGGCCAGATATTGAACCTGTCTACCCAATTTGACTTTATAGCTCAACGAAAGTCTCCTATGAATATACTTTCTGTGTTTTCAATGATAGAAAATATTTTGTCAAGAATTTTACTGACTCGGGTAATTTTACGTTTCTTAAAATGAAAGAAACTTTTTAAACTTCTTGAGTTCTATGAAGAAACTCAACGAAATATTTTTCAGTGCATTGAAAAAGTAAACAACACTATATTTCCCCCTTATAAAGAAAATCGAGATTCAAATTCTATATGCAATAAAATGTATCCAGAAATATGAGAAAATAAATCTGATTTATAAATACCTCAATATTTTCTTCTTGTTTCTAGTCTTGGATGTGAAGAGGATATGAAATGTATTTCATTTTTCTAATAAGATAACTTTCCTGGTGCTCACTCTTATCGGAAATCTATAGAAAGTAGAAGGATAGGGATTTGGAGTATTTTTAATATTTTTGTGGTATTCTAGTTACCGGATTAGGAATTGTCGAGCTTAAAAATATGCAGTGTAAGTTTCATCTGATGCAGTATTTTCCGAAATGAGATATGTAACTTACGTATTTTTTCTTTTACTTTTTACTTTCCAAAACAAAACTATAAAGAATTATTTCTTATTGTTAATTTTCAAGTTTTGTTAGAAAATACATGTTCTGCATTCCAGTGTAAATGTAATCTTGTTTTCTAAAAATTACTCTTACATTTGTGTTATTTTAAAATCACATATAATAGAAATAAGCAGTGGCACGGCTTTAAATCTCAGACCTTCTACAAGAGATTCCGGCCTTGATCCAAAAATTATAATTTCCTTACTATTTTTTTCTCTCAATATATTTTAGAATCGTTTTCTTCTTCATCCCAAACCGCCCGACCTACCCGAATATGTAAGGTATCTGTTTAGACAGCTTAGAAATACCACTCAATTTAGAACGAAACCCAGTGGAGACGACATCTACATATATCGTACTATCCTTCTTCTATGGCTATCCTCTCGGAAGGACTTACGGCACACATTTTTAACGTGCTTGTACTCCGCATCAACACGGGGACATTTTGGGCAGTCCGGGAATAAAATTCGGGTCGTCTGAGTGAAATCCCCGCACGCTAGCCACTGGGCTGTCCGCCCTCGTTTTAGAATAGTCTGCAATTCTACCCGCACATCATTACAGTGTTTCACATTATAGTATTTCTGCCTCTGGAAGTGTGGAATAAAACCGTAGTCAGTGCCGCCAAAATGAAGCATTGTCGGTAGAGTCAACGTTATTAATTTCTATGTGATGTTTTTCTAAAGAAACTATTCCAATTGTTTTACATTTGTCATTTAAATAACAACATTGTAAAGATAGTGTAACGAACAATAAATTCTGCCTGGGTTGTCATATGTAAATACTGACAAAGTTTTGAAGTCGAACATCAAGACAAAGTTTAGTATCTAAAAGAGACGAATTTCGATTAAGATTGTTGCGACTGGTTTTAGGAACGCAACATCGTAATTAGCAACATCGTAAAGATAGTGTAACGGACAATAAATTCTGCCTGAGTTGTCATATGAAAATGCTGACAAGTTCCGAATGCGTACATCGAGACAAAGTTTGGTGTCTAAAAGAGACGACTTTCGATTCAGATTGTTGCGACTGGTTTCAGGAAGACAACATCGTAAATAGCAACATCCTAAAGGTAGCTTAACAAAAAATTAATTCTGCCTGGTTTGCCATATGCAAATACTGACGAAGTTTCGAATTTTAACATCGAGACAAAGTTTGGTGTCTAAAACAGACGATTTTCGATAAGGATTGTTGCGACTGG
Source organism: Amaurobius ferox (assembly GCA_951213105.1). NCBI lineage: Eukaryota > Metazoa > Arthropoda > Arachnida > Araneae > Amaurobiidae > Amaurobius > Amaurobius ferox. The sequence goes on from OX578153.1 coordinate 20,778,997, forward strand.
TTTCGGAATATAATAAAATAAACTTTTGCAGTGGCATTTATCATATGCTATCGTATTGTCAATGTAACAGTTTAACTGAATAACGCATTTTTCTCGCTAAACAAAGTTAATATTTTGAATGCCGACATCGGGGCATTAAGTTTAGTCTCTAAAAAAGACTTTGATTAGTCGATTGGTTTTAGAAATGCAATAAAATGGGATTTCAGAATCTGCGCCAAAGTGGCATAAATGTCGCATCCTGTAAAAAAATAATTTTGAACACATTAAGAGAGGGGCTTTTACTTAGTTATTACTTTCCTTATATACATAATGTATAAGGAAAGTATTGTGACGGGGTCGAAAATTCGAATTCGAGTTTTTGACGGGAGGGCACGTTTCAAGCATCCCTGATCACGAATCGAACATTTTTGAAGTGATGTCTGTGTGTGCGTGTGTGTGCGTGTGTGTGTGTGTGTGTGTGTCAGTGAGACTGTGGAGACGATAACTGACGAACGAATGGGTACAAAAATCACAATCCGTAAACACTGAAAGCCTATTGCTTTTATGTGCAATCGAATGTTCAGAACCCCCCCCTCCTAAATTTTCGAGTGAAGTTTTGAAAAATCGTTAAAAAATCAAAACCGCTAATAAAGTTACGCAAATAGAAATTTCTTATGTCATTTTTCATTAGAAAACGATTGACATAAATTTTAGAACGCTAACATGAACCGTTCTCGAGATATTGCACATTTTTCCAAAAAAATTATCAAAAAGTTATATAACATAAAAATAAATATTTCCTATTGAGAAACATGTTCACTTTTCATATGTAATACCATGCGATAAATAGGGTGACATCATTCTCGTGGATCTAGCGCGTTCCATTCATGAAAAGAAATACTATGAGTAATACTTTTGTATTTGAACACCAATAGTCATTTATCTGCTGTAAGAATAACTTATTTATCCGTCCATAACGCTTGGCGAGATTTTGGCGACGAATTTGGCGAAATGTCGCCAACTTGGCGACATTTTTAATTGCTGTCATAGTAACAAAAATCTCGCTAAATTGATAAAAATGACGCTAAATCAATGAAAACGACGACTAATTGAAGAAAATTCAATATCTTGGAAAGAATATAAGTATCTACTCTAAGAATAACATTTTTTTAACTGTAAGCATAGTAAATTCATTCCATTATATAAGGAAAGTCATGTGTTCCCCACAGCAGATTTTTTACTTATTTCTGTCAATGATACACAACGAAACAATGCCTATTACAACACAGTTACTGATCACAGTTTAAGGAATCATACATCAACGTTTTTTTTTCCAATGGCCAGGCACTTGACTTTCGTCATTCGCCTTTCGTCATCGGCCAGAACGTGAACCATTTAGCCGTCCTCAGACGTTGCCCCAGGTGCACCAGAGGGGGGGGTGGCAAACACACTAAGCCCACAACACAAACATCCATGCCTTACGTGGGACTCGAACTCACAACGCGGCGGTCGAGCGATTGCTGTGGAAACGCTCACCTTGACCACTCGACCACTGCGTCGGCTCATACATCAAAGTAAAATCTTTAAAAATGCATTTTTAAGAAAAATTCGGACATAGTAAACATATCAGTACTATATCAACATAAATTAAATTGCTTATAAAATTTAAAAACAGAAATTTTTTTCGAAAAATTGCGATTAACATTAGCTGCAATATGAAATAATTCCTTAAACTAGGTTTACTAGCATAAAAATCGATCACATTTTAAAGAGCACTACAATCAATCTGGTCGTTGATTAATTTCCTAAAAACCATCATGCGCAACATTTTCCGCCAAGATTTTAATGAATTAATACCAAACAAGTCCTTGATATATACCGGAAATCACTGCTTAAACTGATAGATGATGTGTGGTAAACATATATAGCGAGATAATTATATATACTTTGAGACTAACACGTAATCATCAGTTTTCCATACAAAAACAATAGCTAACTTTTCTACAAATGAAATACGGAAATATAATACAATGCTTTTTTAATAATTATATTATTTGATTTTATCTCATTTTCAGAAATCTTCTTTTGTGTACTCTCTCAATTTTGTGAATTTAAAGTATTTCAAATTATAATTAGAAATCAATATCTCTCAACGTAAAAATAAATATATTTCTTCTATTATTTCCCTTGAAGATTTTCCAAACACAAAGCGAAAAATATAAAATTGCAATACCTTATCTAGCAGAAGATATTGCACTAGATAAGACTCTTAATAGGAGAAACTACTTTATATTTCACCCGATAACGTAATACCTTTATGTTTCCCTGATATAGGAAATCAATGCTGTACCGCATTTCTAATGCAAGAATTGGAATCTCTAATCATTTAAATTGATTCTACATGTAACGAAATTATTCTTTCAGTATCAATTTTTGGATGCGATTAGTGAATTGTTTGGATACTGATATGTATCCATGTTATAATGTAAAAAATAAATTAGGAATCAGTTTTTACCCTCGGGAATTTAATGATGAATCATATGCATTCCTAAAAAGGATTTTGTTTCTTAATAGATTATTACACAATGTTCTTTTATAAATCGCTATGCACCACTTTAACTTTCGATTGCAGTGTTCTAGATTGTTTCTAAACCACAATTATGCAGGACCGCGAAAGTTTCTCTTGGGATTTGCCGTTTTAGTTATCTAAGCATCTAGTATCAATAAATATTTCATAATGAAAATCTTCTGTAGATTCCATTTCTATGATAAAAGCTTGCAATGTCGTCCAAATAGCTCAATCGTAGACGGTCCGCTGTTTAATTCGAAAATCGAGAGTTCGATGACCCGTTCGATTCCCGGCAGCAAGGCTCTTTACAATGGTGCCCAATCAAATCAATCCAGTCGGTTAGTGCAAAGATGTCAAAGGTCTGAAAGTGGTTTTTCTCAGGGCATGGCTGTTTCCCAACCTATCTTTACAAAATCCAAAAGAAAGACACCGAAAACTCTATTTGTGGTGAAAGAGGATCTCCGAAACATTTTGTATTTGATTGCGAACTTACAAAGAACTATCACCTTAAAAAGGCCAGTAGACAACATATGCCAATATTTGCCGAAAATCTTCTGGGTAATAGCTGGGCTAAACAGAGAATAAAAACTATAATTCAATTCCTAGAGGAAAACGAACATATCCTGTGAATTATTACTGGTAACCACCACACATTAGCTCACTGTTTATTGCATATTTATCTATAGTACTTCTAAAAATTTTTTTTATAAATACTGCAATCAAATTAATTTTAAATTCACATGTGGTTTAATCGCTGTATGTATCAATATAGTATTGAAAGCCATGGTAATCTCTGAGATTTGTATGTATATGTTGTATATATAGTTTTGTATGTATGTTTTCATAAGCAGTTTTGTATATATATATTTTGTATATATGTATATATATGTATATATATCTTTGAAAATTATTCGTTTGATTTTGTATATGTAATAACCAATTTTAGATATATTTTTATATATATAGTTGCTCCCATTTGAAACAGTTCTGCACATAAGTGTTTATGGATGTGAAATATTTGTGAAATACTATCTGTATCTAGAATAGACAAGCATATTGTATATAATTGTTTATAATTTTTATCTTGGCATTAAGTTTTAATTTCTGGTTTTGGCAGATATTCCTCCACCATAGGCTGTAATTACTGCAAACCTTCGAGCCGGTGCCTATAGGTGGTTAATCTGTTAATCTGTTAATCTGGAAGCTTGAGCGTCGATTTCAAATTGAGAGGATAACGACCACGAAGGATGTTAAATTGGGTAAAAATAGTTGTAGCAGGAGGCTAACCTGAGGTAAAAATAGCAGGAGGTGGCCAGTCAGATTGTCAGTTTCCCTCCAAACTGACATAAGAGGGTGAAGAATGTAGATTAAACTTCGACGATAATAGCTTGCAATGACATCCTAGTAGCTCAACTGTAGAGCCTTGGCTGGCCAGTTCTGGGATTCAGCGTTTGATTCCAGGTTGAAGAAGCAAAGCTCATTACAATTCTAAGTAGAATAATATTCATGAATGGTCGAAAAGCTCAAAAGCAGAACGTCTAAATAACATCTGTGTAGCAAATGTCAGTGACCAAGCCCCATTGCAATTATAAAAATCTGATGTGGGCAACACATGACTTTCCTTATATAATGCAAATGAATTAACTATTTTTACAGTTAAAAAAATATTATTCTTATAGTAGATACTTATATTCTTTCCAAGATTTTGAATTTTCTTCAATGAGTCGTCATTTTCATTGATTTAGCGTTATTTTTATCCATTTGGCGAGATTTTTGTTAATTTGGCAACAATTGAAAATATCGCCAAGTTCGCGACATTCGACCAAATTCGTCGCCAAAATCTCGCCAAGCATTATGGACGGAGAGATAAGTTATTCTTACAGCAGATAAATTACTATTGGCGTTCAAATAAAAAAGTATTACTCAAAGTATCTTTTTTCATGAATGGAACGAGCTAGATCAACGAGAGTGAAGTCACCCAATTTATCGCATGGTATTACATATGAAAAGTGAACATGTTTCTCAATAGGAAATATCTTTTTTTATTTTATATAACTTTTTGATAAATTTTTTTTTAAATGTGCAATATCTCGAGAACGGTTCATGTTAGCGTTCTAAAAATTATGTCAATCGCTTTCTAATAAAAAATTACGTAAGAAATGTCTATTTATTAGCGGACTTTATTAGCGGTATAACTTTATTAGCGGATTTGATTTTTTGACGATTTTTTCAAAATTTCACTCGAAAATTTAGGGAGGTTCTGAACCTTTGATTGCATGTAAAATCAATAGGCTTCCAGTGTTTACGGATTATGATTTTTGTACCAAATTTCGTTCGAATCGGACCATTCGTTCGTCAGTTATCGTCTCCACAGACTCACTGACACACACACACATACTTTCACACACACACACATACACAGACATCACATCAAAAATGTTTGATTCGTGATGAGGGATGCTTGAAACGTGCTCTCCCGTCGAAAACTCGAATTCGAATTTTCGACCCCGTCACAATACTTTCCTTATACATTATGTATATAAGGAATGTAATATGAATAAGAGATTGCTTAGCTAACTTTTATGGTGAATTACAATGGATAAATATTTTTATCTCTCAATGCCGTTCTTTTTTTCAAACCAACATCATTAAAATCAATTTTATAATACACTAATCCATTTTATACTGAATAATACGTATTATGCATTCTTGGTGATAAGAATGGGATATGTCAATGGATATCCGCACTAATTAATTTAATGGTGTTGTTCTGAGGAAATTAAAATATGCTACCCGATTTCATGAGTCCAGTGATTGATAACTTATTTAAATGTAATTTTATATTTGTCAACATGCCACACCGTATGCATAATTGCATTAATACGCTTTATAATTATGCCCTGATAAATTGTTATTAATTATATTGGTTTAATGCATGAACTTAAAGAAAATGAGAAAGGTATTTAAGTGTAAATTTGTTGGGACCGGGTCCTCATAAAAAATAATTTACCCGGACTTGGTCTCACAAAAGTTGAGAAGCACATTCCTAGATCTGCTAAATCAGGGTTTACGAATAGAAAAAGACTATGCGCTTACGATTGAAAATGTTCACAAATCACACATGTTCTTCTCATATTGCTCATGAATGTTCACGGAAATGCGAAAATTTTCAACTACAAATTTGCAGAAGGTTCTCCATTTAGTATGTAAATATAGAGCAGTTTAAATATTATTTGTACACAAACTATAAAAGAAAACTGATGAAATTAAACAGGTTAATTATTGTACAACATTTTTGTCTGCATTATTATACAATCTTTATTTCTTTACTGAAGAAAGGATAATTTTAAATAAATCAAAGTTAGCTTATTACATTGGATTAAAATTTTTCATGCATATTTAGCAGCATTTCCCCCATAACTACTTCTGTACAACGAGACATTTGCATAATTATTGCTTATCGTTGACCTTATTCTTTATCGTCTGTGTACATGTTTTGGGCAAACCACACGAATTTTCATACTAAACAGACAGTTTTCTACGACTGTAAGTTCTGCGACTTTGTGTTTGGGAATGTTTGTCCATCTTGCTTGGTTTTCGAGATAGACTTTCTATTTTTTTTTAATTTGCCAATAGAAATATTTCAAACTTCTCAAACGATAAAGCACAGTCATATTCCTACTATTGGATTCTGTTTTTACAACTATAGAGCCGATCCGGTAATCGGGCGGTCAGAAGCATGCGTTTCCGTCTGATCGCTGGATTGCCGGTTCGAATTCCGCCATCGGGCATGAATGTTGTCATGTCGAGGCCAAGTCAGACTTCCGCCCTTCGGGGAGCCTCTATAAAAGGGAAGCTGCAAATCTCACGTTTGCCATGGGATACCCTGGGGGGTCTTGTGGACGGAGTGAATAGAGACTCCTTCACCACGGGGGAATTAGTAATGAGCGAACAACTATAGAACATTTCAATCGCCATTTAAAGGGATGTGTAAGGACTTATGAGGTAACATTGACGTGTATTACAATACAATTTTAGAAAGTAAATATATATATACACTCTGCAAAATCTGAAGTAGAGCAGTCAATACTGAGGTAAAATGAAAAATATTTTTTCAGTATTTTAAATTTTCAAAACTGGATTAACGATAATTCTGTTTTTTCAAATACCTGAAAAGTCCACTTCGACAATAAGAGTTTGCAATTCCGTCCCAGTGGCTCAAAGGTAGAGCATCAACTAGCCTGTGCGGAGATGAACGGTTTACTTCCCGGTTGGGGCAACAAGATTCTTTACATGGGCGTCTTGTAGGTTAGTGCAAAACCCTATAGGTTAAACTCTGTAGGTTAGTATGTTGTAAATCAACCCTGTAAGTTAGTGCAAGGATGTATGTGATTCTAAAATTTACCCTAGTACGACTATCTGTGGACTCAGGTAAATTAAAAGCCGTTTTCCAATTCGGCGGACAACGACCATGTAGGAAGATAATCAGGAGGATAATAATAGCATCAATGGTCTAACTTGAAGTAAAAATAGAAGGAGGTGGTCAGTCAGATTATCAGTTGCACGTCAATCTGACATTAGAGAGGGTGGAAAAAGTAGAGTTCTCTTCGATAATAAGAAGTTGCAATTCCACCACAGCTGTTCAACGGTAGAGCGTCGGCTCGCTAGTATGAAGATCCATGGCTCAATTCCCGGTTGGGGCAGCAATATACTTTACTAACATATAGCTCGCGGAAAAAAATTAAAGAAAATTTCAGGTACAACTACAGTGCTTAAAACATGAAATGCTTATAGTGTAACTTAGTTGTTAAGAAAAAATATTTTCCCTACACCTCCTATACATTTTACGTGTACATATTTCCCCCCTTTTTAATATTTTTCACGGGATCGTTCTCGGTTCTAAGAGCACGTTGAGAGATGAAACTTGGTACATACTTTCATCTCGCGCGGAATTTTTATCTAGCAAGTGCTCAAGTTATTACATTACGTCATTTACGTACATATTTAATGGACTTGTTCTCTATACTCAGAGCACAAAGAGAGCTAAAACTTGACGCATATTTTTATCTCGCGGAACTTTTTAATCTATTAAATTTCCCCTCCATTACATTATGTCAATAAGTAATTTACGTATGTCGTCATATACTGGCTGATTTTTGCGCACGTAGAAGCTAAAACTTTGTAAACAGTTTCATCTCACCGTACATTTTTATCTATCAAATTATCATGCTATTATGCTACGTTTTCACGCGAATTACAAATGTGCCGTCAGATGAAATGCTCTGCTGGCTATAATGCGTCGATCCATGTATAATAATACATAGGTTTGAACAAAAATTACATTAAAAAAATGAAAACAATAAAATAAAAAAAAAATATTATGAGAATAAAACAAGTATCTCAATGTCCTCCAATGCACAACAGTGGCGTACTTAAAAGGTGAAAATAAATTTTAATCACACACGAAATTGAATCAAATTGAGTGTTCAAGCAGATTCAATTCAAAATAATGCTGTATACATGTTATCACTATACAAAATTTATATTATGCAAAATTATCAAAGACAATTTGGGCTGATTACGATGTCGGCAGATTCGGTTTAAAACATTACTATATAAATCCTTATATAAAATTGATATTTTGCAAAATTGTCGAAAATTTTGCATCAGCCTACACTTTCATTTCCTTTTGACAATTTGCATAATATGAATTTTTGATAATAATAAGATTTATATATTTTAGTTTTGAATTGAATCTGCCTACAAGCATCAATGTGGTTTAATTTCATATTTAAATAAAATTCATTTTCTAGTTTTCGGTGTGTCATTGTTGTTTAGGGACGAACATTGAATTTTTTTTTTCATAATTTATAACACATCCAATTAATTGTGAATATAAACTCATGTTTGTAAAATTTGCAACATCATGAAGGAATCACGTGATTGAGCTGAAACTTACAACAAATGCAGATTATAGGTGTGCTGTGCAATTGATTAGAATTTCAGAGTCAGGGCGCATGCGTGGGCTGAGCAGCGCCTTCTGAACTGCTGTTTTAGAAATATAAATAAAGAACTGTAGCGGGACGTTGAAAATAGTATATGGTTGTCTGCCAGCGGTAAATGCTTCATGAGCAGTCACTATGACTCAACGACGACAGAGGGCACCATATGAGAAAGTTACGGTGTTTGAACGGGGACGAATGATTAGCCTTCGTGAAGGGGGATTTCTGATCGTGTAATAGCAGCTCGTATAGAGCTCAATGCCACGGAAGTGATACGAGTGTGGAAGCAGTGGGCTGTAGAGAACAGTACTAATCGCAAATCTGGAAGTGGACAACGAAATGTTAGGTCAGAACGGGATGATAGATACCTAATTCGCATGGCAGTGATGAACCGTACAGCTTCATCCCGACAGTTGACAGAAAGTTGGAGCACTGTTACAGGTGTTGTTGTTGTTGTTGAAACCCAGACCGCCCGACCTACCAGAAAGGTGTAAGGTAACTGTTTGGACGGTCGGGAAGTGCCACCCAATTCAGACCGGAACCCAGTGGGGGAGGCATCCACAGGGACCGTACCCTCCTTCCCCTACCAACAACCTCTCGGAAGGACTTTCGGACCCACATGTTTAACGTGATCGTACTCCGCATGAACACGGCGGCAGTTTTGGCAGTGGCTGGAATCGAACCCGGGCCTACCGAGTGCAACTCCAGCGCGCTAACCAATGGGCTACCGCACCCTACTGTTACAGGTGTGTCATTGTCTGCTCCAACAATTCGTTGGCGTGTGCCGCACCGTGGACTGTGTTCAAGAATTCCTTTGTACAGGATTCTCCTGACGCAAAACCATCAACGCCTGCGGCTATAATGGGATTATGAACTGAGACACTATAGTGCTGATTGTCAACAAGTCGTCTTCTCAATAGATTCCTGCTTTAATTTTGAGTACAGTGATGACCGCATCCCGCTTGATGCTATAGTGGGAAACGCTACCTTCCGAGGTGTGTTATCTAAGTCTTACTGGACGAACGCCAAACGTGATTGTCTGGGGAGCTTGGTATCTTGAAACTTATCACCTACGAAGATTATTCTCAACAGCAACTGGTACATCAGAGAAGTTCTGAAGCCCGATGTCGTACTCCTCCTTCAACCCATCCCTGGAGCAGTATTTCAACAGGGCAATGCCTGTTCACATGTTGCTAGTAATGTTCAAGACTTTCAGCACAACAGATACTACTTACAGATTACTTCTTCCTTGACCTGCCTATTCACCAGATATGTCGCCTACTGAGCATGTCTGGGATTTCAGTTGTCGATATATCCCTTGTGACGTAGCAAATACAGATGAACTTTTGGTTCGGATAGAAGCAATCTGGAATGATCTTCCTCGGGTACAAATTCAAAATATGTTTGGTTCAGTGTCACTTCGTAGAGAAGCACTTATTGCATCGCATGGTGGTTTAACCAAATACTGATTTTCGACATGCAATATTGTTTTTTTGCTTTGTAAATTTAATCGTTTACTTGTATCCATACAGGTCGTTTGTAGAATAAGTTTCATTCAATACTGGTGATTCCTTCATGGTTTTCCAATTTTTACAAACAGGAGTATATGAATAACAACAGTGAAATAAAATACCATCCACAGACAGATGGAAAGACTAACATATTTAATTATTTGAGATTGGATTAATATAATAAAGATATATGTACATTAGATAAATTATTTTATTCCATTTCTTTTTTGCTACATATATCATGTAATTCTTTTCCAATTTACGTATTAGACATTTTCAAAACATTTGAAGTAATTTACCCACTATTTTCAAATACATTCATTTTTATATCATTATTCAGAAAGAGCTCTACAAACTCAAAACTAAGAAATAATAACTTCAACCAAAACCATTTCCTGCAAAATGTATTACAGCTGATTTGATTCTTTTAATAGAAGGAAGTGCTTCTTGTTATAGCAAATAAGATAATACTTTTCTGGTGTTCTGATATAGAAAATCAATACTATGTAGTGTTCTCAAATGAATGAAATAGAATCCCTCATCTTTAATTTCTTAAGGATTTTCTGTAACAGAATTTTTCTTGTAATATAAAATTATTGATTGAACTAGTAGAGTATTTGGATATGAATGAATGAAGACTCTAGAAAAGCATCGCTCTTGTACTGTTTTCCCTGACCGACAGCTTATTATGGAAATGCAAATCTAGAAAAATAAATTATGTCTATGAATTATTTGTTTGTGTCGTCTTAGCGGAAAATTTAGGCAACGTACAGCCATATAATTTGATATAGTGGTATCTAGGCTTCCGAGAGAAAAGGAACAGACATTTTTTTTTACATCCGAATTAGTTAAAAAGTTATGAAGTGCGGTTGATTATGTTAGTGCCTCCATCTATTGTACGCTGTTGAAAATAAAAAAAAATTTCGAAGTATTTTATTGATAACCAAAATCAGTTTTTTAATAAACAAAACAAAAATCGATTTCTTTATATACCTCAAACTAAAAATCTGCGAAAGACGCAGCACATGTTGTTGTTGTTGAGACCCAGACCGTGAGACCTACAAGAAAGGTGTAAGGTAACTATTTGGACGGCCGGGAAGTGCCACCTAATTTAAAACGGAACCCAATGGGGAAGCAATCCACAGGGACCGTACCCTCCTTCTCCTACCACCAATCTCTCGGAGAAAGACTGACATGTTGTTGTTGTTGAGACCCAAATCGTCCGACCTACTAGAAAGGTGTAAGGTAACAGTTTAGATAGCCTGGAAGAAATAAAAGACGCACATGTGTCAGAATTCTTCAGAAATCGTCATAATTCAGCCACTGGGATTGGTTGCGCCATCTTTATATTGAACATTGGTAAAATAAAAATAGTATTATTTATTTTCTCAGAAATGTCAACATTTAAAAATTTGAATAAGGACATTAAATTAATCTTAGATTTAACTCCCTGGTTACAACAGGCACATTTTTTAGAAGAAGGTAAAACAATGGGAATTTATTATGCGAAAAGAATAATGAAAGGATATAATATGGTAAAGACAGCCGGAAAACTCAAAATGATTCAAATATAAACTAAAATAGCTGAAATTCGAGTTAAGTTTCCACTCGATATAAGATTTCGTACCAAGTTATTCTTTTAAAATATTTCGAAAAAAATATTTTTAAGAGTTTATTTTTTCAAATTGGCAAAGGCTTAATGTCGCCCATTATTTGGTTCATCACTGTTAATAGAAACAGTTTTGAAACCATTAACATCTAAGCGCGGTTCAAATTATCAATTTCACTCTTCTACAATACACAAACATTATGGTATGCTACCATTATTGTTCCAAGTATTAGCATTAATTTTCGTAGTAAATAATATTATGAAAATAATAAAATTCAAATGATTTTTGAAATAATCAAGAGAATTATTACACATTTTATTTAATTTTAGTGTTTATACAATGTATTCACACATAAAATTTTATAACTGTAAGTATTCATGAGTTATTGTACAGACTGCTTACAACCAATGCCATTTTGGCATTGTTGTAAGGGGTTGACATATACCTTATTAAATTTTGTCAGAGGACAGACAGTAAGCAAAATATTACTGTCTTTTTGCTTCTTCTTTGCCAAATAACAATATGATACGTTTTTTTCCTGTACATTTCACGAAGGTCTTTTTTTTAATCCATATAAATTTCTGATAAGTCTGTCTGCCTTTTACATTAACACATATTATATTAACACACGCATTTATATTAACATTTATATTAGCACATGCATTTATATTAACATTTATATTAGCGCATGCATTTTGTATTATCATCATCAACCTTTCAGAATTTTTTCCTTTAAAAATATAATTGCCCCTTAACTTATGGACATCATCCACCTTTCAGAATTTTTCCCTTAAAAATATAATTGCCCCTTAATTTATGGACACCATCAACCTTTCAGAATTTTCCCCTTAATATAATTACCTTTTAACTTATCGACATCAGGGTATTTCGTTGATATAGCACATTCTGTACACAAATATCTTATCAAAATACTTGTTAAATCCAGTGACCGTGAATTTCAGGAACAGAGTAAGTATCACTTTTAACCATCAATATTTCAATATTAAATAATGTTTAATAATGCAAAATAATTTGCGCCCTCGTGGCCATGAATTAATTTTCCAAACGAATTTGAGTGAAAATCTTTGGCATTTTATTAGAATTGTCTAAAAATTTACTTTTAATTTCTACTTAGGTTGGTTTAAATAGAAAATTTAATTAACAATTGGATTTCATTTTTTTAGCACATAAATGCATTAAAATATCTGCAGAACTTACCAACCATAGCTATAGAACATGAGAAATATATCATCAAATGTAGCTACAGAACATAAAATTTGCATGAAAAAAAGTTCTTCACAATAATCTCAATGTCTTTTAAATGCATTAACCCATCGGAAGTAAAGAAGACCATATTATATTTATTTCTAGGAGACAGCCAAAGTCAAAATTAGTATTTGTCTGCATATTCTTCGAGGGCAAACCTCGCATTCAAGAAATATATGCATTTAGTTTAATTTACAATTTCACGATTAATTGTTGTGGATTTCGATTTTCAAATGAAATTTGAAATTAAAATATTATCTTTCTGAGAAGCTTGTATAATATATAATGTAAAAGTTATATATGAGAATCAAACATAACACATACGAATCTCAGTTGAATTAACTTTCAAAATTTTTATTACGCTTTAAATTATGGATTTTTACCTAACAGAATGCAATAATAATGTCTGATCACTTGTTGCATAACTGCCACGAGTTCAAACTTTGCATTGCTTTACAATTTTGAAATTTTTATTTGGAGCAGTTTTTATTGGAAATTGAAAGGACGGTCTCCAAACAAATTGAAAATGATACGATGTATAAGGGTATGTATTTCAATAAATATTGAAAGGAATGAAATAAAATTTGGCACACCAAAGTTTCCGAGAGTGCTAAATCGATGGTCGTGAAAATTCACACTCATTTCTATTTACATTTTTTCATATATGAATTTTAAAATTAATGATAAATATTACAAATTTGTTTAAAAATTAAAAAGTGTGCAATTTGTTTGATTTATATAGTATCACAATATTACACAGGAATTAGTTTGATTGTTAGTTTTTATTAATTTGCTAATTATTTCAGAAATTTAACAGAGCTCAAATTTCAACCAGTCATAACTTCTTAATGGCTTGAGTGAAACGTATTATATGGATTTGGAGTTTTATATGAATTCACAGTTCTTTTGACGAGAAAATTAGAATCTGTTAACAAAATTAGGTATTTTTCTGTGATGAAACCAGCTCCTGTAAATTACATGCACGTTTATTTATAGAAAAAATTATGCATCTATAATGATACATTTGATTTAACTATACCACCTGAGCAACAAGGTAACGATCGACGTTCAGATATTCTTTTTGTTCGATTGTACCTAAAGAAAGGTTCCGAAATTATTTTATTTTTTATTTACTTTTCACTCGTATCATGTCAAAAATCCAACTAAATAAAAAGCTGATATACCCACTGTGTAAAGTTCTGGAAAAACCCCGTAACTTGTGAAGTTCTTAGCTAATGCACAAAATTAAAAAATTTACTAGAACTCTCCAAAAGTTGCTAACTTGGCGATGTTCCCAAATTCGTCGTCAAGATCCCTGAAGTATCCACCAAGGTGAAGCAACAAGGACCTTACTATTATAACAATATGTTTCTGTTATCTTATGTGTTTATAAATGTGTTTATCTGTTATGTATTTATAAAAATATAATGTCACTTACGCTATATACTTCCATTTCATCATCGTCACATTTCTTTTACGATTTATCCCGTATCCCGCGTCCTCAGATGTTTTACATCAAAATGTTCGAAATGGGTTCTAGTACATTTTTAATGTGCTTACTCACAAAATCTCGAACATCGAGGAAGAAAACAAACTAAAAATATATTATACACATTTAAATTTGGAAGACGCGCGAATATGCAAAAATACTTTAACACAATATAAAATTATTTCAAACAAGAAGGTAAGGAAATAAGAAATTATTTTTACTTTTTACTATAATTATAAGAAAATTATATGGGAAAAATCTATAAATGAACAAGTCCTAAATAAAAAAAGATAAAGAAATAAAAGAAGCAACGATCTAAGTAAAATAGCAATACAATGGGGAGATATACAAAAAGCTAAATTTACAAAAACTACAAAAGAAAATAGTTTGAAAAAGAAATCTACAAATGAACAAGGTCTAAACAAAGAAAATAAAAAAATGAAAGAAACAAAGATCTAAGTGCGATAGCAATACAATAAATACAACAGGGGACGGTAGCAATACAATAATACAACAGGGAAATATACAAAAACAAAAAAATGAAAAGAAATAAAAGAGGCAAATAACAAATTACGATAACAATAGAATAGATACAATGGCGAAAGACACAGAAAACTAAATTTACAATAATTAAAAGAAAATTAATCTGAAAAAAAATCTAAAAATAAAAAGGCCTAAACAAAGAAAAGAAAAGAAATAAAAGAGGCAAAAATCAAGGTATGATAGCAATACAATAAATACAATGGCGAATGAGACATAAAGCTAAATTTCCAATAATAAAAACATTATTCTGAAAATATATTTACAAATGAACAAGTCCTAAACAAAGAAAATAAAAGTAATAAAAGCGGCAAAGAACAAATTACGATAACAATACAATAAATACAATAGTTAGAGGTACAGAAACAAATAATTGTAATATAAAATTAAACTCAAAGATGCTGAGCGTATGAATAATATTAAAATAAAATTATTAAATAATTTTATAATCAGTAAAAAAAAACAGGAAGTAAAAAAAATGATAGCTGCAATTTTTATATACATTTAATAAACTATTAGTGCAATATACATTTCATCCTTCCCTGAATCTTGCATCAAATATTTTTCCAATGATAATTAGAAATCATTATTCTTGTACTACGAAATACAGCCATATCTTACATATTTTCAAACAAAAGGGTTCTCAAACACAAAGTGGAGGAATGCCGAATTTCAAAATCTCTTCTTACAAAAGATATAACACGCAGTTCGATCCTTTTAATAGAAGGAATTACTTCGCGATTTAGATTTAGAAGATAAGGTAATACTTTTATGGTGTCAAAATATAGAATATCAATATCATGAAGTATTCCATGTACAAGAATTGGAATATTGAATTTTAGAAAAGATTTTAAGTAACGAAATTCGTCTTGTAACTTATCGTTATTGGTGCGATCTATTTTGTGGTATGTAAGGACTCTAGAAAAAGATACCAAGATACAGTTTTACTTCCTTATTTATCTTCATATTGATATGTATTTTTAAGTATTAACAATAATCAGCGCTTTCGTTCACCTTGGAATTCGCAGTAAAAAGGAGTCATAATGAAAAATATAGTTGAGTTTAAATTATTGTAGTTTGATATTAAATAAAAATAAATTCTAAATAAAAATATTGTTCAAGTTGCACGGTTTTAGTTAAATGCACTAAAAAGTGAAAACAAATATATTACCTCTCTCAACATTTTTGGTCATATTTGTGCGAAGACAAAATCATGGGGAGCCTGTAAAATAATTGAATTGGTTGGAAATACATATTATTTAGAAAATAGTAGTGTTGAACATCTTTTGAAATGAAATTGTTTTAGGCAATTGTGAACATTATATATATATATATATATAAATATATAAATATATAAATATATATATATATATATATATATATATATATATATATATATATATATATAATAATAATAATTTCTTTCTATGACAATATTTTGGTCATACGGTTATATATATTTATATATATATATATATATATATATATATATATATATATATATATATATATAACCGTATGACCAAAATGTTGTCATAGAAACAAATTATTTTTTACATTTTAGTGCATTTTGCTAAATTTGTGTAACTTTAAATATTTTTTAACATATTTTATATTATACTATTTCGTTTTTTGGGACTTTGTAATCATTTGGTCTTAATTTCTCTCTCTCTCTAACTCAAAATTAATGACATATAGTATTGTTATCACAAATACCCATGTGTGTAAAATTTGAAGGAATATATATATATATATATATATATGTGTGTGTGTGTGTGTGTGTGTGTGTGTGTGTGTGTGTGTGTGTGTATTATCACTCCCATTTAACTTTACCCCTTTCTTATTATTGATGACTTAGTGCTACTTACGGTTATAGTATATATGTTTAAGCATTTCAATTCACTTGCATCATCTGACAGTGCATTTTCCCAGGAAATAGATGCAAAGTATGGTATGTCTGGAATAATATCTACAATCGATTAATACATTCATTTCTGTATTCGATTATTTATTATTCATTAATTATTATTTATTACTTATTAACTCTATATTATTTCATAGGGTGAAAAATCATCATATTTCCGATATATGCAATATTAAGCATTTGCTCTATCTTGTTTGCAGTATATTTGGTAGTTATCCCTTCATTCTTTAGCATGTTATTGCTATTTACAATTTTTGGGAATGGCAAAATCTACTTCGAACTTTACACTCATGTATTGGCAACATTTTCATTGCAACTCTTCCTTACATCCCCTTACATGTAATGATGACTTAGGCTTAACAACTTCTGCACTTGTAAGTCAGTCATTATTTTTCTAATTCATTTTCTAATTTATTTTTTCTTTTCAGTTTAATTTTCTCAACCTGTTTCAATTTGTGGCAAGAAGGAGTATCAAAATGATATTTTGTTCATAGTAACAGGCCATTAATTGAAATGTGCTTCTCTGAGGCTGAAATATGATAGGCACCTCCTGAAGACATTATTATTACGTCAGCAATATATATATATATATATATATATATATATATATATATATATATATATATATATATATATATATATATATATATATATATATATATATATATATATATATATATATATATATATATATATATATATATATTCCCTCAAAATAACCATTCCATTTCATCTCTGCCCACTAAACAGTACTCTTTTTTGCCATTTTGCTGACAACAATCATTTTCCATTGCTTACGGCAACAAAAAAAAAAAATAAGTGAAAACCTTCAACTTCCTCTAGGGAAAAAAATAGAACAAGATCTTGAAATTGAAAATTATAGTGAAAAATAACTTTTTTTTTCTCTTGGTCTTTCTTTTAGGGAGCAAAATCTTTTATGCGCTGCATAAAATATATTTTATTTTTCAAGTGCAAGATGCGAATGTTCTAAACTATTTCTATTGTAAGCAAATACATATTTTATTACGTTCCTTAGATATATTGGGTGTCAAACAGAGACGCGGACCAGGTAAATCACCCGAGAAGTTTTAAATCGTATGTTTTTATGCAGATAAATGGGAAACAATGGCGCTAAGCAATCAGCCCCCTTACTTAAGGAAGTACGAGGTGAGGCTATCTCGTTTTCTATTAGAGATAGGAGAAAAAAAGTCGAATGTAAATTGTAGAGCGTTGGGAAATTTGTACAAATATTGTAGTTCATTACAAAAATATTGGAAATGAACTCTGAAAACATGTGTATAAATCTAGCATCCGCCCCAAATTAAACACTTAGTCAATGCGACAGAATAAAATTGAATTTGTTATACACAAAATACAAAATTCTCATCTTCAGCAACGATACATGCTTGTACGTGTGTTATAGCATTTCTCCTCGTATTTTCCAATGTATCTTATATGCAAATTAATAAATTCGTCTCTTTTAAAATCGTTATTTAGAAAGCTATTTTGCTGTGGAACAGAAATGCTTAGTACTGTATTTACAACGTTCTACAACTTCGAAGTTGTTGTTGTAGAGACTCAGACCGTCCGACCTACCAGAAAGGTGTAAGGTAACCGTTTGGAGGGCCGGGAAGTGCCACCCAATTTAGACTGGAACCCAGTGGGGGAGGCATCCACCGTACCCTCCTTCTCCTACCACCAACCTCTCGGAAGGACTTACGGACCCACATGTTTAACGTGATCGTACTCCTCATGAACACGGCGGCAGTTGTGGCAGCGCGCAAATCCAGCGCCCAAACCACCGGGCTACCGCGCCCGAAATGTGCCAACAGCGCGCGGTGTTCCCAGGTGGTCACCCACCACAACTTCGAAGTGGTAGAACTTTCTCCTATCTTAACTAGAAGCGAGATAGACCTTTGTACCCTTAAAAAGAGGGTAGCCCCCTTAAAAGTATTTCACTGTGTAGTGCAATAAAAATTTCATACACCTAAATACAAAATATAAGATTATCGTAATACATCTTGAGGTATTGTCTTAGTCCATGGTTTTCTTTGACATCGAGTATATATATACTAGAGTATATGCAGGGTTTAATGGTAAGTATTTTGGTAACGTCGAAAATTCGAACTCAAATTTTTGACGCATTTGCAAGTTTTAAACATTCTTGACTAGAACACTTTAAAGTGATGTTCCGTGTATATGTATATATTGCGTGTATTGCATCTACATGTATGTGTGTATGTATATGAATGTGTCTATCTGTGTAGGTACACGTTTGTCTACGAACGAAATCTCTAATAAATCGAATGTTTGGAATGAACTTTGGTGCATTCTGCTACTGGAACATTACAGACTACTGGACTTAACAAGACTACTGGAACATTATATTTCAGAACCACAGAACCTTTGGAAATGCTTTCATTTTATGCATAATTATCATTAGAAAACGGATAGCACTATCTTTAGAATGCAAGCATGACCCAAACACTCACCCATACATAAGCCCGCCCATCTTAAATAATAAAAGGCAATGTCTGTGTGTGTGTGTGTGTGTGCGTCTGTCTGTCTTATACACTATACGTTTCGCGACCGCGCGTCGGAGAGCTACGAAATTTGGCAATCGGAGACCCGGGGGGGAGGGAAGGGGACACGTGAAAACCGATTTTCAAAATTCTAATTATTTTTTTATTTATTTAATGTTTTATGCGATTTCGACCTTTTTTTGCCCTTTTTGCCCTTTTTTCTCCACGATCCAGACGTCGTAGAAAAAAACAACTCACACCATCGGAAAGAGCAGACAATTGCGAGTAAAAATATATCAATTTCAAATCTCCATTTCGATTTCTAATATTTTTTAAAGATTTTAAAACAAAAGTCACTTTTGGCTCAAGAAAACGATTTTTGGTTTTTAAATTCTCGCATCGTGAAAAGTACTCATAATTTCGACTAATAATTTACATTTTCAGAAAGGTCAAACATCTGGCATTCTTACAAGTCTAATCTGGTCCAGAAATAATGAAAATTGCCTTCAGAATCGCAATTTTAAAGACGTCATGATTTTAAATTTCTCGCCGTTCCGCTCGGCGTTCCGTTCGTTTCTCCCTCGCTGAAGCAGGGAAGGTGGTGGGTGGGGACGTCAAGGTGGAGGTGACGTCACGGTTCTAAATAGAGCGCCTTTGCTCTATATAAATTATTATATTTATATTTTAAATGATGGGACGATCTGGATTTTTTAAATGTATATTTTAACTTTTGGATATTTTAAATGGATATTTTAATTTTATGGATATTTTAAATGATGGAACAATGAAACAATGGAATGAGGATGATGGAATTAAGCATATGGTCATTTTAAATTGCAAATTAGCGCGCGGGAAGTTAGCGGTAGGCCCGGGTTCGATTCCCGCCACTGCCAAAACTGCCGCCGTGTTTACGCGGAATACGATCACGTTAAATATGTGGGTCCGTAAGTCCTTCCGAGAGGTTGGTGGTAGGGGGAAGGAGGATACGGCCCCTGTGGATGCCTCCCCCACTGGGTTCCCGTCTAAATTGGGTGAATATGTAGAAAGTTATGGAGATTGTCGCGGAGGGCGCGGCAGCCCAGTGGTTAGCGCGCGGGAATTGCACTCAGTAGGCCCGGGTTCGATTCCCGCCACTGACATGGAGTACGATCACGTTAAACATATGGGTCCGTATGTTTTTCCGAGAGGTTGGTGGTAGGGGAAGGAGGGTACGTTCCCTGTGGATGCCTCCCCCACTGGGTTCCGGTCTAAATTGGGTGGCACATCCTGGCCGTCCAACCAGTTACCAGGCCCGGGTTCGATTCCCAAAATTGCCGCCGTGTTTACGCGGAGTACGAGCACGTTAAACATGTGGGTCCGTGAGTCCTTCCGAGAAGTTGGTGGTATTGGAAGGAGGGTACGGTCTAAATTGGATGAATAAAAAGAAAGTTATGGAGATTGTCGCGTAGGGCAAAGTAGCCCAATGGTTAGCACGCGGAAATTGCACTCGGTAGGCCCGGGTTCGATTCCCAAAATTGCCGCCGTGTTTACGCGGAGTACGATCACGTTAAACATGTGGGTCTGTAAGTCCTTCCGAGAGGTTGGTGGTAGGGGAAGAAGGGTACGGTCCCTGTGGATGCTTCTCCCACTTGGTTCCGGTCTAAATTGGGTGAATAAAAAGAAAGTTATGAAGAATATCGCGGAGGGTGAAGTACCCCAGTGGTTAGTGCGCGGGATTTGCACTTGGTAGGCCCGGGTTCGATTCCCAAAATTGCCGAATAAAAATAAAGTTATGGAGATTGTCGCGGATGGCACGGTAGCCCAGTGGTTAGCGCGCGGGAATTTCACTCGGTAGGCCCGGGTTCGATTCCCGCCATTGCCAAAACTGCAGCCGTGTTCACGCGGAGTACGATCACGTTAAACGTGTGGGACTGCAAGTCCTTCCGAGAGGTTTGTGGTAGGGGAAGGAGGGTACGGTCTCTTTGGATGCCTCCCCCATTGGGTTCCGGTCTAAATTGTGTGGCACTTCCTGGCCTTCCAAGCAGTTACCTTACACCTTTCTGGTAGGTCGCGCCAACGAGTTTGCCACGGTCAGAATTTTCAAGGGTAGCGAACAGGCTGGTCGCCAAAGGCGGCTAGTTCTCAATATACTGCACATTTTCTGAATGAATTTATTAATATATATATAGAGAGAGAGAGAACCGTGGTAACGTCACATACAGAGGAGCCAATGAAGATCGTGTAATTTATAGAAATTTAACAGCGTTACTTATGAAAGTCCAGTTGAACCTCATTGAAAATTTATGTATATCATTTGTTGCAAAATCTCATTGTTGACATATGAGTAAAGTAAAACAGAAATTAAAAATTAATTAATTACCAGATTTTTATTTTAACTTGTTGACAATGATATAAAACAAAGGAAATCTTATTATATTTTGGGAGCCAGAATCGTGCGTAGTCAAGGTTGGCTGGATTCGAGTTGGTCAAAGTTAACAATAGAAATAATCTGAGTCGGTTGGATTCATTGATGTCGATGGAGGTAAATTTAGTCCATCTGAATCAATTGGTTTCGATTGAGCCAATGAAATTCACTTGAGATGGCTGGCGGCAATTTGTTATATTGGAAGCAGTGAGTTGGCTGAAGTCGTTTAAGTTGAAATCAAGTAGAAATGACTTATCGGTGGCAATTGATTATATTGGAAACAATAAATTAAGTAGGGTCGCTGAAGTTGACGTCATCTGAAAATGACTTATCGGTGGTAATTGACTAATTGGTAGCAATTAGTTAATTGGAGTCGTTTAAGATGAAGACAGCTGGATAAGACCTATCGGTGGTAATTAATTATATTGGAATCAATAAGTTAATTTGAGTCGTCTAAGTTGAAATCGACGTGGTATGACTGGCAGTTAGTTGATGGATTTCAATACAGTAAATTGAAGTCGTATACATTGAGATGTGGAAGGCAAGGGCTTAATAGGAGTCAACAGATTCGATGGCGAAAATTTGAAATCATTCGTCGCCAATTGGCTCATAATCGACACAAACTAATTCCATTGAATATCTTTGATTGAATTAGATTCAGAAAGTCGAAGATTATTAGCACTTGAGGAAGGAACCCGGGACCAACGCAGAATCGAATGCATTCGGAATTGGAGGATAGAGCCCTCTGGTATTTGTCGTACCGTCGATAAGGTGAGTAAACGGAGGAAGAGGTGAGGTATCGATAGCGAAGGGACGGTACAAATACGTGTGTCAAATGATGGAGCGCTCGTGGTTGGACACTGAATGCATATCTAGAGGAAAGCGTTCGGGCTCTGATATTTTTTTTTACTTTAACCAGTATTTACTAAAAAGTTTTGAAGTGAATAACATCTATGGTTGGAGTATCCGTCCAAATTTGGGGCATACGAAATATGTAAAACACTTTGGTTGCTTATATCTCCGAACCTAATAGATAAAAATATTAACAATTTATATTTTTCTCAAAAATATAGTACCATTTAAAAATATACAAAAATAATATTAATATGTTAATTTTTTGAACAATTTTTTTTCAAAAAATACAAGATAAGCTTTGGTCTGAGCGAGTTTTCACTACAATGTCTTCTAATTTATAAAAGGTAGATACAAGCAGTAAGCAACTGATATGTTTGGAAACAATATTCCGAAACAGATTTTAGATCCATAATTTGTTTTACAAAGCTCTTATAGTTTTTGAGCAATTGTGTTGTCAAATTGTATAATATAGTAACATTTCTATTTTTAAAGTTTATAATGCTTTTATCCCAAAAATTAGAAAAAATGTTAGCATTAAACATCAAGAAATAATTTATAGCACTTTCAAAATCCTACAAAGATATAATACTATGTTTTGAATCTCCTTCTTAGTTTTCGATATATAGTGATATCCTATAAAATGTACCAGCCGTAATCAAACGTATATAGACTTGGTGAGAAGTATGTATCTTACTTTATTTACTGAAAACATGTTTTATTGGTTGTAAATGAAAAAAAAACAAGTAATAAACTTTATCTAAACTTTATTGCAGTTTTATTTTACAATAGACATACTATTGCATAAGCCCGTAAATAGACACACTATTGCATAAGCCCGTTCAGTGGTTTGAACTTAAAACACAGAAATTACAGGGCGATATATGTGAACTTTGGTATCACTCATAGTTGAGCAATGCGGACTGATAAATCTCACCGACTTTCATCAGATGATGGCGGTAGGCCTCAGCATGATCTATAGTTGTACCATCCTACAGTAACATCAGCTGTATTCCTCTTGTATACTCAACACTCATCGCTAGACTGTGGTTCACACGTCTAGCCTGTGGGTTCAGTGCTTCACTCCGGGGATAATGACGGCTCACGCGAATACGAATACTTATTCACCCCGAAATAAAACTTGTTCTACCATCAGGATCGCAGATACTTGTCATTTAGCTCTGGATTGGTCTACATAACCGAACCAGTAAGAAGTTGTTAATGCAAAAGAAATCATAATTTAGATCATGATTTAAATGAGGGAAATATTATAACCAAAAGGTTATATGGACCTTATACCTGTTGAGAATAAATCTATTGTTTAATCATTTAATGAAGATATGTTACTTTGGAGCTATATTCTCATTTGATTCGACCGCTAGGTGTTTCATATTGAAAAAAAGGTACATTCTAAGACAAAAAAGAATCGACGCACAAAAAAGAATTATCCAAATGAGACAAAATTTTGTACGTGTAATGTGGATGTATAGAAAAAGAAATGATTAGAATTTCAGACCAATTGGATGATTTATTGCATTGAAATATCTACACAAAGTGGGCGCTCCAATATGGCGTTGGCCCACTTCAGGCCTTCATACAAGCTGTTATCCGACGTGGCATTGATGCATAAAGTTGCCGGATGGTGATCTGAGGGATGTCATTCCAAATGGCCTCCAATATGACGAGCTAATTCATCTATATTCTGGAATGGTCGCATGCGACGCCCCATCTCACACCAAATGTGCTCAATAGGCGATAGATCTGGGGATCTGGCTGGCCAAGGAAGTGTGTGGTAAGCACGTAGACAATCAATAGAAAGGCGTGACATTATCTTGCAGAAAAGTTAGACCGGGATGTCGGGAAAGGAATGGTAATACAACGGGTCGTAGAATGTCGGCAACGAGCCACTGTGCTGTGATGGTGTCACGGAGGAATGTCAAAGGGGTCCGACTATCAAAAGATATAGCACCCCCAGACAATAGCTTCTTGTTGTCGGGCCGTGTGGCGTGTGACAGTAAGAGCAGGATCCTGGCGATATCCGCGCTGTCTCCAGACACGTCTGCGCTGGTCGTCGAGACTCATTTCGAAACGGGACTCATCACTGAAGACAATTCTTCCCCAATCAGAACAATTTCACGTTGATCGGACCCGACACCTTTGCAATCGCTGTTGACGGTGCATACTGGTCAGTTGTAGGCGGCATAATAGGCGCCGCGAGTATAGATTCCACTGCCATAGTCTGCTATTAATGGTCCGGGTGGTCTCTTCAGTGTTTGTCACACGTTGGATGGTTGATAACGACGAATCACGTGCTGTCACAGCTGCTCTGATAATCGCTCTATCTTCTCGTTTTGTCGTTGCTCTATACCGTCCGCTACACGCTAGCCGCTGAAATCTGCCATTCAGGATCCATTCTTGCCAGTATCGACTATTTCTGCATTGCTTCTACCAAAATGATTAGCGATTCGATGGTGTGCCCATCCAGCCTCATGCAGTCCGACCGAACGCCCTCTTTTAAACTCCTTCATATGCTCGTAGTGACCGCTAATTTGCCGGCGAGGCATTGTTACAATCAAGGAACGTAAACGCAATCGAAATCCACTCACGTTTTGTTTCTGAAAGCGTAGTTCGCTCCTCATATTCACCACCATGGTGTTCAGTTTCAATATGCTGTAGTTTCGATTATTTTTTCATTGACTGTGCATTTTTGATCATTTGTATATTCGGTCGAAAGTGTTTGCATGTAAATTTTCATTAATATCGGATTATTTTGCGGGGTGAGTCGATTTTTTTTGTCTGAGAGTGTACGTATACAATGTAATGGGACATATCTTACCCCAGCGCCACCTTGAAATATTGTTTCAAATGATTGTGACGTTTTTCCTATATAAAGTTTAAACTCTTTCTTTTACCTCCATGGGGTAGATAGGAACAATGTGAATAAATCAATTTTTTTTATCGGTATCAATAAGCCTATTTTTAGCCAGATAAAGTTGTTCATTTGTAGAAAAATCGTAACTTGTACACGGATTTATTTTTATTTAAGTTAATGAAAAGTAAACTAAAGATTATTAAAATTCACTAAAATTTGAGCCAAAACATTTTAAGGGGGCATAGGACCTTTAAACAGTCGAAATTCATTGAAAATAGAGCTATATTTACAATTTTTTAATTTCAACCAGGTATATCCCAGATGTTCAAATGTTTTTCTCTAAGCATATAGAAAACCTTTCTTACTACACAAATTTTACTGAAGTCATATATTTATATGTACATTTTATATTATTTTTTAAAATTTATACAATTTTGACAGACATAATGGTGTATGTAGCAGCCGCGCGCAGGATATTTCAAATAATATTATACTTATGGACTTCAATTTGATAATAATATATTTATAACTATTACATCTTTAATTTGCACACACTTTTTAAAATTTTGAAATAAATTTAATGTTTTTAAAATTTAAACAAAATGAAATTTTCATTTTCAGTGTTAAAAAACATGAAATAAACCTCTTCACAATTCTTTTTTTACAATTTATGGTGAATTTCTGAAGTACAAATTATATATATGGATTAAACAAGTAAGTCCAAGAAATTTGAAAGTGATTGGTTAAATATGTTTTAAGATATGTTGCGCGCAAGGGCTAAAATCACATATCTGAGAAAAACAGCTTTAAAGATTAAAAATACATTCAGTGTTACTTATTATCTTATTTTACACCTTAAAATGCCTTTAGTTCATAAATAGCACCTTCCTATGTCTGTTATGTAAGAAAAATAAAAAAATTTCTTCCTTTTAGGGGCTATTTGAGCTCTATATGTTACTTCGGAAACTCGAACAGACGTTTCGCGCAGTCGTTTCTTGTTAGTCAGATGAAGAACGTTTACTAAATTTTTACTTATTTATGAGGAATTTTTATCTATAAATTATGTATATATCAAAAAATTTGAAAGTGATTGGCTACATATATTTTAAAATATATTGCGCACAAGGGCTAAAATCACATATCTGAGATACCCGCTTTTAAGTTTAAAAATATATTCAGTGTTACTTATTATAGTATTTTGACCTTAGAATGCTTCCAGTGCATAAATAGCACCTTCCTAATTCTGTTATGTTTGAAAAATCAAAATTTTTCTGCCTTTTAAGGGGTATTTGAGCTCTATATGTTGCTTCGGAAGCTCGAACATCAGCTTCGTGAAGAAGTTTCTTGTCAGTAAGATGAAAAACATTTACTAAATTTTTACTTATTTAGGAGGAATCTCTTTTGTATAAATTGCATATATAGATGAAACAAGTAAGAGCAAAAACCTGAAAGTGATTGGTACAATATATTTTAAAATATGCTGTGCGCAAGTTGTAAAATCACCTACCTGAGAGAAACAGCTGCAGTGGTACTTTGATAAACTGAAACTCTAGTGACAAGAAAAGAATGAGTTACAGAAAATTTGACGTATTGAAATTGCTTAAAATTACAAAAATATATAACAAATATGACTTTCGCACATGGAAAATTTTGAGTTATCGCAGTTCGGCTAATTAATGTTTGGCTGTAGTTTATTATACATCCTGTGTTATTTTATATCTAATTTAGCATCAAAATGCACCTGATGCATAAGTAATTCCTTCCTCTTCCTCCTGTCTTTGAAAATCAAATGTTTTCTGCCTTTTACGAGCTTTTCAAATTTCATATGTAGTGCTAGAGACTCGAAATTCCATCACATTACATTTTTCCCGCACTACCCGAATGGTTTTTCTAACACACTATTTTATGATTATTTTTCCACTTTTCATACCGAGGGCCACTTTTCTTACTTCTGTAGCTGTTGCAGCCTTTACAAAAAGAAGACATTACTTCGGTTTCAATAACCTTCCCGCTTTCTGCTGCGATTAGTGTACACACACCTACACGTGGCGAATGCCCCCTATTTTTCCAACTACCATCTCCACTTACAGTAATATCTTTCGATCCATTTGATAATTCTCTTTCGTCCTGGACAGCAGTTTTCTTTGAAGATTTAGCTACAACAGATGTGGCATTTAAAGTCCTGCGATTAATTTTATTATATGATTTCTGAGAAACAGGCGCAGGAAGACCCATCGTAGAACAAAAAGTAGATAAAGCCGATAAACCCTGCCTTATACATCGCATAGAAAATACAGCTCTTCTGTTTATTTCTGGAATATTTTTCTTAACACCAAGCAGTTTTGAATTTTTCACAGACTTTAGTTCATCACAGCTATCACAATATACAAGAAATGTTGATGCTAAACCCATTGAAGATTTTTCACGTATATTTATTGTTCCATGACATATTTTGCAGCACAAAACATTTGCAAGCTCCTTAAAAAGTACTGATATATGAACTATTCTATATTAATGTTCTTCAGATGAAATATGTGACTTATCAAGTGAAAGTTCATCTTTTGAGCTGAACAGTTTTTTTACTTGAAGCACTTAGCTTAGGTGTAGAATCAACATTTTTCATTCGAACACTTTCGGATTGTTTTTGTTTCTAATTACATACATATTTCATTGAAAACGTCTTCTTTTCCCAGAACGAGATTTAGTTGCCGGTGTATCTATTATTAGAAAGCAAAAAGCAAAAAGTTTATATTAAAAAATTGCACCAAACAGTCTTGTACGTTGAATTTTACACAAATAAATATGCAAAGGTGAAGAAGTTTGTCATGTATAATTAAAAAATAGATTAACTGTATTTTATTTCAAAGTTCTTATGCTTAATCAACATAAATGCAGCAAATCAATCGTAAAAAGTAAGAAAATATAATGAAAAGAAATTGTGAAACTCAGAAGAAATTTTCCACGTTATAAACAAGTTAACGGCTCTAGAATATAAACAAACAGGTCTGAGCAGTTCAGTAGAGGTGAGTAGTTGCCTTCCTGCTGCTGCAGAAATAATTAAATAAATAATTAAGACATGGTGGTGGAAAAAGTATTAGATTTACATGACAAAACAGCAAACTGCAAACGTAAACAAATAGTGACGTCCCTTTAAAAATGGCGGCGATGAGAAAATTTTCAAAAGTGTATGTTGCATAAAAGCTCATAACTTTTGAAATAATGCGAATTTTAGAATGCGGTTTTTTGCACAGTGTTCAGAAATGTTCAAACATTCAGAATAAAATAAAATTGAAAAATTGATTTTTTGAAGGTTTAAAGGTCCTATGCCCCCTTAAACAAAGTGGTTATCGTCGAGTGAGCGGATCTAAACTTAAACTTGGTGCAAAATCTGATAAGGGGAATACGATTAAACAAAGTGGTTATCGTCGAGTGAGCGGATCTATACTTAAACTTGGTGCAAAATCTGATAAGGGGAAGAAAAATGTTTTTGGGTGGTACGGAAAACTAGCTTTAAACGGCAAACGATCTTTAATGGTATTGTGTATATTTGTGCTTATTATTACTTGTGTATATTGTGCTTAAACTATATTATGACTTATTGCCATTCTTGTATTTATAATTTTGTAATTTTTAAATCTGTTTGTGATTTTGTCTGGATGTATTAAACGTGCTTAGTAGTGATGCCAATTTTGTAATACGAAAATTCAGCTTGCCGGTAGTGGATAGTATTTAGGCATGTTGGCATGATTTTTTATTTAACGCCACTGAGGAAGGGTATGATGATACCCGAAAGCCCTCTGGCTTTTAAATTATATGTGCGTCTGATGGATGTTTTAATAAAATGACGTTTAAAATCTAATGATTTGTCATTCATTTATTATTTAAATCTATTTTGAAGGGTTTAAAATAAGTTATATTTAATGCACATCCTCTATGTCATAATAGACAGCTAGGAGAAAAATTTAGAAAATTTTTGTCCATGCAATTAATCAATTTTATCCCGGCAATTAAGCAATTTAATTCCTGCAATTAAGCAATTCAATTCCCGTAATTATGTAGTGTAGTCGATGCAATTAAGTAATCTACTCCATGTTTTTACCCCTTTTAATAATAATACACTTAAATTGCACTGTATAAAAGGAATGATTTGAGGGCCAAACAATGATGATACCCGAAAACTCTCTGGTTTTTAAATTATATGTACGTCAGCTTTATGTTTAAATAAAATGATGTCTACAATCTAATGATTTGTCATTCATTTATTATTTAAATCGATTTGAAGATATAACATGTCGCAACCATTATATTTTTACATTCAAAATAGTTTTGCAGGACATCGCCAAATAAAATGCCAAATTTTGATCAGCTGTTTTTTTAAACAAAAAATATTGTGCTTAAAGCTGATACACGAGAAGTTTATTGCTTAAAATATAAAATTAAAATATCAAATAGAAAAAGTCATGTGCTGTCCACATAAGGTGTTTTATATTTCTAGTTCCTCAAGTTTCAGTTATAAACAGAAACCTATAAATACACATACTATCAAACATGTACATTTTATTTGCAATAGCTGTTGCTCTTTACTATATGAAATATATATAACTGAATGCTATAACTTAGACTTTACTAGAAAATTTATCATTTTATAATAACTCACAAAAATTCGCCTCAGACTGACCACGGAATTTCATCTTCGCCCACTAAACAGTTATCCTTTTTCTTGCCATTTTGCTGACAACAATAATTTTTCATTGCCACGGGCAAAGAAAAAAATAAACTGAGAACTTCAACTTTTTCCAGGGATAAAATAGATGTAGATCTTGAAATTGAAAATTATAGTGAAAAATATATTTTTATTCGCAAGTTCTGTTTCTCAGAGCTCAATTTCTTTTTATCTACTACTAAATATAAAATAGATGTTTACTCAAAATGCCGTCTTGTATTTTTCAAGTACAAGATAATAAGGAGTCATTGCTTATAAAATTTACCAATAATGTACAACTCCACTTTTTACTTGGTGATGTATACATGGTGATGTATAGGGAAAGTATTGAAATCGTGTCGAAAATCACAACACGAGTTTACACGTTTTGGGACCTCTAAAAATACGAAAACACCATTTTTAGCGTGACGTCTGTATGTGGGTCTGTCTGTGCAGACTTTGGAACCACTCTAACTGAAAACCACTTGGCCGAATTTCATAAATTTGGTAGGTAAGTCCTTTGTGGATTACTCTAGTGCTGATGATATTTTGGTAGGTTTCGTGATAAAAGAATTTGTCTTTTTTTAACGAAATGGCCAGCAAAAATCGACTGTATCTATTCTAGCTAAAAAACTAAATGATCAAATTTCACAAAATTTAGTAGATAATTCACTTGTAGGTTAACCTGGTGCTGATTAGGTTTTGGTACAATTCGGAAAAAAAAATCTGTCTTTTTTTGCGAAATGGCCAGCAAAATCCGTTAAATCAAAACATCAAAAGCTACGTATGCTCAAATATTACAACTAAATGCTTATTTTATACGTAGTTTTTGACGATGAAAATAATAAGACTAACCCCATTACTCTAGGCCTAGCCGTTCTCAAGATACGTAAGGTTTTCCGTGTTTTCGCCACGCCACCTTTAAATATAAGTCCAGTTGACAAATGAAAACGAAAATTGAATAAAAAGTGCCAATTCAGTGTAATTTAAAATAATTATGGCTGTTATTTTGTTCAATTAAACTCAATTCAATGAATTATCTAAGAAATAAAGAGAACGTGAATATGAGTCTGCAGCGAAAGTCATGTGCTGCCTACATCAGAGTTTTTAATTTTGTAAAATATACACTGTTGCAAAAGCACTCATTTCAAAATGAGCCCCAAAATATTGAGCTACAACAGCGAAACTCGCTATGCATGTATCATTTGCGGAGCAAAGAATCGTTTTATTAAAATTTAGGAGTAAAAACTGTTTTATTGAAAAATGATGGCAATAAGAAGGTAACATTTTAGTAAGTGGTAAATCTTACTCTGGCAGCTATACAAGCCAATATTCGGTCCGATATAGAGTCAATAAAGTTGATTATATCTCTCTACGGAAGATTCTGCCACAAATGTTGGAGCTGGCCAGCTAATTCAGTAATATTTTGAGAAGGCTCCGATTTTCTAACCGTTCCAGCATGCCCCGCACGTGCTCGATTTGTGATATGTATGCGAACATGTATGGCCACGGATGGATATCATGTCTTCGAAGACACAGTTGCGAAAGTCGTGCTGTCGAACGTTGTTTTGCCGAGCTTTGTATTGTTTGTGAAAGGAACCTGGGAGGTTCGACAGAATAGGCAGAAAGTCAGGCACAATATCGTCGACATACAAGTGAGGCGTCAGATTGACTTGCAGCATAACTAGAGTAGATTAGCTTTCAAACGATGTGGTTCTCCAGACTGTCACACTACGTGTGGTGACCTCGTGTGCCGCTCTGCAACAACTGCTGGATCGGCACACTATCGGCCATCAGCACTGAGAGAAGCGGGATTCGTTGTCAAAGACAACATGCCTCCAATCGAACACTATTCAGGCTGACCGAACTCGTCACCAATCTGAACGGCTCTGCCTGTGTTGAGGAGTCAGTGCATGGCGCCATAACGTACGTCAACACCTAATCCCTACTTCTGCCTGTAGTTTCCGAATGTTACACTTTAATACACGGTACATGAAAAATGGCAAATACCTTCGAAAGGCTGATAACAACGCCATTGGTGTGTAGTTGGCTCCTCTCCTGACTCCACGATTATTTCGAGCAGTTGTGTTTCTGGGGCGCTTTGTGCCTCTACGGCGGTTACGTATGCATTCACTGATCCACTGTTACCAACACGAAGCACCTGCCATTCCACTATGACCAAGATGGCGACAGATACATTTGTTGTACTGACCAGCTTCCCGTAGGCCTATGATTCCACCTTTCTATAAATCCGACAATTGTTCGTAGCATCGTCGAGTATCTATCAAAGACATATTTCAACAGAGCTTGCAGTATCAAAACATAAAATCCATTCCCAATTGTCTATGAGTGAGAATACAGGCCGTTTTAAATGCTGGATGATGTGTCGTTCTCATGCACTTTGCATGAACGCTATAACATCATTGGAACTGACAGATTGATTTGCATAACTCTTAAAATTATATTTTTACTTTCCCTGCAATACATGGTAATGTATAGGGGAAGTATTGGAATCATGTCGATAATCGCAACTCGGGTTTTCGACGGATCTGCAGGTTTCGAGACCTCTAGAATACGAAAAAACTATTTTTAGCTTGACGTCTGTGTGTGTGTCTGTCCGTGTCTGTCTGTGTGTCTGTGCAATGAATGTATCCACTCTAACTCAAAAACTAATGGACCGAATTTCATAAAATTTGGTAGGTAAGTCACTTGGATATGACCCTGGTGCTGATAAGTTTTTAGTACGATTCGTGAAAACAGACCCGCCTTTTTTCTTGAGAAATGGCCCGCAAAAATTTCATATATCCGCTCTAGCTAAAATACTAATTCACCAAATTTCACAAAATTTGGTTAATAAGTTACTCTCTAAGTCTTACTACTCTAAGTTACTCTTATAATACTCTGGTGCTGATTAGATTTTGGTACGATTCGTAAAAGAACAACCTGTCGTTTTTTACGAAATGGCCCGGCAAAAATCGCCAAAATCTAGAAAAAAAACACTAAGTAGTGTATGCTCACTTGTATCAACTAAATCCTTGTTTTATACGCAATTTTTGAAGAGGAAAATAATATAACACACTCCATTATACTTTAGTACTAACCGTTCTCAAGATATTTGAGATTTCTTGCATTTTTGTTACTCCGATTTCGGAAAAATGTCCAATTAGCAATTAAAAACAAAAATTGGATTAAAAATGCAAATTTAGTGTTATTTGGTGCAATTAAACTGAATTTAATGAATTATTAAAGAAAAAGAAAGTATGAATTTCAGTCTGCAGGGAAAGTCATGTGTTTCTCACATCAGATTTTATGCTTAGTTTCTTGGCTGTGGCTCAATTTTTTATGAATGTATATTTTTTGCAACAAAGTAGCATATTTATTGGGCAGGAGTATGCAAAAAATAATTGAATATTAGTGACCTAAACTAAATAGGTTTCTGGCTCCATGGTTTTGAACTCGACAGATCGTGAAAAAATGAGATTAGGACTATGTTGTTAGCTACATCTTTAAGTATGATATACAGTAGTTTACTTACACATAAAAAGCAATACTTGACAAATTCAAGAAAAAATATACGGTCGAAGATCACGCACTATTGAGGCCATTACAGTAAACATAAAAATACGTGCATCAAAATCGAGCATAATGTATTTAATATGAATATTATTCAGAGAGAAAATAAAAACATTTTCTAAATAAATCAAAATAATTCATTGCATTTTGTAGGGAGAGACATATACTGCCCACTTGAAATTTTTGATTTATCTGAGAAGGCTGAGAAAGGTTAGATCGAATAAGCTGAGATCGATCTTTAAAATTTATCATTTTAAAGACCGATAAGTTTATATGCCTTTCAAAGTTATATGCCTTAAAAGTTTATATGTATTTCAAAGTTAAGACTACAATGTTTACGAACCAAGCATTTAATGTTTAAAAAACAATTTAAAATGTTAACTGAAATAAAATCTGAAAATTATCACCTTAAAATTACATAAATGGCCTTATCACATATTGAGCAAAGCATTCCTGTTACGTCCAAGAAAATTTAAGTTTTGTCTTTTGCCATTTTATTCGAAACAACAATTTTTCATAGCCTCCGGTAAAAAAAAGTGCAAAAAATATTAATGGAAAAATAATAAAACTTGAAATTCAAAATTACTGCGAAAAGTAAATTTTTATTTATTGCTTCTTTTATATATATATATAAAAAACATTTCATTTTTCTACTATAAAATCCAGAGATTGTTAAGTATAGAGAACAATACTTAAGATGTGTCTGCAAAAGTACTGTTTTTTTTTAAGTAACATATATGAGTTATGTAACATGCGAGTTATGCAGTATAACAATAGGTTAAGAGGATATATGATGTACATCTGATCCTACAAAATGAACCTAAATATTTTTTATTTATTTTATTTTTACTTTCCCTGTAATACAGGTCAATGTATAGTGAATATATTGGAATCATTCCGAAAATCGCAACTTGATTTTTTGACGGAACTACACGTTTTGGGAACTCTGGAATATGAAAAAACTATTTTTAGCGTGACGTCTGTGTGTGTGTGTCAATCTGTCTGTGTGTCTGTGTAATGTTTGTATATACTCTATCTCAACAACTAATGAACTATATTTCATAAAATTTGGTAGATAAGTCACCTGAGTCTGATTTTGGTGCTTATTTTTTTTTTGTACAATTCGGGATAAAAGAGCTTGCCTTTTTTTGCAAAATGACCCTCAAAAATTGCCAAAATCTGAAATGAAAAACTACATATGCTCAAATACATCAATTAAATGCTTGTTTTATACGTAATTTTTAAAGCTGAAAAGAATAAAACCATCCCCATTACACTAAGACTAGCCGTTCTCGAGATATTTTAGTTTTTTAGCATTTTCACTACTCCACCTTCAAAAAGTAACTAAATTAGAACAGTTATTAAGTGAGAACGAAAATTGAACTGAAAGTGCACATTCAGTGTAATTTTAAATAATTATGGGTGTTATTTTGCACAATTAAACAATTTTTGTACAATTATGGGTGTTATTTTGTACAATCCATATAATGAATCATTAAAGACGTAAAGAGAACGTTAATATGAGTCTGCAAGGAAAGTCATGTACTGCTCTCGTCAGCTTTTTCTATTGTTGCAAATATATATGCAATAAGTAACGTTGTTAAAGTTTCGAAATATTTGTCAAAACTAAAGACAACATTTCATTTGATAGAAATGTACTTAAAAACACATGCATTTAAATTATAATATTGAATTGTTCTTTAAGTATAACTAGATACCAAACATTGTTTTGGACACCAAATTGTCGGATTAATGTTGCTCGCAAGCTGCACTACCAAATGTTTATTCCACAAATAGCTCATAATTTGCATTTATCTAAAAAAAATAATTTTTACATTGTGTCCTTTAAGTTGTACATTACAGAAAAGTATGGATTTATTACAAAGTTGTTTTTATAATGTATATTTTGTAAAATATAAAATATTGAATATGATGATTCTTTTTAAGTAGTTTAGTATTTTGTTTTGTAAATCCATTAAATCAAAATTTTCCTTAGTAATTTAAATATTTTTCATTACATTAATAATTTTATATAATAAAAAGAAAGATCAATCATGCATAAAGCATTAATTATAAAACACTTTCTAACTGAAATGCAATTTTATTTAAACATCGCTAAAATGCAATACATTCACAGGTGATATTTTTTTAATTTTCACAGAACTACAATAAATTAATTTACTTGAAAACTTATTTCATCGAAAAAAGTTAACTTTATTCAAATGACTTCATCCAAATATATATCGTCTGGCTCTCTGTGTAAAAGCAGTAAATATT
Organism: Amaurobius ferox; assembly: GCA_951213105.1. Lineage (NCBI taxonomy): Eukaryota > Metazoa > Arthropoda > Arachnida > Araneae > Amaurobiidae > Amaurobius > Amaurobius ferox. The sequence continues at coordinate 20,815,089 of OX578153.1, forward strand.
TCATTCATACGCTTTCGTCTCAGACTCCAGAGTCAACGAATTTTGAGTGAAAAATATTCAGTAATTCTTATATAACTCATCTTACAATCACTTGTTTATATTCAGCATCCATTAACATTAGGCTTCGTTGTCAAAGTCCCATGATCATATAAACTCGATAATATTGTAATTGCGTTGGAGTAAAACATAGATGCACAGAATATATGCAAAAAAAAGCGATTTTAGGACTGTTGCCACACTAAATATAAATTTAAAACATCTTTAAAAATCACGATTTTTATTCTGGGAAAAAACGATGAATGCCGTATTTTATTTTGAAGTGGGTCACATGATCTCTTCATATTATAGGGGTGTAGTTGTTATTTTAATTTTTATTTAAAAAACTACCAAACATCTTCTGCTGAAATTATTTTTATATATTTTATGGGATAATTTAAATATTTTCTGAGATTTTCGAAACAACATGTGAATTTTAACTTCTCTTAAAATGTGTATGAAAAATTAGGTCCTATTGGGTTAAATGTATTTCACTTTTTCAACCTGGGTTCAATCCGAAACTAATTGGGTGATATTATTCTTTTAGATTCCCTTATGTTCGACAGACAATCTCAAAAACCTACTAAAATTTCATTTTGGTAAAGTCATTTGTATTGCAGTTATCATGCGAACGGGCAGACAGACAGACAGAATGAACAAAGTCATAAACACTTTTTAACTATTCTGTAAAGTTTTAATAAAAATATTAATAAAGTATTTAATTTAAACCATATGAGAGCAACAATTTTAAATGAAATACGTTAAGATTTAACATATTACACTTTAAACATTTTTTGCGCATTGCCACAAAAAACAAATATGAAATACGAAAAAGAATTAACAGAAATCTAGGTTCTTTGACATTGAAAGAACATTCGTATGTTATACATATATATCCATACAATTTGTAGTTGAAAACACAATTATTATTTAATCTTGTGAACATCAGAATAAAACATTCGACCACGACTTTTAAAATTTTATAATAACAGTTATAAAAAGAAAGTTGGTGTTTAAGGATATATTGCATGGAAACGCTTTACCACATAATGACCAATACATTACAGCACCGTCCACAAAAATGTTTTTACCGTTTTGCTGACAACCTTAATTTACCATAGCCCCTGGCTGCAAAGAGTAAAAAGAAAAGCCTAACTCCTTTCAGAAAAATGTGTCTTAAAATTCGAAATTACAGCGAAAAATATATTTCCGTCATTATTTCTTTTATAGAAAACAAAAAACTATTATTTTCAGCAAAATATAAAGTCTTACGGCTGATATTTCTGAGAGAATACTTTTAAGATGTTTGAATAAAACGGCATATGGTCTTTTTGAAAAGGAACGCATATAGTGGAAGTCTTCACTTATCCCCACACTATTTCTTAGTGACGGATTAGCCCGGGCAGGATCCCCGGCGTCCCAGGACCATGGCTATCATGTATGCATTTTTTCATTCATCAGGGGGCCCTGGAGACATATTTCTCGAGGGGTCCAGAAGGGTCTTTTATGCAGCTAATGCGATAAAACTTCTCAACTACCTAATATGTTATTAATATTCTTTCTATTTATACGACCTGGACTCTTATGCAAATGTATTAATTCTCTTCACCCTGGTTGAAGGGTCTGGAAATAGGATCAACAGGTCTTAAAACGTCGAAAATGTTGAATTTGTAAATTAAACAATAGATTTATAAAGGATCCTTCGTATGTTGACAAATTACGTGTATATTTCATTTTTAACGGAAACATTAAGCACATTTATTTTCTTTCCCACAGTTATTTCGTACAGTAAAAGGGAATTTTAGATAATCTATAGCCAATGCTGAGTAGATTTATCAAGGAAAATTTTTGTATTGGAAATATACTTTTTTAACACCTCTGTTTTCCCCGAAAATTAATTCTAAATCCACATGAGTCATATAAGTTCTATCTATAGCCACTCTAGAGAAATAGATGTTTTAAGAATTTTTTTGAAAAGGAAACGGAAAAAAAAGAAACCTAAAAGTGAAAATACTTAGTATTCCCCGCCCACTCCCCCCCCCCCCACACACACACGCATCTTTCTTCTCCAATATTTGGAGCTGAATCCACATCAGTCATCATTTAAGCTATATTTGTAGCCGATTTAGAGAAATATATATTTCTAAGGAAATTTAAATACACTTTGCTGCAAAAATTTTATGCACCCATAAGAACGGAGCTACAGCCGCGAAACTCGGCATGTATGTTTTGTTTGAAGAGATATACAAATGATTGGAATTTGGAAACAAGAAAAGTTTTATTAAGAAATGGTTTGGAAAAAAATATAATACTTTAGTAAGTGGTACATCCGTTCCTGGTAGCTAAACAAGCCGATATTCGCTACAACTTATTATCAACTAAGTTGTTTCTATCCCTCTGCGAAAGATTCTGCCGCAATTGTTGCAAATAATCAGCTAATTCAGTGGTATTCTCAGAAAGCTGCAATTGCCGGCAAAGCATCTTTCAAACTTGTTCTATAGATGATAGGTCTGGAGACCTAGATGGGTATGGAAGGGTATTAAATCCTCAAAGACATTGTTGAAAAAGCCGTGCAATATAAGGTCGAGCGTTGCCTAGTTAGTAAATAGAATCTGGACGGCTTGACAGGATAGGCAGAACAAACGCCTACATAATATCGTCGAAGTACAAGAGAGCCGTCAGATTGGCTTGCATCGGAGATTGACTGTCCAACTAGATGCTTCCCAATCTGTCACACCTTGTGTGATGTCTATGTCTCGGCAAAAATTCGAGATCAAAACTCTGGTTAGTCCTCTTCCAGATACGTATGCGACGGTCATCAGCATTAAGACAGAAGTCGAATTTTTGTCTAAAGACAACATGCATCCAATCGGACACTAGTCGATCTCGGCCCCAATCCAGATAGCTCTGTCTATATTGAAGGGTCAGTGGTGGGTGCCTTAATGGGTCTAGACGCATAATTCCACCTTCTGCCAGTCGTTTCCGAATAGTATCCCTTGATACAGAATTCATTGAGGATAGCAAATGCCTTCGTATTACTGATAACGACGTCATTGCTGTGGACTTGGCTCCTCTCCTGACTGCACGATCCTCTTGAGCGATTGTCTATCTGGTGCGTCCTGGAGAATCGTCGACTGCTATATGTGCCATCTCTGATCCAATTCCGCCAATAATGAGCAACTATCAAAATTCTCCAATCCAGATTTTGACTGATACGTCTATTGAACCAACCGGCTTGCCTTATATCTATAAAGTGACTTCTCTCTAAATCCAACAATTAGTCGTAGCGTTGTCCAGTACGTACTCAAAGGCATATTTGTACATAATTTGCAGTATCAATGCAGAAAATGCAGTTTCAACTGCCTGTGAGTGAGCACAACGGTCGTTTTAAATGCTGCACGATGTATCGTTCTCATGCACGCTTCATGACCCCTGTAGTATTATTGGCGCTGGCAGTTTGATCATTTTCATAACTTTTAAAATGGCATTATTTTGCCGAGTTTTTAGACTGTAGCTCAATATTTTATAAATGCATACATTGTTTTTGCAGCAGAGTGTATGTTAAACGGTAGTGACATTTACAGACAGAAAATGGAAATCCTTAAAATTTTTAAAACACCATATTATGCCGATTTGATATCAGTTATTATCTAAGCTCTATCTATAGCCAATCCTGAGAAATAAATGTCTCAAAGACAATTTTTCATAAAATCAATACTATGGCAAAATATTTGTTACCAAAACCAAAACCTCGATTAAAATTAAAGCCACAATTTGTACAGAACACTCCGACGATATATCCACTAAACTACGAAGACAATAGTATTTCTTCAATATTTTCAGTTGGACACTGCAGATCTATTTGAAGAAATAAAAAATCTGATGTGGGCACCACATGACTTTCCTTATATAATGCAATGAATTTTCCACTTATACAGTAAAAAAAATAGATTATTTTTATAAAAGTTATTTATATTCTTTTCAAGATATTGAACTTTTGTCAATTAGTCATCATCAAAGTCGTCATCATCAATGAGTCGTCATTGATTTAGCGTCATTTTTATCTATTTGGAGAGTTTTTCGTTAATTTAGCAACATTTAAAAAAGTCGCCAAGTTGGCGACATTACACAAAATGTTTCGCCAAAATCGCGCGAAGCATTATGAACGAAGAAATAAGTTATTCTTACAGCAGATAAATGACTATTGGCGTTCAAATACAAAAGTATTACTCAAAGTATCTTCTTTCATGAATGGAACGACCTACATCCACGAGAATGATGTCACCAAATTTATCGCATTGTATTACACATGAAAAGTAAACATGTTTCTCAATAGGAAATATTTTTTTTTATTTTATATGACTTTTTGATATTTTTTTTAAATGTACAATATCTCGAGAACGGTTCATGTTAGCGTTCAAAAACTTATGTCAATCGTTTTCTAATGAAATATTACACAAGAAATGTCTATTTGCGTAACTTTATTAGAGGTTTTTATTTTTTGATCACTCGAAAAAATTTCACTCGAAAATTGGAGGGGGGGGGGGGGGTTGTACATTCGAATGCGTATAAAAACAATAGGCTTCCAGTGTTTACGGATTGTGATTTTTGTACCAAATTTCGTTCGAATGGGTCCATTCGTTCGTCAGTTATCGTCTCCACAGACTCACTGAGACACACACATACACACACACACATACTTTCACACACACACACAGAGACATCACTTCAAAAATGCTTGATTCGTGATCAGGGATGCTTAAAACGTGCTCTCCCGTCGAAAACTCGGATTCGAATGTTCGACCCCGTCACAATACTTTCCTTATATATTAATGTATATAAGGAAAACAATAATATCCAAATAATATCCCTTTGAAAAAAATCTACAAAAGTAATATAATACGCCAGTTACGTAGATACGAATTTAACACGTAAGTTTTACGTAAATACATTTTAATTGCGAAATCTGACAACTGAAACTAATGTTGCATTATCAAGTTTTGCTGAAATTAGTTTTCTCAGGTAAACGCCTAGGGATAAAATCAGTTATTCCACTTTATCTTGATTGCTATAATAACATCCACTTATAAAATCCTCTCTATGTTTACTTAATAAATGTATCTAAACATTTGAAAATCTTTTCACTTTCTATAATTACCATCTGGCAATTTCGCTAGATTTGTTTGACTAACGATTAAATGCTTTGATAGATGTATTTGAATGTTAAAAATTAAATGTTAAATTGTTAATTATCATAAGTATAACCAGTTTTTATAAAGTCGTTTAAAACAAATAAACGTCATTGCGTTTTGTAAGAATATATAACAATGTTTAAATACTGAAAGTCCTTTTAAAATGTAGTTATGAAATATTTGAATCAATTTAATTTGAAGTACTTAACTAAGTATAACAAATAAGGTATATAAATTAACGACAAATTCTAAAATAAAAAAATATGATGTGGGCAACACATGACTTTCCTTATATAATATAATGAATTTACTACTTTTACAGTAAAAAAAATAGATTTTTCTTATGGTAGATACTAATATTCTTTCCAAGATATTGAATTTTCGACAATCAGTTGTCATCATTGAATTAGCGTCATTTTTATCCAATTGACGAGATTTTCGTTAATGTGGCAACATTTCAAAAACTCGCCAAATTGGCGACATTCCGCCAAATTCGTCGCCAAAATTTCACCAAGCGTTATGGACGAAGAAATAAGTTATTCTTACAGCAGATAAATGACTATTGGCGTTCAAATACAAAAATATTACTCAAAGTATCTTTTTTCATGAATGGAACGAGCTAGATCCACGAGAATGATGTCACCCAATTTATCGCATGGTATTACATATGAAAAGTGAACATGTGTCTCAATAGGAAATATTTTTTTTATTATTTTATATGACTTTTTGATAATTTTTTTTAAAAATGTGCAATATCTCGAGAACGGTTCATGTTAGCGTTCTAAAACTTATGTCAATCGTTTTCTAATGAAAAATTACATACGAAATATCTATTTGTGTAAAATTTCATTCGAAAATTTAGAGGGGGTTCTGAAAATTCAATTGCGTATAAAAACAATAGGCTTCCAGTGTTTACGGATTGTGATTTTTGTACCAAATTTGGTTCGAATCGGTCCATTCATTCGTCAGTTATCGTCTCCACAGACTCACTGACACACACACACACACACAGACATCACTTCAAAAATGTTAGATTCGTGATCAGGGATGCTTGAAACGTGCTCTCCCGTCGAAAACTCGAGTTCGAATTTTCGACCCCGTCACAATACTTTCCTTATACATTATGTATATAAGGAAAGTAATGAGAGAATAATTAGAAAAAAAAAATTATAATTCTGGTAATGATGCAAAAAAATATTTATCTTTGTCTGTTAAATAATCAAGTTTTATTCTATGCAATATACTCTGACTTAATAAATGAATCTAAACATTTGAAAATACTTTCAATGTCTATAATTATCATCAGGCAATGTTTATCTAAATTTGTCTGATTATTTTATGATTAAATGATTTGATAAGTATATCTTATTAATAAAATTTAAATATTAAATTGTTAATGACCATAATTATATCCAGTTTTTTTTAAGATGTTTAAAACAAATCTGTTTTATTGTACATATGTAAGAACACATATCTGTGAGACCAAATACAGCAATAGCTGCTGAAAGTACACCATAGTCATGGAAGCTAAAGTATCGGTCACACTGTCGCCAGATCTTACATTTTAATTACTTTCCTTATATACATAATGTATAAGGAAAGTATTGTGACGGGGTCGAAAATTCGAATTTGAGTTTTGGACGGGAGAGCACGTTTCAAGCATCCCTGATCACGAATCAAACATTTTTGAAGTGATGTCTGTGTGTGTGTGTGTGTGTGTGTGTGTGTGTGTGTGTGTGTGTGTGTGTGTGTGTGTGTGTGTGTGTGTGTGTGAGTGTGTGTGTGTGTGTGTGTGTGTGTCAGTGGGTCTGTGGAGACGATAACCGACGAACGAATGGATTGATTTGAACGAAATTTGGTACAAAAATCACAATCCGTAAACACTGGAAGCCTATTGTTTTTATAAGCAATCGAATGTTCAAAACCCCCCTAAATTTTCAAATGAAATTTTGAAAAAATCGTCAAAAAATCAAAACCACTAATAAAGTTACGCAAATAGACATTTCTTATGTAATTTTTCATTAGAAAACGACTGGCATAAATTTTAGAACGCTAACATGAACCGTTCTCGAGTTATTGTACATTTAAAAAAAAAAATATCAAAAAGTCATATAAAATAAAATAAAAATATTTCCTATTGAGAAACATGTTCACTTTTCATATGTAATACCATGCGATAAATTGAGTGACATCATTCTCGTGGATCTAGCTCGTTCCATTCATGAAAAAATATACTTTGAATAATACTTTTGTATTTGAACGCCAATAGTCATTTATTTATCTGCTGTAAGAATAACTTATTTCTTATTGCATAACGCTTGGCGAGATTTTGGCGACGAATTTGGCGGAATGTCGCCACTTCGCGACTTTTTTGAAATGTTGCCAAATTAACGAAAATCTCGCCAAATGGATAAAAATGACGCTAAATCAATGAAAATGACGATTAATTGTCGAAAATTCAATATCTTGGAAAGAGTATTAGTATCTACTATAAGAAAAACCTATTTTTTTACTGTAAAAGTAGCAAATTCATTACATTATATAAGGAAAGTCATGTGTTGCCCACATCAGATTTTTTAGTTATGTTTACAACCAATAAATTCACGAATTTAAGAAGAAATAAACAATTTGGGGTCAAAATGTCTTGAGAGACAAAGTTGACGCGACGAACGAATCAAAGAAAAGGGAATTCAAGAGGAATCCACCATGAATAGCCAGCCAGGAGTGGGATCCGCAAGGAACACGTATTTCCTCGAAACATTAAAAGACTACATTACTTAATAAATGAGTGAGACGAAGTTATTTTAAGATTTTTAAAGCTTCAAATATTTATTAAAAATTAGGATTCACAACATCATGACAATTACAAGTAATCCTTTACAAAAATTCATTAAAAATAAAAAAGGTGATCGCTAGTGAAATTAAAAAAATTATCGCTATCTTAGCAAATTTTCATACATTAAAGTCATATTTTAGCGCAATACATATAATGATAATATAATACCACAATATAAAAATTGAGACGAAATCTTTTAAATTTGCTAAGTTAGAAACCCATGCATTAAATGCATTTAATTTAGAAGCAGTTATTTATTACTTTCTTTATATACATAATGTATAAGGAAAGTATTGTGACAGGGTCGATAATTCGAATTCGAGTTTTCGAGCATGTTTCAAGCATCCTTGATCACGATCCTTGATTCGAGTTTTCGACGGGAGAACACGTTTCAGGCATCCCTGATCACAAATTAAATATTTTTGGAGGTGATGTCTGTGTGTGTGTGTGTGTGTGTGTGTGTGATAGTATGTGTGTGTGCGTGTGTGTGTGTGTGTCAGCGAGTCTGTGGAGACGATAACTGACGAACGAATGGACCGATTTGAACCAAATTTGGTACAAAAATCACATTCCATAAACACTGGAAGCTTATTGTTTATATGCGCAATCGAATGTTCAGAATCCCCTAAATTTTCGAATGAAATTTTGAAAAAATCGCCAAAAGATCAAAACCACTAATAAAGTTACGGAAAAAGACATTTCTTAGGTAATTTTTCATTAGAAAACGATTGACATAAATTTTAGAACGCTAACATGAACCATTCTCGAGATATTGTACATTTTTAAAAAAAATTATCAAAAAGTCATATAAAATAAAAAACAAATATTTCCTATTGAGAAACCTGTTCACTTTTTATATGTAATACGATGCGATAAATTGGGTGACATCATTCTCGTGGATCTAGCTAGTTCCATTCATGAAAAAAGATACTTTGAGTAATACTTTTGTATTTGAACGCCAATAGTCATTTATCTGCTGTCAGAATAACTTATTTCTTAGTGCATAACGCTTGGCGAGTTTTTGGCGACGAATTTGGCGGAATGTCGCCAACTTAGCGACTTTTTGAAATTTTGCCAAATTAACGAAAATCTCGCCAAATGGATAAAAATGACGCCAAATCAATGAAAATGATGACTAATTATCGAAAATTCAATATCATGGAAAGAATATTAGTATCTACTATGAGAAAAACCTATTTTTTTACTGTAAAAGTAGTAAGTTCATTACATTATATAAGGAAAGTCATGTGTTGCCCACATCAGATTTATTATTATTATTATTATTATTATTATTATTATTATTATTTATTTTTCATTTTTTAATTATTTATTTATTTATTTACTTTGTGTGTGTGGCCACGAAATTGTTTAAACCACATAATCTCAAATATCGTCTGCGGCAACAATGATGAATAGGTTTAATTCGACTAAATGGCGGAAAATAGCGTTTTTCGGCATTCCAAGTTCGTAAATTTTGAACTAATTCGAATTAAAAAAAAACTTGACTTTGTCTGTTATATGAAGATTTCAGCTAATTTTACAGCTTTCCAAATCTTAGATATTCCGCTACAGTAGGAACACACAATCTAACCATCAGACATACAGATGTCGTCTTCAATATGTAAGATAAAATTTTATAGCAGAGAATATGTCCAGAAAATATTTGCAACATTTCATTACTTCCTGCTGTTCCGCTAAATTATTTAATTTAATAAAGATTATTTTACTCGATTGTGAAACTAAAATTACTCTGGAAAAACAAAGTGCAACAGGTGAAATATAAAAAAACAACATAAAATCGTGATCGACTTTAATACACTATCCAATTCCATTAATAATTCCTTTGTCACAAATTCTCACGCCCGTAAAACCCTTGTAAAAGCGGATTTTATAGCTTCGTGATCGAACAAAAAATCTGTAAGGTATTTCATTTTCTTTTATGTCTGGCTTAGAAGAAAACTGAGGTTCCCTAAAGAATAGGATTGTGATATAGATTTACAACATGTATCACATAATCTCAGTACATATACTTTTGTAATCGTCTCTGCAACATACATAAATTTCTTAATGGCAACATTAAAACGTGCATAATTTCAGACAGATTTATGTATACCTTGAAGAAAGGTAAGAGACGGCAAATTTTTTCAATTGATTTTTTTAAAATAATAAAGTACAGACTTATTAATTATCGAATCTTGTGTAAAGGTGGAGTGGCTGTTCGTATTTATAACTTTCATTTATTTTGTCATTCACTAGATGGCGCCATATTAATGTGATGCATAGAGTCCCTTTATAGATAAAGATACTCTAGTGATGCACAAACTTATATTAGGTTTCTCCTGGCTCTCAAAATGTTATATCTAAAATAAAGGGGAGAAGTTTTGAGGAACACGTTCTGTTAAGTGAACAGGTTATGAAGAAGAGTAGCCATACTTGCAAAGAATCAAATTTATCTTATTTTATAATCAATGCACAACAATACAGTGTACAGCAATACTTTGAAACATATATGGATTTCATAATGGAAACTTTATATCATGCAGAATTTGAGACATATTTACGCATGCCTTGAAAAAAAGAAGAAACAGGGCAATTATTGCAATTGATTTGTTTAAAAGATAAAAGTATATATTTTTACTTTCCTTATATAGTATATATAATGTATAAGGAAAGTATTGTGACGGGGTTGAAAATTCGAATTCGAGTTTTCGACGGGAGAGCACGTTTCAAGCATCCCTGATCACGAATCGGACATTTTTGATGTGATGTCTGTGTGTGTCAGTGAGTCTGTGGAGACGATATCTCACAAACAAATGGAGCGATTCGAATGAAACTTGGTACAAACATTACAATCCGTGAATACTGAAAGCCTATTGTTCTTAAACACAATCAAATGTTCAGAACCTCCCTAAATTTTCGAGTGAAATTTTGAAAAACTCATAAAAAAATCAAAACATTTAATAACGTTACGCAAATAGACATTTCTTATGTAATTTTTCCTTAGAAAACGATTCACATAAATTTTAGAACGCTAGCACAAACCGTTCTCAAGATAGTGCGCATTTTTCAAATAAATTTATAAAAAAATCCCATGAATTAAAACAAAATATTAACTGTTGAGAATTATGTTCACTTTTCATATGTAATATCATGCGATAAATTTGGTGACATCATTCTCGTGGATCTAGCTCGTTCCATTTACGAGAAAAGATACCTTGAGTAATACTTTTGTATTTGAACGGCAATCTGCTATAAGAATAGCTAATTTCTCCGTCCATACCTCCTGGTAAGATTTTGGCAACGTGTCTGGCGGAATGTCGCTAACTTGGCGACTTTTCTAAATGTTGCCAAATTAACGAAAATCTCGCCAAATGGATAAAAATGACCTTAAATTAATGAAGATGACGACTAATTGACGAAATGTCAATATCTCGGAAAGAATATAAGAATCCACTATAAGAATAACCTATTTTTTTTTACTGTAAAAATAGTAAATTCATTGCATTATATAAGGAAAATCATGAGCTGTCCACATCATATTTTTTAATGATGTAGTAAACCTTGCGCAAGGGTGGAGACGTCGTTGGTATTCAAAACTTTCGTTTATATTTTCATTTACTATATGGATTAATGTGACGCACAAACTTAGTTTAGATTCCTCCTGGCTCGGAAAATTTTATCTTTAAAGTGAAGAAGATATGAAGAAGAACACGTTTTGTGAAATTAACAGGTTGTGAAGAAGAGCAGAGGTACCTGCAAAGAATCAAAACTATCTTCTTACATATTAAATGTACCACCTCATATTTCAGAACAGGCCCTCTACCAACTGAGATACCAGAGATAATAAATCACTTTATCCCGTTCACAAACCTATACTCATTTTAACCATCTCTCTCTCTATCTAGATATCTACCTATCTATATATATATATATATATATTCATCTATATATTTCATTATAACATCATCTCATTCCATTATCACTCCACATTACATTCATTTCGCATAAAACTTACTACTTTCGTTTCTATATAAAACAAGTTTTCAATAATTCAAAATAATTCGTTGTTTACAATTATTTATTTTTATTTATGAGTGACTTTTACAACTAACGTAACGCCCGGCCGTCCAATTAGTTGCTCATGTGCACTGGATGAGTCTGACGGTCTGGGTCTTCAACTAACGTAACGCAATAAATATATCTGATATACTACGTTTAAGCTTTCATCTGAAAAATTTTGCAATTTTCACAATGTAAATGTTTCATTAAATGTTTTTAAATAATACCACATGCGAGTGTCGAAATCAAAGGTTATTTCCTTGTCTTCTTTTCAATTTACATATGTGAAATTGCAACTGAATTATTATTAACTGCTACATTAAATATGTATATCCATTTTCAAATACTTCGAAAATATACATTTCATTTTTACGTCCCTCATGTATTGTCAGCAGCATTTGAGGCATTAGAAAATTTATAATACTCGTATATTAATTAAATTGTTCTTGGAATATTTGTACAAATTTATTATTCTTTCCTCGTAGTATATATACTTTCCCCCCCTTTTTACGTCCCTCATGTATTGTCAGCAGCATTTGAGGCATTAGAAAATTTATAATACTCGTATATTAATTAAATTGTTCTTGGAATATTTGTACAAATTTATTCTTTCCTCGTAGTATATATACTTCCCCCCCCTTTTCCACAATTTCAAATCCTCGTATTTCCCCATTCTTTCGAAAATTGTTTTCCCATAATAATTTCCTGCATCCTTTTCAAGTAATATTTATATCCGTAGAGCTGAAAGAGAAATATATATTGGAAAATTGCGATCAAACTATGTATTATTTCATAAAAGAACACGAATGCTATGCTTGATGTTTTTACCATGTATACGGTGTATTTCAACTAACTCCGTTTTGAGCTTCGGCAATTTGCTTTAGAATCATCAAATCTTACTTTTTTTTAAAAATTAGATGCAAAATTATTTTATATATATTTTGCTTTATCTTCAATGCATGTCCATGTATAGGGAAAGTATTGGAATTATGTCGAAAATCATAATTAAAGTTTTCGAAGGATCTATACGTTTCGACATATCTAGAATACGAAAAAACCATTTTTGGAGTGGCGTCTGTGTGTGTGTCTATGCGTCTCTCTGTCTGTCTGTTCAATGAATGTATCCACTATAACTAAAAAACTAACTGACTAAACTTTATAAAATTTGGTAGGTAAGTCCCTTGTGGGCGCATCTGGTGCTGATTAGATTTTGGTACTATTCGGCATAAAATACCCTGCCTTCTTTTCCGAAATGGCCCGCAAAAATTGCCTGTATCCAGAACAAAAAATAATTGCTAGCATAAATCAATCACAGTTAAATTACTTCAAGTCTTTATTTTCCCGTAGAACAAAGTCTCTCACATGGCATACATTTTAAATAATATTTCAAACTATCTTCACCAAATTCACCGAATTCCACATAATCTTGGATCATATCCAAATATCGCTATCATTTAAATAGTTTTAGTCACACCACATATTGAAAGCGTGAATGTCTACAATGAACAGAATATCAGTGAAGGTGAACATCTGCGGTTAAAACTGTATACTCAATCATCCTGTTGTCAGGTCATAGTTTTAAAAGAAAGGCAATGTATTTAACAAGTTTCTGTGTCTTGTCACTTTGGCAGCTTTTAACGCATTTTAACACTATGGATTCCATTCTTTTCGGTGGTAAAGGCATTTATAACTGTAGTTTTTACGACCCAGTTGTAACAGTTAAATTGCTGATAAAGAACTCGTTTAAATTAAATATTCAAATATGTTAGGATGGCGCTCTTATTGCAGGTAACAGTATGTAAGGACCGGTTTTGCTATTTTTAATCGCCCTTCACCATGTGTGAGTGTGTCTGTGGAACTATGATGGTTATATCTCACGAACGAATAGAGTGTTTTGAATAACATTAGTGAATACTGAAGCCTATTAATTTTAAACGCAATCAAATATACGGAGGACCCTAAATTTTCAAACGGAATCTTAACAAAAACCATCCAAAAACTTCAATAATGTTACGAAAATAGTAATTTCTAATGTAATTGTTCATTATAAAACGGTTGACATAAACTTTAGAACGTTAGCATGAGCCGTTATCGACGTATTGTCAATTTTTCAAATAAATTTATCTAAAAACAGAACCTCATAAAATTAACAAAATGTTAACTATTGTGAAATATGTTCACTTTTCCTATGTAATATTATGCGATAAATGTGTTAACATCATTCTCGTAGATCTAGTTCGTTCCATTCACGAGATAAAGTACTTTTAGTAATAGTTTTGTATTTTGGCGTCTAACAATTCGCTAACAGTCATATATATATATATATATATATATATATATATATATATATATATATATATATATATATATATATATATATATATATATATATATATATATATATATATATATATAATCCAAGAAAAAGAAGAATTAAAGGAACTTGGGATAACCAAATGCTTTGCATTTAATGGTTGGGGAGGATTGCGACTCCCCCTCCCGTTTAAAGCTGCTTTTCCAGCCTAGGCAAACGCTCACGGTACCAATACAAAGCAAAGGTTGGTCCCCATTGCGTGCTAATACGAAGGCACCCGAATACGGAAGAACAAGACCAACCAAACAGAAGGAAACTGGACCAAAAGTGAATCCTGCCCATCTCGCTATCTTATATATGTTCATCTTACGCATGCGTGCAATCTTAGCAGGTACGCATAAACTTTATTTACTTGCAGATTAACTATATTTACTGCTTTTGGTCCAGTTTCCTTCCGTTTGGTTGGTCTTGTTCTTCCGTATTCGGGTGCGTTCGTATTAGCACGCAATGGGGACCAACCTTTGCTTTGTATTGGTACCGTGAGCGTTTGCCTAGGCTGGAAAAGGAGCTTTAAACGGGAGGGGGAGTCGCAATCCTCCCCAACCATTAAATGCAAAGCATTTGGTTATCCCAAGTTCCTTTAATTCTTCTTTTTCTTGGATTACATTCTGCTTCGGAGTATAGAGCGGCTTGGCGCCTTTTCCTGAGTAGTGCCTTTGATTTTTGTGGATATGCATAGGAATTCTATTTGAATTTGTTTACTGGCTTTTATATGATATATATATATATATATATATATATATATATACATATAATGCTTTTTCACGTCTGTAGCACTTGTCAGTAAATTTGGCTAATTTAGCGAAATATCAGTAACTTGTGGATATTTCCCCTCCAGATTGACAAAATATGGTCAAATTTGCAAAAAATGGTGCAAGGCTAACAAAAATGACGCCAAATTGGTGAATTAATTGTTCAAATACTTTTATATATGGACTATACTGCGCATTGCGGATGCTATCAATATTGATAATTGTCAAATTAGTGTTGCGCGAAATATAAGTTAATTGGGTGCATCGAATTAGTTTTGCATGTTGTCGTTTGAAAAATCGCCGACGACGTTCAACAAACGACGTACAATCCAACGTTAAAATCATTGTGCTGGTCATCTTATACATCCTCTGTTCATTGTGAAAGAAGTAAATTCATTGAATTATATAGAGAAAGACATGGACTGTCCACATCAGACTGATTATCATCGGTCATCATCAAGTTCAACATTCCTAAAGACATGAACTACTTTGGCGAAACTAAATGTGACAAGAAATCATTGGATGATGTGAGGTAAAAATGATTTTTGACATATATCAACCACGATTAAATTACTTGAAACCTTTATTTTCCCGGAGAACAAAGTCTCTCACATGTCATACGCTTTAAATAATATTTCAAACTATCTTCGTTAAACACCGAATTCCACATAAACTTGGATCACATCCAAATACTGCAATCATTTAAATAGCTTCAGCCATACCACATATTGAAAGCGTGAATGTCTACAATGAACACAATATCAGTGAAGTTGAAAATCTGCGGTTAAAACTATGAACTCCATCATCCTGTTGTCAGGTCATAGTTTTAAAAGAACGGCAATGTATTTAACAAGTTTCTGTCTTGTCACTTTGACAGCTTAGAGCTCATTTTAACACTATGTATTCCATCCTTTCCGAAGGTAAAGGCATTAAAACATTTATAGTTATAATGTGCTAACATTATAGCTTTTTTACGATCCAATTGTAAGAGATAAATAATAAAGAGAATTGTTGATAACTAACTCATTCATTTGTCTGTAAGTGACATGTTCAAATATGTTAGGATGACGCTTTTGTTGCAGATAACAGCATGTATGAACCGGTTTTGCTCTTATTGTTCATCATCACCCATGGAAGATTGAATATCAGCAATGACACAAAAATAAAAATAAAAGCACTCTTTGTGCCACAATTTTGTGAACCTCTATGAAGACGAATGAAATGAGGATTGTATAATAAGCGCGAAACCGGTCCATAGATACTGTAATCTGCAAATGGAGCACCATATTTTGAGATATTTGAGAGCGTCCCTATAGGTGGATTTTGTGAGGATTAACTTGGAATTTGTATCCTCGTACCGACTACGCTTAACACTTTTAAAGAAGTTGTAGCAGACTGTGCGTAAGGACTGGATATGTTGATTTCTTAGAGGTGCACAACATTGCGGTATTTAGCAAGTTTTTTTATTGTGATCCCAGACATATGTTATATGATGCTGACGAGCACATAAAAAACACAAAATCAGTCCGTAAAGATTAATATCTGGAATGGCAGCGCAATCCTACGTGAAAAAGAATGAATAATAATATAATTACGCATTCCCCATTCCTAAGGAAGTGAAATCAACATTTGCTGGTATTTTGTTACCTCTTTTACTCATTTTGTTATCTCTTTTACTCGAAAACTATAATAGTAGGTCGATGAAATTTTGCACACATACGTGAAATTGCACGCATATTTGCAGATTCACGATTTCAATTTCTGAAATGAACCGTAACAGGGCGAAATTTCCATTTTTAAACTGCGTATGCTCACTATGCTTACTGTAAATAGTGTGTAGATACAAAATATAGGCATAGCGGCACTTAAACTATGATTAATAAAAATAAAATAAAATAAAAATTGTCTAACATTAAGCGCCACTAACTCTCCTTTTTTTTTCACACGGTTGCTAGGTTGTCACACGGTTGCTAGGTTGCTAGAAGAACGCGTGGATTAGAAAACGGCAATATTTTAATCCCTGAAGGCATATGAAAATATATTTGAAAATACATATCAAAATTCTTACTATAATACATACAATTATAAAACGCAAATCTGGGGAAATACGATTTGGTGATATAAATGTGTTACTTTGATTTCATTGTTTTCCTGTGATCTAATTAATTTGTTTAATTAATATTAAAATTCTAAAAACATTAGGATTTCGCATTAGGATTCTCAAATGTTGAAATTATTTTTTCAACTCCACATTTCATAATTATTTGTAAAACAAAATTTTAATTCGAAATCTTGCACAACTCGCATAATTCATAATCATTCAGACCATTTTCAAAGCCCGGCATTTGCTAGTGTACTATTTTTGCTTTGTTAAATCAAAATACTGTGAAGAAGAAGACACTCTCATTGCAGATATCCACATCTATGAACCTGTTTCGCCCTTATTATGCGCGCGTCATCATAAAATAGCAATAGCAGCAAGAAAACTTGCCATATATTGTAATTCTGCAAATTTCTATGGGGAATGACTATTTCAATCGTAATAAGTTTAGCAACAAATGTAGCCCGGGCTACACGAAACTGCAAAGGCCAAGTTCAAAGTCACAAGAACCCGCTTGTAAGGGACCTTCCCAAAAAATTGGAAGACACTTCCATTGCAGATAACAGTATCATGGACTGGTTTCGCTTCTCTTATGCACTCGTCAGCCTGGAATAGCTAACGAGTGCATAATAAGTGTGTTGGGCTCAAAATAATCTCATCGAGTGCATTACAAGAGCGAAAGAAATTCTTCTACATTTTGGGGGGTCACGGTGTCTTGTGATTGTGATTTTGTACTCTGTTCTTAGTGATGATAAAAATCTGATGAATCAAAAGCGACTGATATATCAATTTGATAGTGGTTTCTTGAGTTAAAATTTAATACATCAGTTGTATACTGTAAAATATTTGCAAGCATGATACTGAAAGTGTCAGGGGAATAATAGTTATGATAATATATACAAAAAAAATCTGATGTGGGCAACACACGAATTTCCTTATATAACGCAATGAATTTACTACTTTTACAGTTAAAAAAAATGTTATTCCTATAGTAGATACTTATATTCTTTCCAAGTTATTGAATTTTCTTCAATTAGTCGTCATTTTCATTGATTTAGCGTCATTTTTAAAAATTTGGCGATATTTTTGCTAATTTGGCAACAATTAAAAATGTCGCCAAGTTGGCGACATTCCGCCAAATTCGTCGTCATAATATCGCCAAGCGTTATGGATGGAGAAATAAGTTATTCTTACAGCAGATAAATGACTATTGGCATTCAAATACAGAAGTATTATTCAAAGTATCTTTTTTTATGAATGGAACGAGCTAGTTCCGCGAAAATGATGTCACCAAATTTATCGCATGGTATTACATATGACAAGTGAACATGCTTCTCAATAGGAAGTATTTTTTTTTATTTTATATGACTTTTTGATTTTTTTTTTTTTTTTGAAAAATGTGCAATATCTCTAGAACGGTTCATGTTAGCGTTCTAAAATTTATGTCAATCGTTTAATCGTCAAACTTACGTAATCGTCAATCTTACGTAATTTATGAAAAATTACGTAAGAAATGTCGATTTGAGTAACTTTATTAGCGGTTTGGATGTTTAACGATTTTTTCAAAATTTCACTCGAAAATTTAGGGGGAATCTGAACATTCGATCGTATAAAAGCAATAGGCTTCCAGTGTTTACGGATTGTGATTTTTGTACCAAATTTCGTTCGAATCGGTCCATTCGTTCGTCAGTTATCGTCTCCACAGACTCACCGATACACACACACACACACACACACACACACACACACATACTTTCACACACACACACACACACACACACTCATACATCACTTCAAAATGTTTGATTCTTGATCAAGGATGCTTGAAACATGCTCGAAAACTCGAATTCGAATTTTCGACCCCGTCACAATACTTTCCTTATGCATTACGTATATAAGGAAAGTAATAAAGGTTCAGAAGAAGTTAATCTAAATATTTCAGATATGAAGCTGGGCTTTTCATGAACGCTTGTAATTGTGGCTTTTCTTATCAGTTTGTGAAATTATCAACAAAGTAACTGAAGAAAATGATCAAATGTTGTAAAATGTTTTACAGTGAAAGCAGGAAATACCTTTAAAGTCTATAATGATTAATTGGATTCAAACCTACTATGACATCAGATAATACACCATCTATACCGGCTAAAAATAACAAATTTTTGTAGTGAATAGCTGATTACTAAATTACATAAACTTTTTATCTTTTCAGACACCTAAAGCACTCAAATAATTCATTCACTGAAATTACAACTACATTGCAATCTCATAATTCAAATCACGTCTTTTCAATCTTGGATATCATTCAAGTATTCACGGCATTCAAACAGTTTTTGCAATGCAACATTCACTCGTTTTTAGGACTCATTGTAAACATCCATGTTTACAATGAGGTCTGAAAATGAGTGAAGATGGAAATCTAATGTTAAAAACGCCCTACCCCATTACCATGTCGGCAGCTGATGCAGCTTTCAAAAGAAAGGGAATGCAGTTAACAAGTTATCCATCTTGTCAATTTGACAGCTCGTAGAGGGATTGGAAAATGCATGTCATTCATTAGATAGGATTATATGAATCGCTCGTAGTTCTAATTTTTCATTTCAGTTAATTTGTAATATATTATTAGGTTCCAACTTAAATATAGAAGACATTTGTTTTATCCCAAATTGATGCATATAACTTGTTTGTGTTATGGACTACATAGGGTAGCAAAGCCAATAAAGAAACATTGCAGAAACGTTATCTAATTTATAGCAAGATGGACATAGGTTAGCAAAAACAATAAAGAGACATTGCAGACACGTAATCTAATGTATAGCAAAATGGGAAGAAAATATTTTTGAAAGCACCATCAAGAGTAATGCCATTGAAAGAAATATTTCTAAATAGAAATCTTCCTCCAAATTCAATTGTTACTAGGTGGGGCAATTAATAGGAAGGAGCTATATATTATGAGGAATATAAAAACGTCAAAAAACTATACGCATAAAAACATGGCCTCCACGTACACCATACCTTTACTTTCTGCAATTTTTAACACTTTACAACAAAGTTGAAAAGTGTTTATGACTTTGTTCATTCTGTCTGTCTGTCTGTCTGTCTGTCTGTCTGTCCGTTAGCACGATAACTGCCGTAAAAATGAGTTTATCAAAATGAAATTTTAGTATGTTGTTCAGACGGTCTGTAGGACCTATGGGAATATAAATAAATAATATCACCCAATTAGTTTTTTATTGAACCCGGGTTGAAAAAATGAAATACATTGAACCCTATGGGACCTAATTTTTCAAACATTTTTTAAGCAAATTTAAAATTCACGAATTGCTTCGAAATTTTTAGGAAATATTCACATTATCCCATAGAATATATAAAAAAAAATTCAGTAAAATATGTTAAGTAGTTTTTTAATTAAAAAAATTATTTAATATAGGGAAAAAAAAAATTCAATTAAATTCTGACTTTGGGATATCTTCCAGAAAGAAAAGAGAGAGATATTATATAATAAATATCTCTCCATTTGTTTAAACGTTTTGCATATGGGAGTGGCTTCATATTTTAAAACAAATTTGGTAGATAACAATTTTTCATTTTTTTAAAATTTTATATAACTCTTCATGAAAAATTTAATTGATGGCATTTTAAATGCACTTTCCTACGTCCTAGAGAGTTAAAATTTGGTACACAGCTTAAATTTGTTGAACATTTTATTCGACAAAAATTTGATGGATCTTTAAATATAGATCATACATTTTTTTCGAAATGGCCTGAAAATAATCCCCGTTCACTTCTATAAATCATTGGTGTAATATTGTTAAAAATTCTGATGTGGACAGCACATGTCTTTCTCTGCAGATTCATATTCGTTCTCTTTATTTATTCAATGATAATTTGAGTTTATCTGCACAACATAAGTATTTTAAATGACATTGAATTTACACGTTAAACTTAAATTTGGTTCTCATTTGATAGCTAGACTTATTGTCAAAGGTGGCGTAGCGAAAACGCGAAAAAACTAGAATATCTCAAGAACGGCTAGTCCTAGAGTAATGGGGTTAGTCTTATTCTTTTTGTTGTCAAAAATCACATATAATATAGGAATTTAATTGATATAATTGAGCACACGTAGTCTTTTATTTTTATATATAACGATTTTTGCTGGCCATTTCGCAAAAATAGCCCGTTCTTTTTTCCCGAATCGTAGTAGAATAACCTACAAATGATTTATATACAAAATTTTGTTAAATTTGGTATATAAATCACTTGTAGGTTATTGAAATATTATACTCCAAATTTTGTTAAATTTGGTTCATTAGTTTTTAGCTAGAGTGGATAAAGGCAATATCTGCGGCCATTTCGCAAAGAAGGCAGATTCTTTTATTACGAATCGTACTATAATCTAATGAACATCAGGATTTCCCACAAAAAACATACCTACCAAATTGTATGAAATTCGGTCCATTAGTTTTTCAATTAGAGTGGATGTAATATCCACACAGACACACAGAAACATACACAGATACACCCTTACACACACAGACGTCTTCCTAAAAGTAGTTTTTTCGTGTTCTAGAAGTCCCAAAACGTGTAGATACTTTGAAAATTCGAGTTCCGATCTTCGGCACGATTCCAATACTTTGAGTACATACACATACACATATATATTATCTGTGTATTATCTGTGTATCTAAATTCCGTGCCTATGCAATTACAATAGTTGTGATTTTAAATGATCCCTAAACTTTTATTATTTCTTCAAGGAAGCCTAATTTTAACATATGCAGAATGAAAATATCTCAAGCGATTGTAAGATGAATTACATAAGAATTGCTGAATTTTTTTCACACAAAATTATTTAGCTCTGGAGTCTTTAATGCAAGTTATATGAATGAAATATTCATTGATTTTGCATAAAGAATCAGATGATTTATATTTCGATACAGTTTTAAATATTTAAGTATAATAAATTACTGTAGTACTGTGATAATGTAAAATATATTACCACTGAATGAATCACATTTTAGAAATTTTTAAATGAAATTACATTTCAGTTGGAAAGTGTTTCATAATCAATGCTTATGCATGATTGATCTTTCTTGTTTTACTTTACCTGCAATACATGGTAATGTATAGAGAAAGTATTGGAATCATGTCGAAAATCGCAACTCGAGTTTTCGAAGGATTTACACGTTTCGAGACCTCTAGAATACGAAAATACTATTTTTAGCGTGACGTCTGTCTGTGTGTCTGTGTGTCTATCTGTGTGTTTGTGTGTCTGTCTGTGTGGCTGTGTGTCTATCTGCCTGTCTGTGCAATGTATGTATCCACTCTAACTAAAAAATTAATGGACTGAATTTCATAAAATTTGGTAGGTAAGTCACTTGGGTGAGACCCTGGTGCTGATTAGTTTTTGGTAGGATTCATAAAAACAGAACCCGCTGTTTTGGGAAATGGTCCTAAAAAATTTCATGTATCCACACCCGCTAAAATACTAATTGACCGAATTTCACAAAATTTGGTAGCTAAGTTGCTTGTGGGATAATCTGGTGCTGATTAGATTTTTGTACGATTCGGAGACGAACAACATGATTTTCTTTTACGAAATGGCCCGCAAAAATCGCCAAAATCGACGCCAAAGACTACGTATGCTCAAATGTATCAATTAAATTCTTGTTTTATACGCAATTTTTGACGAGGAAAAGAATATAAGACATTCCACTATATTTTAGGACTAACCGTTCTCAAGATATTTCAGATTTCTTTCAATTTTGTTACGCCGATTTCGACGAAATGTCCAATTTCCAAATAAAAACAAAACTTGAATTAAAAATGCAAATTTAGTGTTATTTGGTGCAATTAAACTCAATCTAATGAATTATTAAAGAAATAAAGAAAATATGAATTTGAGTTTGCAGGGAAGGTCATATACTGCCCACATCAGATTTTTACTTTCCCTGCAATACATGGTAATGTATAGGGAAAGTATTGGAATCATGTCGAAAATCGCAACTGGAGTTTTCGACGGATCTACACGTTTTGAGACCTCTAAAATACGAAAAAACTATTTTTAGCGTGACGTCTGTGTGTCTGTATGTCTGTGTGTCTGTCTGTCTGTGTGTCTGTGCAATGTATGTATCCACTCTAACTTAAAAACAAATGGACCGAATTTCATAAAATTTGGTAGGTAAGACCTTTAGGTGCGACCCTGGTGCTGATTAGTTTTTGTATAATTCGGAAAAAAAAGAACCCGCCTTTTTTTGCGCAATGGCCCATAAAAATTTAATTTATCCGCTCTAGCTAAAATATTAATGGACCAAATTTCACAAAATTTGGTAGATAAGTTACTTGTGGGATACTCTGGTGCTGATTAGATTTTGGTTCGATTCGGAAAAGAACAACCTGCCTTTTTTAACGAAATGGGCCGCCCCCGCCAAAATCTAAAAAAAAGACTAAATAGTGTATGCTCATATATACATCAATTAAATTCTTGTTTTATATGCAATTTTTGAAGAGGAAAATAATATACCAGACCCCATTATACTTTAGGACTAACCGTTCTCAAGATATTTGAGATTTCTTGTATTTTTGTTACGCCGATTTCGGAAAAATGTCCAATTACCAAATAAAAACAAAAATTGAATTAAAAATGCAAATTTAGTGTTATTTGGTTCAATTAAATTCAATCTAATGAATTATTAAAGAACTAAAGTAAATATGAATTTGAGTCTGCAGGGAAAGTCATGTGCTGCCCACATCAGATTTTTTCCTATGGAGTCATCTTAAAACGCAGATCTGCGCAACGCCACAATCAAATATAGCAGATCTGGAACAACGTATAAGATATGCTTGATCTGTTATGGATGTGGATATGTTGAAACGTATGCTCGTTCATCTTGTGGAACACTTGAGGGGCGTACATCTTTGCTGAAGGGCAACATTTTGATTATGTAAACATGTAACTTATATTATGTACATGGTTATAAATTATCTGTTGTGCATTTACATATTCTTGCTTTTTCTAAATACGCGGTTGTTGCTTCCTGATGTTTTGATTTCCGGGAGGTAAGCTGTCCAGCCCCTATCCAGATTTCGTTATGGAAGTAATACATTTTTTATCTAAATATGACTCGACCTACAACTTTCTAATTGACATTTTATTTTATTTCCAAAAAAGACCGATATGTGCCGGCTAACCTCTTAAAAACGAGGACCACGGGGTCCTCCTTGATTTCATTGTGTGGATCACAGAGAGTTTCCCATACAAAAGCACGAGTGCATAGCTAGCTGCCAAAATTTGTGAGATATTGACCTGAGGAAGGACTTTCCTTGTAGGCATCTTCCCTCATCGCTAACATATAATTTTTATTTACTTAACGGACGTACAAACCTATGAAGCATTATACACGAATCGACGCGCTATAACCAGGAGAACATTTTATCTGAGTGCACTAAACTTTTAATTTTCATAGAAAATTAATAATTAAATGGATAGTAAAGAAAAGGATAATAATATAGTTATGAAATACATAATGACGAAGCATAAGGCTCGGAACTCTAACTTAGCGTACTGATGTGAGTATTTGTTCCCCCAGACGAAACTGTGCGCCGAGTTTCAGCTATCTGCTTGTTCTGAGAACCGAAAACGAGCCCTACAAAGATCATGAACAAAAATGCAGATATAAGTTAATATGGTGTAGATGATGGAAGGTAAAACTGCTTAATATTGTGAAAAATAATACTTGATATATATGTAAATATCCTTGCTGCCCCATCCAGGAATCGAACCCTGGATCTTCGAACTGGCCAGCCGACTCTCTACCGTTGAGTCACTGAAGCGGAGTTGCACGTTCTTATCGTCGAAGTGGACTCTACATTCTCCACCTTCTAATGTCAGATTGGCTTGCAACTGACAATCTC
The DNA here is from genome assembly GCA_951213105.1 of Amaurobius ferox. Lineage (NCBI taxonomy): Eukaryota > Metazoa > Arthropoda > Arachnida > Araneae > Amaurobiidae > Amaurobius > Amaurobius ferox. Next base: position 20,840,350 of record OX578153.1, read on the forward strand.
ACTGACAATCCTCTGATATTTTTATCTCAGGTTAGCCTCCTGCTATTATTTTTATCCTCCAGGTAAGCCTTTTTGCGTGGTCGTTGTGCTCCCGATTCAGAATAGGCGCTCAATATACCAGAGTCCACTGTATCAGTGCTAGTAGTACTAGCGTCGATTTCACCAGGAAACGTACCTTGGGTCTTCGAACTGGTCAGCCGAAGCTCTGCCACTGAACTACAAAGACTGAGTTGCAAACTCATATCGCCGAAATGGACTCTGCATATGCATTAAGTGGGAAGTATGTTTTAATAAACAATATAAGCTAACATAACTTCTTATTAGATTACAGAAATATGCCCCTCTCTCTGTTTCTTACTTTCCCTGCAATACATGGTAATGTATAGGGAAAGTATTGGAATCATGTCGAAACTCGCAACTCGAGTTTTCGACGGATCTACACGTTTCAAGATCTCTAGAATACGAAAAAACTATTTTAGCGTGACGTCTGTGTGTGTGTCTGTGTGTCTGTCTGTGTGTCTGTCTGTGTGTCTGTGTGTCTGTCTGTCTGTGCAGATTTTGTATCCACTCTACCTAAAAAACTAATGGACCGAATTTCACAAAATTTGGTAGGCAAGCCACTTGTGAGCGAGTCTAGTGCTGATTAGTTTGGGGTACGATTTGGAATAAAAGAACCCGCCTTTTTTGTGAAATGGCCCGCAAAAGCTTGTATCCATTCTAACTGAAAAACTACTGGACTAAATTTAAAAAACTTCGGTAGATGAGTCACTTGTGGGTCACCCTGGTGCTGATTAGATTTTGGTACGATTCGGAAAAAAATAACCTGCCTTTTTTTGCAAAATGGCCAGCAAAAATCGTCAAAATCTAAACTAAAGAACTAGGTATACTCAAATATATCCATTACATGCTCGTTTAATACGTAATTTTTAACGAAGAAAATAATAAGACCAACCCCATTACACTAGGGCTAGCCGTTCTCGAGATATTTTAGTTTTCCGTATTTTCTCTACGCCACCTTTGAAAATAAGTGCGGTTACCGAATGAGAACGAAATTTGAATTAAAAGTGAAATAAATTTAATTAAAATAAAGAGAACGTTAATATAAGTCTGCAGGGAAAGTCATGTGCTGCCCACATCAGATTTTTACTTTCCCTGCAATACATGGTAATGTATAGGGAAAGTATTGGAATCATGCTGAAAATCGCAACTCGAGTTTCCGACGGATCTACACGTTTCGAGACCTCTAGAATACGAAAAAACTATTTTTAGCGTGACGTCTGTGTGTGTGTGTCTGTGTGTCTGTCTGTCTGTCTGTACAGATTTTGTATCCACTCAAACTAAAAAAGTAATTGTCCTAATTTCATAAAATTTGGTGGGTAAGTCACTTGTGGGCGAATCTGGTGCTGATTAGTTTTGGGTACGATTCGAGATAAAAGAACCCGCCTTTTTTTGCGAAATGGTTCACAAAAGCTTGTATCCACTCTAGCTGAAAAACTAATGGACCGAATTCCACAAAATTCGGTAAGCAAGTCACTTGTGGGACATTCTGGTGCTGATTAGATTTTGGTATGATTTGGAATAAAATAACCTGCCTATTTCTACAAAATGGCCCGCAAAAATCTGAAATAAAAAAATCTACGTATGCTCAAATATATCCATAAAATGCATGTTTAATACGTAATTTTTAACGAAGAAAAAAATATGACCAACTGCATTACATTAGGACTAGCCGTTCTCGAGATATTTTAGTTTTTTCGTATTTTCTCTACGCCACCTTTGAAAAGAAGTCCAGTTATCAAATGAGAACGAATATTGAATTAAAAGTGAATTAAATGTAATAAAAATAAAGAGAACGTGAATATAAGTCTGCAGGGAAAGTCATGTGCTGCCCACATCAGGTTTTTACTTTCCCTGCAATACATGGTAATGTATAGGGAAAGTTTTGGAATCATGTCGAAAATCGCAAGTCGAGTTTTCGACGGAGCTACACGTTTCGAGACTACTAGAATACGAAAACGCTATTTTTAGCGTGACGTCTGTGTGTGTGTCTGTGTGTCTGTCTGTCTGTGTGTCTGTCTGTCTGTCTGTGCAGATTTTGTATCCACTCTAACTAGAAAACTAATTGACCGAATTTCATAAAATTTGGTATATAAGTCACTTGTGCACGAATCTGGTACTGATTAGTTTTGGGTATGACTCGGGTTAAAAGAACCCGCCTTTTTTTTGCGAAATGTCCCGCAAAAGCTTGTATCCACTCTAACTGAAAAACTAATGGACCGAATTTCACAAAATTCGGTATGTCGCTTGTAGGCTACCCTGGTGCTGATTAGATTTTGGTATAATTTGAAAAAAATAACCTGCCTTTTTTTGCAAAATGGCCCGCTAAAATCATCAAAATCTAAACTTAAGAACTACGTATGCTCAAATATAGCCATTAAATGCTTGCTTAATACGTAATTTGTAGCGAAGAAAAGAATAAGACCAACCCGACTACACTAGGACTAGCCGTTCTCGAGATATTTTAGTTTTTCGTATTTTTCCTGCACTATTTTTGAAAATAAGTCGAGTTTTCAAATGAGAACGAAAATTGAATTAAAAGTGAATTAAAATTAATTTAAATAAATAGAACGTGAATATAAGGCTGCAGGGAAAGTCATGTGCTGCCCACATCAGATTTTTTTCATTCGTATCATTATTTTACACTCTACATTATAGAATTATTCACATCAAAAGTGCAATAAAAGTTTTCTTCATTATCGTCTCAATTCATCCATGTGTTATAATTTGTTTATGACTAACAAAGATAGAACAATTTGAAGTTTCGTCTTGAGCATAATTGAATTTACGTGCAGTTTTTAATTGAATTTTCTGTGGTTATTTTTAGAGAGTATTTGCGCGATATGCTCAAGATTATGCAAAGTTAATTTGATTGTCATAAGTGCATTATCGAAGTTTTGCCTCTCGCTTGAAGATAATTCTAAGAATCCTGTAAATTCTGGAAATTGTAAATCAATTCAATGATAGAAAATGTTTAATTGTTGGCATCCGTTTAGCAGAACATGCTCGCGATGTCAAATCTGGTAAACATTCTACCGCTCTTGCTCAATATGTGGTTAATGATAAATTTTTCCCGTTTTTGGAAAACTTTCCTTTTGGTTCGTTATAACAATCCACGTAGTATTCTTCTTTATGAATCCCTGTTTATTTATATTTACCGTGAATCAATTTGCAATTTTGATCCTGTTCAAATTTTAAGTTATGCTTGGCGACTCATTCTCGACTCTATGCAATTCAAACCTCTTAAAAGTTATTTGTGACGTCATTCTCAGGAATATCATGCTTGACGTTTTTCTAAAATTTGTATTAGTTCTTTTCTTGTAATATTTTAAAATTCGTAAATGTTTAAACTTATTTTGTAATTTCCGTGTATATTTCTTGTATTATTTTTAGTAAGGTCATTTACCATTTTATATTTTCTGCAAATTTGCTTTAAACTGGTCTCTCTATAAAAATCTGTAGCCACTGATGAAGGGCGTAGATTCGTCCGAAAGCGCTGTGGCAGTTTTTAACATATTTTGTACGTATTTTAGGATGTGTTAAATAAAAGACCTTTCGTTTTTTTAAAACGCTTTCAATTGACGATTTCAAACGATACCAATCTTGGTTATGATTAATTGCATTAGATGATACTCTAAATATTATGTACTCTCTTATTTTGAAGAGTTATTTGTGAATGTTTTATGATGTACACATCATTGTCGTTTGAAGGAAATTACATAGTATCACTCGTAGCATTCGAATATTGGCTTTAATATTGGACCAATATGAAAAGTTGGACATTTTGAGGGAATTGACCCAATTTCAGCCTAAAATATAGGGGCAGAATTATGCCAATATTTTCAATGTAAAACCACTTTTGGCTTAATATTGTAATGAAATAATTAGACAATATTGCAGGTCAATGTAACCCCAATATATGCCCAATATTGGAATTACATTGGAAACATTTCCAATGCAATGCCAACATATAAAATCGGACCAATATTAAATGCTACTTGTGATTAGAGTTAATTTCCTATAAAAAAAAATCTGATGTGGGCAACACATGACTTCCCTTATATAATGCAATGAATTAACTACTTTTACAGTAAAAAAAAGGTTTTTCTTCTAGTAGATACTTATATTCTTTCCAAGATATTGGAATTTTCGTCAATCAGTTGTCATTTTCATTGATTTAGCGTCATTTTCGTTAATTTGGGAAAATTTTTAAAAGTCGCCAAGTTGGCGACATTCTGCCAAATTTGTCGCCAAATTCTCGCCAAGCGTTATGGACGGAGAAATAAGTTTTTCTTATAGCCTATGCATGATTATTGGCGGTCAAATGCAAAAGTATTACTCAAAGTACCTCTTCTCAGGAATGGAACGAGCTAGATGCACGAGAATGATGTCACCCAATATATCGCATGATGTTACATATGAAAAGTAAACATGTTTCTCAACAGTTAATAGATTTTATTTAATTTATGGTATTTTTTGATAAATTTATTTTAAAAATGTGCAATATATTGACGCTGGCGATCTAAAGTTTATGTCAATCGTTTTCTAAGGAAAAATTACATAAGAAATGTATTTGCGTAACTTTATTAAAGGTATTGATTTTTTGAGGAATTTTTCAAAATTTCACTCAAAAATTTAGGGGGATTCTGAACATTTGATTACGTATAAAAACAGTAGGCTTGCAGTATTCACGGATTGTAATTTTTGTACCAAATTTCATTCAAATAGCTCCATTTGTTCGTGAGATATAGTCTCCACAGACTCACTGACACACCCACAGACATCACCTCAGAAATATTTGATTCGTGATCAGGGATACTTGAAACGTGCTCTCTCGTCAAAAACTCGAATTCGAATTTTCGACCCCGTCACAATACTATCCTTATACATTATGTATATAAGGAAAGTAATAAATATCGGAACGGGGAAATGCACTTGCACTTACTGGATTACGTTCAGTTATGATACCAACTGCATTACTCCGTTCATATAAAAATTAACCTAGAATTAATGAATACAGAGGTGCTTTTCGTAAAATAAATAAATGAAATACATCAGAATGCAAAATTACGCGCAAATAAAATGTAAATTACAGGCGGTTGTTCAAAGGCACACTGTAAGTTTTCTTCGAAAGTGCTTTGGAATTGAAGTGAAACCTCCAAAACAATATATGCTCAAACCAGAATGATAAGAACCAAAAAATATAGTGAATTTTTTCTATTCGGATTGTTTGCTTGCAGTTATCGTTCTGGTCTTTTCATTTATATTTATTTTTGGTATTGTTCATTTCCTTCTCCATACTCGCACTAGATGGCACTACATCTGCTGTGTACAGGATGTTGCCATTTCATGGCAAGCTCATTTGTCGGTTATATGTACTGATGCATATAGTTTAGTAATGTCTGAATACTGTATAAATATTACTCCTTATCATATCGATACTGTGTCATATCGATGTATTCAATAGTCTGCAATAGGTAATTAATATTGTCGAATATTGCGTTCTTACAATTTTAAAGTTGGAACATATAAGATAAAATTAAAAACTTATTTATAATATTGATTTCAATAAATTTTGTAAATTATACATAGAAGATAATTCTAACACAATTCGAGAGAATATTATTTATAATATTATAAAAAAAAATCGGATGTGGGCAACACATGACTTTCCTTATATAATGCAATGAATTTACAACTTTTACAGTTAAAAAAATGTTATTCTTATAGTAGATACTAATATTCTTTCCAAGATATTGAATTTCCTTCAATTTTTCGTCATCTTTATCAATTTGGCGAGATTTTTGTTAATTTGGCAACAATTAAAAATGTCACCAAGTTTGCGACATTCCGCCAAATTCGTCGTCAAAATATCGCCAAGCGTTATGGACGGAGAAATAAGTTATTCTTACAGCCTATGCATGATTATTGGCGGTCAAATGCAAAAGTATTACTCAAAGTACCTCTTCTCATGAATGGAACGAGTTAGATGCACGAGAATGATGTCACCCAATATATCGCATGATGTTACATATGAAAAGTAAACATGTTTCTCAACAGTTATTAAATTTTATTTAATTTATGGTATTTTTGGATAAATTTATTTTAAAAATGTGTAATATATTCACGCTAGCGATCTAAAGTTTATGTCAATCGTTTTCTAAGGAAAAATTACATAAGAAATGTATATTTGCGTAACTTTATTAAAGGTATTGATTTTTTGAGGAATTTTTCAATATTTCACTCAAAAATTTAGGGGGATTCTGAACATTCGATTACGTATAAAAACAGTAGACTTCCAGTATTCACGGATTGTAATTTTTGTACCAAATTTCATTTAAATCGCTCCATGCGTTCGTGAGATATAGTCTCCACAGACTCACTGACACACACACACAGACATCACCTCAGAAATGTTTGATTCGTGATCAGGGATACTTGAAACGTGCTCTCTCGTCAAAAACTCGAATTCGAATTTTCGACCCCGTCACAATACTTTCCTTATACATTATGTATATAAGGAAAGTAATAAATATCGGAGCGGGGAAATGCACTTGCACTTACTGGATTACGTTCAGTTATGATACCAACTGCATTACTCCGTTCATATAAAAATTAACCTAGAATTAATGAATACAGAGGTGCTTTTCGTAAAATAAATAAATAAAATACATCAGAATGCAAAATTACGCGCAAATAAAATGTAAATTACAGGCGCTTGTTCAAAGGCACACTGTAAGTTTTCTTCGAAAGTGCTTTGGAATTGAAGTGAACCCCCCAAAACAATATATGCTAAAACCAGAATGATAAGAACCAAAAAATATAGTGAATTTTTTCTATTCGGATTGTTTGCTTGCAGTTATCGTTCTAGTCTTTTCATTTATATTTATTTTTGGTATTGTTCATTTCCTTCTCCATACTCGCACTAGATGGCACTACATCTGCTGTGTACAGGATGTTGCTATTTCATGGCAAGCTCATTTGTCGGTTATATGAACTGATGCATATAGTTTAGTAATGTCTGAATACTGTATAAATATTACTCCTTATCATATCGATACTGTGTCATATCGATGTATTCAATAGTCTGCAATAGGTAATTAATATTGTCGAATATTGCGTTCTTACAATTTTAAAGTTGGAACATATAAGATAAAATTAAAAACTTATTTATAATATTGATTTCAATAAATTTTGTAAATTATACATAGAAGATAATTCTAACACAATTCGAGAGAATATTATTTATAATATTATAAAAAACAAGAAAGATCAATCATGCTTAAAGCATTGATTATGAAACACTTTCCAACTTCAATGCAATTTTATTTAAACAAGTCTAAAATGCAATACATTCCTCGGTAATATTTTGAAACTTATCACAATACTGCATTAATTTATTATATTTGAAAACTTAAACCTTCATCGAAAAAAATGAACTTCATTCAAATGACGGCATTGAAATATAAATTGTCTGGTTTAAACATCTCTAAAATGTTATACATTCCTCGGTAATAGTTTTAGAATTATCATAATACTACGATAATTTATTATATTTGAAAACTTCATCGAAAACAACTGAAATTAATTCAAATGACGTCATAGAAAAAATAACACGCCTGGATCTCTCTATAAAAGCAGGATTTCATTCATAACTTTGTCCCATTCATATCATTCATCACAATACTATAATAATTTATGTTATTTAAATATTAAGACCATGGAGCTACAATTCATAAACTCTATGCTTAGAACTTCATCGAAAAAAATCGTCCTTTTCTCTATAAAATCAATTAATATTTCATTCATATCAGCCATGCAGACTCCATGGATTGCATTATTTTGTGTTAAAAAAATACAGGAATTCTAATACAACTCATTCTACATATTTTGCTGTTTACATTTTACATAGGTGAAAAATAGGCTTAATTGAAGAAATAATCAAATTCAGATGAGCATTTAAACTCAAATATATTGTCATTGCGTTGTTTCAGTATGTAGATGCACAGAATATAAGCAAAAATAAAGTAGTTTTAGGACGGATACAACACTCAATATGAATTAAAAAGAACTTAAGAAAATCACGATTTTGAAACAAGGTGGATGCCATATATCATTTTGAAGTGGGTCATGTTATCGTTTCATATCATGGTCACGTGATCGTTTCATATAAGATGTGTAATTATTATTTTAATTTTTATTTAGAAAACTACTGAATATATTTCGCTGAATTTTTTTTATATATTTTATGGAACAATTTGAATATTACCTAAAATTTTCGAAGCAATTTGCGAATTTTAAATCCGCTTAAAAAATGTTTGAAAAATTAGGTCCTATAGGGCTCAATGTATTTCATTTTATCAACCCGGGTTCAATCCAAAACTAATTGGGTGATATTATTCATTTATATTCCCATAGGTCCTACAGACCGTCTGAACAACATACTAAAATTTCATTTTGATTAAGTCATTTTTACGGCAGTTATCGTGCTAACGGACAGACAGACAGAATGAACAAGTCATAAACACTTTTCAACTTTGTTGTAAAGTGTTAAAAATCTGATGTGGGCAACACATGACTTTCCTTATATAATGCAATGAATTTACTACTTTTACAGTTAAAAAAATGTTATTCTTGTAGTAGATACTAATATTCTTTCCAAGATATTGAATTTCCTTCAATTAGTCGTCATTTTTAACACTTTACAACAAAGTTGAAAAGTGTTTATGACTTTGTTCATTCTGTCTGTCTGTCTGTCTGTCTGTCTGTCTGTCCGTTAGCACGATAACTGCCGTAAAAATGACTTAATCAAAATGAAATTTTAGTATGTTGTTCAGACGGTCTGTAGGGCCTATGGGAATATAAATGAATAATATCACACAATTAGTTTTGGATTGAACCCGGGTTGAAAAAATGAAATACATTGAGCCCTATGGGACCTAATTTTTCTAACATTTTTTAAGCGGATTTAAAATTCACAAATTGCTTCGAAAATTTTAGGTAATAGTCAAATTATTCCATAAAATATATAAAAAAAAATTCAGCTAAATATATTCAGTAGTTTTTTAAATAAAAATTAAAATATTAATTACACATCTTATATGAAACGATCAGGTGACCATGATATGAAACGATCACATGACCCACTTCAAAATGAGATATGGCATCCATCTTGTTTCAAATTCGTGATTTTTTAAAGTTCTTTTTAATTCATATTGAGTGTTGTATCCATCCTAAAACTACTTTATTTCTGCTTAAATTCTGTGCATCTACATACTAAAACAACACAATGACAATATATTTGAGTTTAAATTCTCATTCAAATTTGATTATTTCTACAATTAAGCCTATTTTTCACCTATGTAAAATGTAAACAGCAAAATATGTAGAATGAGTTGTATTAGAATTACTGTATTTCTTTAACACAAAATAATTCAGTCCATGGAGTCCGCATGGCTGATATGAATGAAATATTAATTGATTTTATAAACAGAAGGACGATATTTTTCGATGAAGTTTTAAGCATAAAGTTTATGAATTGTAGCTCCATGGTCTTAATTTTTAAATAAAATAAATTATTATAGTATTGTGATGAATGAAATGGAGAAAGTTATGAATGAAATCCTGCTTTTATAGAGAGATCCAGGCGTGTTATTTTTTCTATGACGTCATTTGAATTAATTTCAATTGTTTTCGATGAAGTTTTCAAATATAATAAATTATCGTAGTATTATGATAGATTTAAAAATATTACAGTGGAATGTATTGCATTTTAGAGATATTTAAACCACGCAATTTATATTTCAATGCCGTCTTTTGAATGAAGTTCATTTTTTTCAATGAAGGTTTAAGTTTTCAAATATAATAAATCAATGTAGTATCGTGATAAGTTTTAAAATATTACCGAGGAATGTATTGCATTTTCGACTTTTTTAAATAAAGTTGCATTGAAGTTGGAAAGTGTTTCATAATCAATGCTTTAAGCATGATTGATCTTTCTTGTTATCAATTTGGCGAGATTTTTGTTAATTTGGCAACAATTAAAAATGTCGCCAAGTTGACGACATTCCGCCAAATTCGTCGTCAAAATATCGCCAAGCGTTATGGACGGAGAAATAAGTTATTCTTACAGAAGATTAATGACTATTGGCATTCAAATACAAAAGTATTCTCAAAGTATCTTTTTTCATGAATGGAACGAGCTAGTTCCACGAAAATGATGTCGCCAAATTTATTACATATGAAAAGTGAACATGCTTCTCAATAGGAAATATTTTTCTTTTTTTATATGACCTTTTGATATTTTTTTTTTTGAAAAAAGTGCAATATCTCGAGAAAGGTTCATGTTAGCGTTTTAAAATTTATGTTAATCATTGTCTAATAAAAAATTACATACGAAATATCTCTTTGCGCAATTTTATTAGTGGTTTTGATTTTTTGACGATTTTTTCAAAATTTCTCTCGAAAATTTAGGGGGTTCTGAGCAATAAACAATAGGCTTCCAGTGTTTACGGATTGTGATTTTTGTACCAAATTTCGTTCGAATCGGTCCATTCGTTCGTCAGTCCAGTGACGTCCATTCGTACGTCACACACACACACACACACACATATTTTCACACACACACACACACACATCACTTGAAAAATGTTTGATTCGTGATCAGGGATGCTTGAAACGTGCTCTCCCGTCGAAAACTCGAATTCGAATTTTCGACCCCGTCACAATACTTTCCTTATGCATTATGTATATAAGGAAAGTAATAGGATTAATTTTAGTACATTAGAATCCCGTATGCCTATCAGGTGTGACCAAAAATGATCAGAAAAAGTAAAATCCCTATAAACTCGAAATGTAATAGTATAAATTTTAATTAATTTTAATACATAACACTTATTTCTAAATTCTTCAATTAATTTTGTTTATATGCACTGGCTTCCAAAAGTTAAGCACGGACGGTAAAATTAACAAAAATGGAATAGTAAAGCTTTGATTAACTCAAAATTGTACATGATGGTATCAAATGTGTTTATGCATTAAAGAAAACAAGAATTAAGTACAAAGAGGAAAAAAATATTTACTTTTCGTAAGTTATATGATGACGTCACATTTGGGTCATTAGCAAACTGATGTTTAAAGGCAAACAAACCAAACAAAACTTGCATTAATGTGGTATGTGACCACCCCGGACCTTCGCACAAACTTTAAAACGATTTTCCATGCTTTCAATGAAGTGATCAACCATCGCAGATGCGAGCAATGGTCCTTCCTTCAATAGGGCAGTTCCCAACTCTCTGAGACTGGCTGGAGGAGGTAAACGTGCAGAGACAGGACGCCCGAGGGCATCCCAAGGGTTTTCAATGGAATTAAGGTCAGGGGAATAGGTTGGCCACTCCATACGAAAAATGCACTCACTTTTCAGGTATTCGTCAACGATGTTAGCTCCATGGGGACAGGCATTATCGTCCATTCTGAGGAAACCAGGACCGACTGCTGCAGCGTAGAGTCTCGCAATGGGGACTAAGACTTCATCCCGATACCACGCAGCCGTCACAGAACCACCTTTAAAGTTGTTCAGTTCTGTGCAATATCCCATCGAAGTTCCATCCCACACCATGACGCTGCAATCTCTGAATGCTTGGTGTTCGATGATGTTCTTGGATTGATTGCGTGTTTCTCGTTCTCTCCAGACCCTTACGCGCTTATCATCGGTTTCCAGTGCAAATCTGGATTCGTCCGTGAACAGGACGTTGCACCAATCTGAAATAGTCCAATTGACATGTTGACAACACCACTTTAATCTTGCCCCTCTGGCTTGGACGGTTAGTGGAACACAGAAACGTGGTACTCGGGCGTACAGTCTCTTCACGTGGTACTCTCTTCACAGAGTACTGGCAGATATTGTCTTACCAAGTGCAAGTTGTTCTGCAACCATGGGTGCGATGGCGAATTAACATACCGGTGAATGCCGGAGACCTCATTTTAAACTAAAAATAAAAGTACAGTTTAACAAATAAAAATGTATAATATTTAAAAACTTGTATTGTTCAATATTTTCATAAAATTTTACTATTCTCATTTTAATTTAATTTCTGTTCGAACTTTTGAGTGCAAATATTTCAAGTATGTTTATTGAATGAAATAGCAGGATTTGTGTAGAACAAATTTCAACGTGTGTGTTAAGTACTTTTCTTTTTTTATATAACCTGGCTTTTTGGGAGGGGAGGGGGCTCTTTAGAAAAGATCGCCGGGGCCCACACTCTCTGATGATTTGCCACTGTATGGATGTAACAGTTATGGTGGTTGGAGGTAGCTCGTCGATTCCGCTTGGATACTATAGCAATATACCGATCATCAGAGGGCGTGGTAACCCTTGGACGACCGGGCATGGATCTCCGGACAACTGTTTGACATATTTGGAATTGTTTCCATGATCGAGAAATTACCGAATTATCAACGCCAAAAAAAAGTAGCGACATATTTGATTGACTGTTCTGCTTCAATGCGTCCGACAGCACGCCAGAGCTCACTATCTGTTATTCTTCTTCTTTCAGCCATAGGAACACGAATATCATCAAAAATAATCCTACAAAAGTTATAAACACTTCGTATCAGCATTTAAATGCACCTCATCAAACCCTCCAGAATGCTGGCGTCTTTAACGACTGCCAATTAGCATATACCGGGACAGTCAATCGTGATTCGCTGTAACATATGATATTTGCATACTGCCATCTACATCCGCAGCTATTTTCAGCCACTTAAATACAAATACGCTTTCGAAAAATGAAAATTTGCATTGCATGCTTAACTTTTGGAAGTCAGTGTATCTAGGCGATCAGTTTTAAACATAAATTTTGAGATAGAGTTACTTTAACAAATTTTAGTATTTTTAGAACAAAGTTCTTCAATACATATTATTCTTATTCAATATAGTACGAATTAGTTCAATATAGTATTTAATTAGTTTTTAAATGATATATGCTTTTCGTCAGTTTTAAATACCTCCGATTTTATATAAAGATATCTTTCATTTTTTTCAACAACTGCTAAAAAATGTCAAACCACTCCAGAAAAAAAATAAATTCATCAGCCCATCCGGTGATTATTTATAATTGTTTTTATCTAAGACATGGTTTTGAATCTGTCATGCTTTGGACCCTACGGGAGGTTTAAACATACGGGGAAATAGACCAAATTCAATTTGTTTAGAGGACTGGATATTCTTGGATTCTGTAAGCGTGTCCTTGGCATGGGGTCGAGAGGTCATAGATCTAGAATGCAGCAGGAAGTGACATCCTCTGCTTAACGATTAATGTAGATTGCGAGCTATAAAAATAATAGAAAATATCAATATGTCCAGCGCCGAAACGGATTCAATTCGAACCCCGCGGCAACCCGTTTAGTTTTTGTCGCTGAGAGAAGGACCGAAATGGGTGAATTATCTGCCACCAAGCGATACTGGGACCTTCGACCAGAGATATAGGTAGACTGCGCATTGTTATTCAGAAAAGATTGAAAAAATGACCACTGCATGTATCACGCGACTGTCAAGACGGGAATTCCGAGGGCATCAAAAGTCGCAACGGATTCCCGCCTGACCGAGAAAGTCTAACTTTCTCAGGAAATTTCTCTACCCAGGTTCTAAACACACCTCTCGTCAATTAGAAAAATTCCAATTGATGACCTGCGGAAAAACCCAAACAGAATCCCAAAATAAACAGAAAAATACTTTTACCTTAAGAACTCATCCAAAAGCTGAAATACATAAATCAACACAATTTCTACACAAATAAAAACTCAATTTAATTTTAAATCCAAATTTATTAATTACTTAAGAGTGGAGTTAGCACTTATAACATAATTGCTGATTAATAATTAGCTCTAAACCACTGGACCACTTCTACCAAAAATCATCGGCTCTTTGCCGGAATTTAAATAATCAATTCTTTAAATCCTTAATTCCAGAATTACATATTAATATCACATATTCAATAATTACAATTATGGTATGGTCAAGGAGAGAATACACACTCGAGAAATGCTTAAGGCTTAACTGTTAATTTACTTTAATTCAATTATTTTACTTCAGGGAATTAATTTAATTCAGAAGATCTTGAGAATACATCAGGAGGCTCAGTCCACCGGTACACAAGTCAGTCGAGGCATCGGTTGAAAAGCCACGTGTATACACGATCTTCTTCCACCGCCTACACTTCTTCCACCACGTGTATACACGATCAACCTCAACAGCTTAATTATCTAGAAGCACCGGAATGAACAAGTCTACCGAAATTCTACCAGGGAGGCAGTACGAACGTTCACAGTAATATTCTCAGACCCGTCCAGTGAGTCTAAGCTGGAGACCGGACAAGCAATTCAAAAAATGAACAACCCATATATGCAATCATGAATATGAACATGAATCAAAGATGAAAATTCTTACTAAACAAGTAATTCATAGGAAAACTGGATAAACGAGAATGCCACTATACACCATTATAAGGGCGCTCAAATCGTAGTTTCAATACCGGCAAAAGTTACAATTTTTTTGCGAAAATAAAATTCAAAACGGTAATGTTAATGCATCTTATTTTCCGATTTTTTGATTTTTCTAATTTCTTTGTCTTAGTTTATTATTTTTCATTTTTTTATTTATATAATTAATAAATAATTATATATATATATATTTTTTATAAATGTATGTTAGTCACTGTAATTGGGAAAGTTTTCTAGGATGTTATCGAGTGAAAGTTGATACACTGAGTTGATAATTTTAATAACAAGCTTGGGAGGATATGTATTATTAGTCGCTGTACTCAATAATTCCATAAAATGTGCTAATTTATAATATTCATCACAAATTTTATTGATTCCAAGAGCCTGTTTTATTATAATATTTCTAAATACAGATATATGCAAACAAGAGTCAAAATGTTGAATTTTTGATGTATTAAATTTAAAATCCTGTCTTTTATCATACAAGTTTATAACCATATTACAATTTTGTAAATTTAAATTTAAATCTAAAAAGTTTGCAACATTTGAGTCATTATTACTTGCATTTAATTGTAAATTTTTTGGATACAAGTTTAATTCTATAGGGATATTATTTTAGAATACACATAATATGTCATCTAAATATGTGTATATTATGCAAGCTTGGATTACTGTTTTTTTCATAGAAGAATAAATACAGATTAGCTAACAATGAAGAGGCACCCCCCCTTGTGGGATACCAACCTGTTGTTTGAAAAAAGTACCACCATGTTGAATATAATTCTCATAAAGAGTGATATATATATATATATATATATATATATATATATATATATTTGAAATGTAATAATAAGAATTATGTAAAGATAAAAAAAAAAAATAAAAATACAATTCAAGTAATATTAACATCACCATAGAAGCAAATTCACGGCCATAATGCCGATAAGAGAAAAGAACAGAACCTTCCCAAATTCGATGATTAATCAGAATAAAATTCCTCTTCAGGTCTGAGTATTCAATTCTAATTAACCCAAACAAATGCCTGTTTCAGATTAAGCAATAGTACATTACTATAAATGCTTAAACTCAGACTACAGGCATCAAAAAATGAAAAAATGAAAAAAGGATACATTAAGAAAATTGTATTACCATGATATATATATATATATATATATATATATATATATATATATATATATATATATATATATATATATATATATATATAAACTACCCTTCGTTAACTTTAGGAAAACGACGGGCAATTTTCTAGTTTTTGATATTTAAGGGAGTAGAATTATGCCATTCAACATTTATACCCATTATTTTGAACGATAGACGTCACTACCCATCAACAGCACATGGAGTCCATTTATAGTAATCTATAAAGAAAACAAAAGAATAACAAAAATTATATTCAGTTTTAATTTTGATCATAATATATCCACAAAAAGGTAAAAAAATCATAGAAATACCATCTTCTGTTCTTAAGGTATCGTGTCCCAACAATTAACACACACACTTGGCCACAGGCAGTCTTTCAGAATATTTTCCCTGGGGGCAAATGAAACTTTAAGTGGGAGCAAGGTTTCCGTTTGCCCTATATAGTGTACATCTAAACTCAGTCACATAAATATAAACTAAATTATACAAAATGTCCCCGGGGGCTTCACCCCTCCGGATGTATGCCTGAAGAAACAAACACTGTTTATCCATATTTTAAAAATATTTTAAAATGTGTTTAGGACGTTTTAAAATGTGCTGTTACGTCAAAATATCGAATTTGCAAATTGTCAGGCAAATATGTATTCAGCAGTAACATGGAAAATTAAAAATTAATTATATGTAAATTACAAAATAAACAGCATGTGACTTCGATAAAACGACCTACTCCGGAACAACATATTTTGTCTGTGGTCAGGCAACATGTCTCCCTTTATAGGATATCAAAATAGAATTAAACGCGGGAACAACAGACAAGCAATAAAAGTGGATCAAAAGTTGCCATTTCACCCTTCTCGCTTCGGCTGTTTCCAACAAAACAGGATCGTAAACCCTGAGTTTTACGACGTACAAACGGAATAAAATTCCCGAAAATTATTTTATAGTGAAGCTTTGCCAAATGGAATTAAGGGGAATAAAGACAAAAGAAGACGTTTATTGAGGTAATATGTCAGAAGATGGATAAATTTATAAATTGAGGAAGAATAATTCACGCATTCGTTGGCATGTTTCTTGTAATTTGACAGTGTTTAAAGTGTCAAGATTGTGCTTTAGTTTTTATATTTTTACTGCAATATAAAGTATTAAGTATCGAAATTAAATCTCGCTAAATGTATATTGAAAGTGTTTAAAATATTGTGTTTTAAGGTCATATATCGTTTATTTTAATAGTTAAAAGAAGACGTATATTGAGTTAATATGTCAGAACATGGATTAATTTATAAATTGTGAAAGAATAGTTGACACATTCGTAGGCATGTTTCTTGTAATTTACCATTCTAAAGAGTTTGTCGAGATTGTGCTTTAATTTTAATGTTTTTATGTTAAATTTTATGTTTAATGTTTTAATGTTTTAATGTTAAATTTGACAGTCTTAAAGAGTGTCAAGATTGTGCTTTAATTTTTATATTTTTACTGCAATATAAAGTATTAAGTATCGAAATTAAATCTCGCTAAATGTATATTGAAAGTGTTTAAAATATTATGTTTTAAGGTCATATTTCGTTTATTTTAATAGTTAAAAGAAGACGTGTATTGAGTTAATATGTCAGAACATGGATGAATTTATAAATTGTGAAAGAATAATTGACACATTCGTAGGCATGTTTCTTGTAATTTACCATTCTAAAGAGTTTATCGAGATTGTGCTTTAATTTTAATGTTTTTACTGCAATATAATGTATTTTTAAATATCTAAATTAAATCTCGCGAAATGTGCATTAAATGTGTTTGAAGTATTATATTTCTTTAGTTTATATTTCGATTATTTTAATAGTTAAAAGAAGACGTGTATTGAGTTAATATCTCAGAACATGGATGAATTTATAAATTGTGAAAGACTCATTGGCACATTCGTAGGCATGTTTCTTGTAATTCAAAATTCCAAACAGTTTGTTAAGATTTTGCTTTAATTTTAATATTTTTACTGCAATATAAAGTATTTTTAAGTATCAAAATTAAATCTCACTAAATATGTATTAAATGTGTTTGAAATATAATTTAAGCTTTTACTTCATTTCTTTTAATATTACTCTCCGAATAAAACGGAATCGAACATTTAAAATTTTAAAAACTGTTTAATTTAAGAGTTTGTAAAAGGAATTTGCAGTATAACATTAATTTTAAGATTCATTTTTCACAAAATAAATAAATAAATAAATAAAAATCGAGTTTATTCGAAAGTGAACTTTCGATTTGAATGTTTTTGATTTTGATATAAGTAAAAATCCAGTAAGGCCGTTATTGATTTGTCAATAACGTCATATATCTCAGAAATATGGTCAATGCTAATTTTCGTTCTTTTTGTGCTTCACATATTCATATGCTCTGCATTTTATTTATTTTGCTTTGTTTGCTTCTCATGTTCATATTTATTTCATTTTCTACTTTTCCTTCCTTTTCGTCACACCAGGGTGTGCTAATATATTGATGCTTTTCCATTTATCCGTTTTCTGTTTAGCCGCCTTACATATTATGAAAAAAATTCAGTTCAGTTTTCTCCTCTTAGCTATAGAAAAGTCTAGTTTTCCTATTTTTTGTGTTTACTAGGGGCCTACTCCCCTACCTTATTAACCCGTAACTCGCCTCGCGAGTAGGGAGGCTTCGCTTCCTACTTTCTTTCGCCGGCCGCAGGCGTAATACATCCGTTAGGGGTTCCTTTTTGAGTGACGCTCACTAAACCTGGAGATTCTTTAAATTAACTGAGGGCCCCGAACTCTGATTGGCAACAATATTAAATACAATATTCACACAAATTGCTTATAAACTGTATAAAACAATTTCTCGTCTTGATTCTAAAGAATGTCTTTATACATAACATTATCAATAACTCTTCCGTACTGAAAAACAAGTATTAATGTTTTTTTCTGGTAGCATGTGACAAATGAACCTATAATTTGCCATGTGAAAATATAGGATGTTAAATGAATATTCCTACTCTGTCAAAGGTTTGGCCTTGAGCTTGGGAAATGCTTAAAACTGGTATTTTACTATGTACAAAGATATGATTGATTTAGAGATCTATAAGCAAGGATTATAAACTATAGAGCATAATTTTGAAAAATATGTATTAATTTTTCTGAAAACACAACGTCGCAAATCAATATATAAATGGGAATGTGAGAAAATAGGGCGTTCAATGAATATTCCTACTCTGTCAAAGGTTTGATCTTGAGCTTGTGAAAGGTTGAAAACACTAGAATTTTATTATGTACAAAGATATAATTGATTTAGAGATCTATAAGCAAGGTTTTGGTCAAAATTGTGTTTATTGAGTAACAATTATGTCAATGAGTCTAAATTCAATGAGTCTAAATTCAATGAGTTAAGTGATTAGATTAATGACTCTAATGATTAGATTAATGAGCCTTAGATTATTATGTTTAACAGTAAATGTATATGACATTTCTATGAACGTGTAAATAAATATTTGTTAGCCTAGATAATATATTAGTTATGCGCTTCTTTGATCCCTGCGGCTATTTTGTTTATTATTTTTGTAGCACAATAAGGTAAGTGGATATTCAAAGTAACAAATATATAAGTATAACGAGCTACATAAACTCAATATCATTACTGCTCATATCAGAAAGACATTTCTATTGCAGATAATAGTATCCATGAACCGGTTTCGTAGTCATCAGCATAGAATAGCTGTTAACTGAAATGACAGCAAGAATACCTGCTACTTGATGCAAATTTGTTAACTTCTATGGAAACTGCCAATTCAGTTTTTCCTGGTAGTTGGCAAAAATGTCGAATACAAATTAGCTGCACGAAACTTCCGGAGGCTTAGCTGAAAATCACAAAAACTAACCAGAAAAGGGCGTCCCCCAAAATAAGGAAGCCAATCCATAGATAACAGTATGGATGAACCGGTTTCGCACTTATCATGCGCTCCGCAGCTTAGAATAACCGTTAACTCCTCATATCAGTTTTTTGACAAACTTGAATTATGAACAATATAATATTGACTATTGTTGATTTTTAAACAATCGGCACTTTATTCAAAGTCGATAAATGCTTAGCAGAAACAAATTCTTCTTGAACACATTTTCACTACCCCCTTTTGTTGCTCCCTACATTTTCCCCATCTGTGTCTCTCCACAAGTAGACAAAAAAACTTGACAGAAAATCACATGTTAAAAATACGCTTTCACTCTCTATTTAACTAAGGTTGCTCATTTCTTCTGTTTCCTTCATCCATATCCGTTACAAACTGAAATGAATACAAATCTCCAACCCTCTGAATGTAGATCTGACAGTTGAAAAACCCCTCATTTGTCAAGTTCTTCCCTCTTCTGATAAATACATCAAAATTCACCCTGATCAAATTAGCTCTCACATCACAATAACAATGCACGCACTAGTGAGAACACTCGTATCTGACACCTGCACTATTCTTCTCCCCCCAAATGACCCCCCGGAGGACTATAAAGTGAGGTGGGTTTCCTGGTAGCTATTGCATTTAAGATATATGAGTCTTTGTTAGATACAGAATACAACAATGCTGCTAGAGGAAGGGAGATGTGGTGTTTTTTTGTGTTATTGCATTGTTGGTGATATGAATCTGGTATTATGCAGAATATATGGCTTTCAGTTTGAAAGCTTTTGATATGTAGTTCTATGATCTGATATAGCGAAGTTCTACCATGGTGTGCTGGTGGGGTGTTTTAAAAAGTAATTATAAATATATATTATTTTAACAAGCAAGCGGAGTTAAACCCCCACTATGATTTGTTAAAATATAATGTCCATGCTTTAGATTTTTCACAGAAAATATGAGGGGGTGTGTATCATTGTAATTAGGTAAAACTAGTGAAACGTGGTGACATAACTCGCCTGTAGGAGGCGTTCCAAAAAATTAGTAACACATTATAATTACATGGATACTGTTATCTGCATGGGGGTATAATTCCAAGCTATTGGAAGTTCAAGGTCTGTTGTAAGGCGATGTTGCAGCTCAGTGGCTAGCACGCGAGGATTGCACTCGGATGTGATTCCCGCCTCTACCCAAACTGTCGCCGTGCTCACGCGGAGTACAATCACGTTAAACTTGTGGGTCCTTCCGAAAGGTTGGTGGTAGGAGACGGGGGTACGGTCCCTGTGGTTGTCTCCCCCCACTGGGTTCCTGTCTAAATTGGGTGGCACATCCGGCCGTCCAAACAGATACCTTAAGCCTTTGGGTAGGTCGGATGGTCTGGGCCGAAGAAGATGAAGGGCTGTTATAGGAGTGGGACAGACTAGTATTTAACCCGTAGGGTTTGCACTCGGACGTCTCAAGTTCGATTCCTGGCCCTGCCCAAACCATCCCCATGTTCATGCGGAGTATGGACACGTCCTATATGTGGATTCATATGTCCTTCCGAGAGGTTTGTGGTAGGGAGATGACTGTTCTGTCCCAATAGATACTACCTTCACTGGGTTTCGGTTAAAATTGGGTAACACTTTCCGGCCGTCCAAGCTGATACCTTACACCTTCGGGTAGTTCGGACGGTCTGGGTCGAAGAAGCAGGGATGTTACATTACACATTTTTCATTATACATAGGAAAGGAGGGGTTATGGATTAGAAATAAAGATAAAAGGCTGACTTTCAACATTCAAATGTTCTTTAAAATACAATTTGAATAAATTAATAAATAAAAAAATAACCAAAAGCAAGTTTGTATTTCATTGGTGTAGTGTGATTTATGATGTGCTGGTTTTAGTTGACATAAACCGATCAGTTGCAAAGGCGGCTCATTCTTCTAATCTAACATGCTTGTGTGTAAAATGTATGTATCCACCCTAGCTCAAAAACTACTCAACCAAATTTCATGAAATTTGGTATTGAGTTACCTTTGCATTACCTTGATGATGATTATATCTCTGTACTATTTATAAAATTGCAACCGGTCTTGTTTTTCGAAATGACCTGCAGAAAAAACACTGAAATAAAATATTGCAGATGCTTAAATTAAACGCAGTCTATTCTATGATAAATCGTTATCGAATTATATCATAAAGAAATTTTGCTTAAAACTAAAACTAAGGTGCATAAATGAAGTCTAAGAAACATCATGGGTATTGCCAGCATTAGATTTCCTTTACTTTAATCTGTACTCCAAAAATTATGTTTCAAATGTATGGATTCTTCTCTGTTGGACAGTTAATTTTTAGTGCTATTCTCAGACGTTAAATGGAGCGTTTAAGATCTGCGGCATGTGCGTTTGCTGCAAAGGTATTTTTTTTTTTCTATTTTTCCCCTGACGGTACTCGAAGTCTGAGTGTTATTCTTGGAATGTTTTCTAATCGTCATTGTAAGCGTGAATGTTTTTCTTTCCAATCTTTAAGGAGCTTTTACTTTCTAACGTGTATTTGTTTGACATACTCCTTTAGCAGATTATTACGTTCATCTTTTAAAATGTAACTTTTTTATGGGATTTAAGTACAAATGCTTATAAATCGTAAAAACGTTACTTTAATATTAATTACTTTCCTTTATTTTATTTATTTTATTTATCCAAGAAGACTAGAAGGGGGCGCCACCAGTTGGTGGGGTAACCCGGAAACATATAAAGTGGTAGTCCGACTCCATTTAATTTACCACCATATTTAGATCGAACTCAATGGCTGCACCAATTACAGGGCCGTACTAAATTTTCCCTGTTCATCATCTTTCCGAAGAACTTTCAAATCTACTAATTTTTTTTTACGTGCTTATACTCTGCGTAAACACGGGTATGGTTTATGCAGTGGTGAGGATCATAAGTCTTACTCTCGCCAATCCTCTCGCCTTAACCACTGGGTAATTCCGCCCTTTACTTTCCCAAAATACATAGTATAATGTATTAGGAAAGTATTGTGACAATGTCGTGAATTCGAATTCGAGTTTGGACTAATAAGTTGTCAAAAGCACAAAATTTCTATTTAGTTAAATGCCAAATACAGTGTGCTGTGGATTTTGCACATAAAAAGTGAAGTTACAGGATTATACATGTAAAGTTATATGCTTATTACACCAATTTTTTGTTTTACATATTGTAATTACATCAATATACCTGGCGTTTCATGGAGGTGGTTAAGGTGTTAATTTCTTAACCTGTTTGTAATAGATAAATAATACAAATTGGAAACATGTTTAAAAAATGTAAGCAATCATAGCAGTACAGTTCACTTTCCATGGGGTGTAGTTTTAGAAAAATTATAATTCTAATTTTTTACAGTTACTTTATAGAAAAATGTCCAATTAGGAAAATATTTCCTGCTATTCAATTAGGTATTTACAGAAAGATTGATTTTCATAAATGCACACTTCACGGAGATAATAGTGCAATAGAAAATTGCTACTTAATTCAATATACCAGAAAATTTGAAACATAAAATATTAGTAATACCAAATCGTCACCAAATGTATCATTTAAATATTTAGGTCGAATGATGCAATTTTTTCAAAAATGAAAAAAAAAAAGTGTTTGATTAGCGTTGGAGATCACTCTTACAGGCAAGCAGAAATGTATTGAAATACATTAAATATTCTTAGTATGGATATTTACGAAAATAATATCAAGAAGTAGGTCGTGGATGTGGGTGAAATAACCTGGTTTTCAACCGTCGTTTTATCTCAAGGTTATTATATCTATATATTTTACAATGTTGACTACTATATAAATTTTACAATGTTGACTACTTTAAAAGAAAATGTTTGTTTAAAGTTTGCATTATTCAACCTTAAAAAAGGATATAAATAAATTTAAAAATACAATTATAAATATATTTTAAGTCATTAATTTCTTAATAAAAAATATCTTAGGTTTAATAAAATAATTTAAATTAGTCATATTTTCAATACTGAAATTTTTGATGTATCTGAGGTTGGGAAACACGACTTTAAAATATACATTATATTATGAAAAGAATGAAGCTTACTTATTCACATAAAAAAAGCTAGCATTGCCTGGAATTTAAGATGCAAATCTTTGATTAAAATTCTAGTTGAACTTGTAAGAAGTCTTCGAAAACCAACAAACACTTTAAAAGTACATCTGTTTAAACAAACAAAAAAAAAAAAATCCGCGCGCCTGCAGCGCCACCTTGTGCCGCGCGCTGCAAGTAAACTCTATCTGACGTCACAGATTGTGTTCGTGGCACTCCCCTGGTTTTATCTGATGAATCAATATATGAAATCTGAGGTGAATACGAAAATTGACATCTTGTACAAGACCTTGTAGAACCCAGATAGTCTGCCTCACAAGAATGTTTAGAAGAGAAACTGATTGGCCTGACAGAAGGGAGCTTTTCCAATACCAAGGAAATATAAATTGCTACTACAACTCCACATATCAGGGTTCAAAAATACAAAAGTAAAAGCAAGTCACACACTTGAAAGAACAAGAAATAAAAATTAATTGCTCCAAATAACTTATTCACAATAATAAAAATCTGATGTGGGCAACACATGACTTTCCTTATATAATGTAATGAATTTACTACTTTTACAGTAAAAAAATAGCTTTTCTTATAGTAGATACGAATACTCTTTCCAAGACATTGAATTTTCGGCAATGAGTTGTCATTTTCATTGATTTAGCGAGATTTTCGTTAATTTGGCAACATTTCAAAAAGTCGCCAAGTTGGCTTATATAATGCAATGAATTTGCTACTTTTACAGTTAAAAAAATGTTATTCTTATAGTAAATACTTATATTCTTTCTAAGATATTGAATTTTCGTCAATGAGTCGTCATTTTCATTGATTTAGCGTCATTTTTATTAATTTGGCGAGATTTTTGTTAATTTGCCAACAATTAAAAATGTCGCCAAGTTGGCGATATTCCGCCAAATCGTCGCCAAAATCTCGACAAGCGTTATGGATGGAGAAATAAGTTATTCTTACAGCCGATAAATGACTATTGACGTCCAAATACAAAAGTGTTACTCAAAGTATCTTTTTTCATGAATAGAATGAGCTAGTTCCACGAGAATGATGTCACCCAATTTATCGCATGGCACTACATATGAAAAGTGAACATGTTTCTCAATAGGAAATATTTTTTTTTATTTTATATGACTTTTTGATAATTTATTTGAAAAATGTACAATATCTCGAGAACGGTTCATGTTAGCGTTCTAAAATTTATGTTAATCGTTTTCTAATGAAAAATTACATAAGAAATGTCTATTCTCGTAACTTTATTAGTGGTTTTGATTTTTTGACGATATTTAGGCGGGTTCTGAACATTCGATTGCACATAAAAACAATAGGCTTCCAGTGTTTATAGATTGTGATTTTTGTACCAAATTTGGTTCGAATCGGTCCATTCGTTCGTCAGTTATCGTCTCCACAGGCTCACTGACACACACACACACACACACATACACACACACACAGACATCACTTCAAAAATGTTTGATTCGTGATCAGGGATGCTTGAAACGTGCTCTCCCGTCGAAAACTGGAATTCGAATTTTCGACCCCGTCACAATACTTTCCTTATACATTATGTATATAAGGAAAGTAAAAATCTGGCGTAGGAATCTAGTGACTTTCCCTGCAGATTCGTATCTACGTTCTCTTCATTTCTTCAATGTTTATTGAAATTGAGTTTAATTGCACAAAATAGCACCCATAATTATTTTAAAATACACTGAATTTGCACTTTTAATTACTCAATTTTTACTTTCATTTGATAGCTGTACATATTTTCAAAGGTGGCCCTGCAAAAATGAGCAAAAACTAAAATATCTCGAGAGCGGCTAGTCCTAGAGTACTGGGGTTGGTCTGATTGTTTTTGTCGTCAAACATTGCGTATAAAATAAACATGTAATTAATATATTTGAACATGCGTAGTGTTTTAGTTTTAGATTTGACGATCTTTACGGGTAATTTCGCAAAAAATGGCAAGTTTTTTTTTCCGAATTGTACCAAAATCTAATCAACAACAGATTAACCTTCAAGTTACTTATCTACCGCATGTTGTGAAATTCGGTCTATTAGTTTTTCAGCAAGAGTTGATACAGTCGATTTTTAAGGTCGTTTTGCAAAAGACGGCATGTTATTTCTTTCCCAGCAATACATGGTAATGTATAGGGAAAGTATTGGAATCATGCCGAAAATCGCAACTCGAGTTTTCGACGGATCTACACGATTCGAGACCTCTAGAATACGAAAAAACATTTTTAGCGTGACGTCTGTGTGTCTGTCTGTCTGTCTGTGCAGCTTTTCTATCCACTCTAACTAAAAAACTAATCGACCGAATTTCTCAAAATTCGGTAGGTAAGTCATTTGTGGGCGAGTCTGGTGCTGATTAGTTTTGGGTACGATTCAGGATAAAAGAACCCGCCTTCTTTTGCAAAATGGCCCGCAAAAGTTTGTATCCACTCTAACTGAAAAACTAACGGACCGAATTTCACAAAATTCGGTAGATAGGTCACTTACGAGTCACCCTAGTGGTGATTAGATTGAGGTACAATTCGGAAAAAAATAACCTGCCTTTTTTTACAAAATGGCCCGCAAAAATTGTCAAAATCTAAACTAAAAAGCTACGTATGCTCAAATATATCCATTAAATGTTTGTTTAACACATAATTTTTAACGAAGAAAAGAATAAGACCAACCCCATTACACTAGGACTAGCCGTTCTCGAGATATATTTGTTTGTTTTTTTTGTATTTTCTCCACGCCACCTTTAAAAATACGTCCAGTTATCAAATGAGAACGAAAATTGAATTAAAATTGAATTAAATTTAATTAAAATAAAAATAACGTGGATATAAGTCTGCAGGGAAAGTCATGTGCTGCCCACATCAGATTTTTTTACTCCGAATCGTTCCGCATGCTAATCAAACCAGGGTCACTCACGAGGAACATGAATAACAAATTTTACGAAATCCGGTCAATTAGTTTCTCAGCTAGAGTGGATACAAGGTCCGCACAGACGCACACAGAGACGTCACGTTATATGCTTACATTGTACACACACACATTTCACACACAGACGTCACATTAAAAAACATATTTTTCATATTCTAGAGTTCCCAAAACGTGTAGATCAGTTAAAAACTCGAGTTCCGATTTTCGGCATGATTCCAATACTTTCTCTGTACCTTACCATGTCTTCCAGGGAAAGTAAAAATCCGATGTGCTTTCGCTGCAGACTCAAATTCAGTTTTTCTTTATTTCTTTAATAATTCATTAAACTGAGTTTAATTGCACAAAATAACACTAAATTTGCATTCAATTTTTGTTTTTATTTGGTAATTGGACATTTTCCCGATAGCGGCGTAACAAAAAAGCAGGAAATCTCAAATATCTTGTGAACGGTTAGTCCTAAAGTATAGTGGAGTGTGTTATATTCTTTTCTTCGTCAAAAATTGCATTCGTCAAAAAAGCATTTAATTGCATAGGTAGACTTTTTTTTTTTTTTTTTTTTTTTTTTTAGATTTTGGCGATTCTTGCGGGCCATTTCGTAAAAAAAGGCATGTTTTTATTTTCCAAATCGTACCAAAACCGAATCAGCACCAGAGTATCCCAAAAGTAACCTATCTACCAAATATTGTGAAATTTGATCAATTAGTATTTTAGCTAGGGTGGATACATGAAATTTTTGCGAGCCATTTCGTAAAAAATGCGGGTTCCTCTTTTCCGAATCGTACCAAATTCTAATCAGCACCAGAGAATCCAACAAGTAACTTATCTACCAAATTTTGTGAAATTTGGTAAATTAGTATTTTAGCTAGAGCGGATAAATGAAATTTTTACGTGCCATTTCGCAAAAAAAGGCCGGTCCTGTTTTTACGAATCGTACCAAAACTAATCAGCACCAGGGTCATATCCAAGTGACTAACCTACCAAATTTTATGAAATTCGGTCCATTAGTTTTAGAGTTGGAGTGGATACTTACATTGCACAGACAGACAGACAGACACACAGAGACAGACAGACACGCAGGCACACACACAGACGTCTCGCTAAAAATAGGTTTTTCGTAATTTAGCTAGTCATAGAGGTCTTGAAACGTGTAGATCCGTCGAAAACTCGATTTACGATTTTCGATATGATTCCAATACTTTCCCTATACATTACCATGTCTTCCAGCTAAAGTAAAATCATCTGATGTGGACAGTACGTGACCTTCCCTGCAGATTCAAATCCATTTTCCCTTTATTTCATAGATAATTCAATACATTGAGTTTATTTTCACAAAATGGCACGCACAATTATTTGAAATTACACGGAATTTGTTCTTTTAATTCAGTTTTCGTTTTCATTTGATAACTCGACTTATCCTCAAAACTGGCGTAGCAAAAATGCGAAAAAACTAAAATATTTCAAGAACGGCTAGTCTTAATGTAATAGGGTTGCTCTCATACTTTCGATAATAAAAAATCTATTGTGGGCTGCACATGACGTTCCTTATATAACGCGATGAATTTACTACTTTTACAGTAAAAAAAAAGATTATTTTTATAGTAGTTATTTATATTCTTTCCAAGATATTGAATTTTCGTCAATAAGTCATCATTTTCCATGTCGTCATCATCAATGAGTCGTCATTGATGTAGCGCCATTTTCATCCATTTGGCGAGTTTTTCGTTAGTTAAGCAACATTTAAAAATGTAGCCAATTTGGCGACATTCCATTAAATGCGTTGCCAAAATCTCGCCAAGCTTTATGGACGAAGAAATAAGTTATTCTTAGAGCAGATAAATGACTATCGGCGTTCTACAAAAGTATTAAAGTATCTTTTTCCATGAACGGAACGAGCTAGATTCACGAGAATGGTGTCTCCCAATTTATCGTATGGTATGGCATATGAAAAGTGAACATCTTTCTCAATATGAAATATTTTTTTTTTATTTTATATGACTTTTTGATAATTTTTTTCAAAAATGAAAAATATTTCAAGAACGGTTCATGTTAGCGTTCTAAAGTTTATGTCAATCGTTTTCTAATGAAAAATTACATAAGAAATGTCTATTTGCGTAACGTTATTAGAGGTTTTGATTTTTTGACGATTTTGTCAAAATTTCACTCGAAAATTTAGGGAGGTTCTAAACATTGCGTATAAAAACAATAGGCTTACACCGTTTACAGATTGTGATTTTTGTTCCAAATTTCGTTCGACTCGGTCCATTCGTTCGTCAGTTATCGTCTCCACAGTCTCACTGAGACATGCACACACAGACATCACTTCAAAAATGTTTGATTCGTGATCAGGGATGTTTGAAACGTGCTCTCCCGTCAAAAACTCGAATTCGAATTTTCGATCCCGTTACAATACTTTCCTTATACTCTTGTATATAAGGAAAGTATTGTAACGGGTATAAGGAATTGTATATAAGGAAAGTAAAAATTACGTATAAAACAAGTATTTAATTGTGCGTTTGATCACACCTAGTCTTTTATTTTAGATTTTGAAGATTTTTGCCGGCAACTGCGGGCTTTTTTTCCGAATCTTACCGAAATCTAATCAGTAACCTACAAGTGACTTTTCTACCAAATTTTGTAAAATT
Organism: Amaurobius ferox; assembly: GCA_951213105.1. Taxonomy (NCBI): domain Eukaryota; kingdom Metazoa; phylum Arthropoda; class Arachnida; order Araneae; family Amaurobiidae; genus Amaurobius; species Amaurobius ferox. Next base: position 20,869,621 of record OX578153.1, read on the forward strand.
CGGTCAATTAGTTTTTCAGTTAGACTGGATTCAGACAATTTTTGCGGGCCATGTTGCAAAAAAATGAAGGTATATTTTATCCTAAAGTATACCAAAATCTATTCAGCACCAGGGTCACCCATAAATGACTTGCCTACCAAAATGTATGAAATTTGCGCAGTTAGTTTTTCAGTTAGAATGGATATATACATTGCACAGACAGATGCACAATCACATACACATACGTCACTCTAAAAATAATTTATTCGTATTCTAGAGGTCTCAAAACGTGCAGATCTGTCGAAAACTCGAGTTGAGATTTTCGATATAATTCCATTACTCTCCCTATACATCGCCATGTATTGCAGAGAAAGTAAAAAGGCCACACTATAATGAGAATAATGAATGCATAGGAATAATAGGCCAACACGATACCCAAAAATTAAAAAATAATAATAACAATTAATAATATATACACAAAATAGATTTATATATATGTTAAAACAAGGAATTATCCAATAAGTAAATCCATACTAGACAATTAGTTATTAAAAATCTCCATCAAAATCAATATTAAGAGCTGAGATATCAAAAACTGAAAGGACACTATGTAAAAAAATCTGATATGGGCAGCACATGACTTTCCTTATATAATGCAATGAATTTACTACTTATATAGTTAAAAAATGTTATTCTTATAGTAGATACTTATATTCTTTCCTGGATATTGAATTTTCTTCAATTAGCCTTCATTTTCATCGATTTAGCGACATTTTTATCCATTTGGCGAGATTTTCGTTAATTTGGCAACATTTAAAAAAGTCGTCAAGTTGGCGACATTCCTCCAAATTCGTCGATAACATATCGTCAAGCGTTATGAACTGAGAAATATGTTATTCTTACAGCAGATAAATGACTATTGGTGTTCAAATACAAAACTATTACTCAAAGTATCTTTTCTCGTGAATGGAACGAGTTAGATCCACGAGAATGATGTCACTACATTTATCGCATGATATTACGTATGAAAAGTGGACATGTTTCATAAGAGTTAATATATATTTTTTAATTTATAGCATTTTTTGATTATTTCAAAAATGTGCAATATCCCGAGAACGGTTCATGCTAGCGTTCTAAAATTTATGTCATTCGTTTTCTAAGAAAAAATTACATACGAAATGTCTATTTGCGTAACTGTATTAAAGGTTTTTCTTTTTTGGTGACTTTTTAAAATTTCACTCGAAAATTTAGGGGGGTTCTGAACATTCGATTGTGTTTCAAAATAATAGGCTTCTAGTATTCACGGATTCTGATTTTTGTACCAAATTTAATTCTAATCGCTCCATTCGTTTGTGAGATATCGTCTCCACTGACTTACTGACACATACACACACACTTTCACACGCACACAGAGACATCATCTCGAAAATGTTCGATTCGTGATCAGGGATGCTTGAAACGTGCTCTCCCGTCGAAAACTCGAATTCGAATTTTCGACCCCATGACAATACTTTCCTTATAAGTTATGTATATAAGGAAAGTAACAAGAGAAGGATATGGAAATAAGCAAATAATACAAAGTCCCAAGCAAAATAATTAACAATCCCAGAGGAAATCGAATTAGGGAACTCAACTAGACCGCACTATCCGGAAGACACCAAGTACAGGATCAAAAGGAAATATCCCTCAAACAATGAAAACCCAAGAAGAAGACAAAATTGAAGTTCAAATTCCCCTGCATTTTTGGAATTATGTCTATTGCATGCTGTGTAGACAATAAATGATTCAGATATTTGCGAATTGCTGTAAAAAGACGCAATTTAAATATTATTTAAATAAGCAGCTGAAAGAGCTTAAATAGCTAAAAATGACTTGTCTAATTTCGTTGATTTGCATGTAACTCTGATACAATTTGCCTTAGGCTTATAAGATGATTGACAGAAATTTAGCTATTCTTAATTTTATAGAGTCTCTAATAAGAATTAAATTTTTTAACTTTTTATATTTTCACGAATTGTCAAAAGAAATTTATGGAATTTTTTTATTAAAATATCAGGGATGTCAGTAATATTTTAAATTGAGAATTTTGTAGAGGGACCATATGAAAATGTAGATGTTGCTGAAAATACGTAGAAGAGAACTAGCTGTAATGTTATGATTGTTTACATTTTTTAATAAATTTTTCAGTTAACATGTATCTCTAATTTTCATTAACATTATCTCTTACAGAGAAAAACATAAATCTCATTAACACCTATCTATCTCTAATATATAAAAGCATAAACCTCATTTTGAAACACCCTCTAAATGTAAAGGGGTATTGTACGCATTGCTATAGACCCCGTGAGAAAACTGTATCCACAATATTGTGATGCTTTAAATACAATGATAACTTTAAAATTACTTAGTTTTATGGAACAAACTACATGCTCTATATAAGCATTAGTATATGCGATACGAACCATATTTATTAAACATATTAGATGATAAAAAATACCAAAAGAATATATTTTGAAAATAAATTAATTGCCTATGACTAGATTTGTAGAAGATCAATGTTTCAAAGCTGTTTTAATGACTGAGGGTGATGATTAAGATTCAAATAGGAGTTGTTAAATTTTCGAATCCACATTCTTAAAAAGCGTGCGATCATGAATGTAAGTAAGTACGACTTAATTCTCGCGAATTTTTATAATTATAATATAACACATGTGAATTTAAAATATCCATTATACAACATTAAATTTATAAATATATTCAGCCATCATTTATTTCTCATGGCACACTTTTTCTTCAAAGATCATAAAATAAATTATACGGTGTTTCTTCCTTATCATTTTACATTTAAATATATTATTCAAATATGTTATATAATTACATATGAAAAGCATGTTTAAAGTAACACAAACGATACGAAAAATTACTGATGCGCAAATATATTGGTTCATTATAACTCTCATTATCAACTTTCATTATAACTTTCATTTATCATAAAACGTATCTTCACGATCATTTTACACCTAAATTTATTGATCAAATCTCTTATATATCTACATATGAAAGCTATCTTTATAGTAACATAAACGATATGAAGAATTACTGGTGCATATATATTTCGGTTCTAGTTCTGAATTATTCTGTAAGCATGTATGCAGTACGATTCAATAACAACATTCGCTAGAAGTTTCATTAATCATACATACAACGTATCTTCACGATCATTTTACATCTGTATTTATTGATCAAATCTCTTATATAACTACATATGAAAGTTATCTTTATAGTACCATAAACGATATGATGAATTACGGATGCATATATATATTTCGGTTCTGGTTCTGAATTATTCTGCAAGCACGTATGCAGTGCGACTCAATAACAATATTCGTTAGAAGTTTCATTAAGCATACATACAACGTATGTTCACCATCAATTTACACCTAAATATATTGATCAAATCTCTTATATAACTACATATGAAAGCTATCTTTATAGTAACATAAACGATAGGAAGTATTACTGATGCATATATATTTTGGTTTTAGTTCTGAATTATTCTGCAAGCATGTATGCAGTACTACTCAATAACAACAGTCGTTAGAAGTTTCATTAATCATACATACAACGTATGTTCACGATCATTTTACACCTAAATGTATTGATCAAATCTCCTATATAACTACATATGAAAGCTATCTTTATAGTAACATAAACGATAGGAAGTATTACTGATGCATATATATTTTGGTTTTAGTTCTGAATAATTCTGCAAGCATGTATGCAGTACGACTCAATAACAACATTCGTTAGAAGTTTCATTAATCATGCATACAACGTAACTTCACGATCATTTTACATCTAACTATATTATTCAAAACTGTTATATAACTACATATGAAATACATTTTTAAAGTAAGATAAACGGTGTGAAAAACTACTGATGCACAAACTTTTTGGTTCTAGTTCTGAATTATTCTAAAAGCAGGTACGATTCAATAGCAACTTTCATTAGAAAGCATAACTAGTTTGTAGCAACACTCTAAGACTAATAACAGAATCTTCTATTGCTCCGCCTTATTAAATTTTCACGCCCGCGTGGGGCAAAGAACAACTCTACTTCAGAAATCGTTTATTATTCTGCCCCAGAAACCTGCTCTACCGGAAATGTCTTCGATTTTCCGGAGATTAAATCGAAGCTTTAGGAAAATGCTCAAAAACTCGATTATCGAAAACACAGAAGGAATACAGCAAATTTGAGTGCAGTAAAATAGAGGCACGTTTCATTTATTGTTAGTTTCTTTCCTATACTTGGGAAAAGTGTAATTCATGTGAAATTAGGTTTCTACAGATGACGGTTAATTTAAATGTCAGTCGCAGGTGTTATTTATGGTGTTTCAGATCGCCGGTGTGTTCATGTTCTGTTTATTCCTTCTCTTTCATTTACAAAATTTTAGTGTCAGTGATATTCGAAATTTGGATGTTGTTCGTACGTTTTCTTCAAAGAGTCCTACTTAGTGGGAAAATGTTAGTCGCAGGTGTTATACAGGGTGGCCATGGCCAACGGCCGTACCGTGCTGAAAACACCGGTTCTCGTTAGATCACCGAAGTCAAGCAGCATCGGGCGCGGTTAGTACTTGGTGGGTGACCACCTCGGAACACCGCGTGCTGTTGGCCATCTCGGGTGCGGTATCCCCGTGGTTTGCGCGCTAGATTTGCACGCTACCACAAATGCCGCCGTGTTCATGCGGAGTACGATCACGTTAAACATGTGGGTCCGTAAGTCCTTCCGAGAGGTTGGTGGTAGGGGAAGGAGGGTACGGTCCCTGTGGATGCCTCCCCCACTGGGTTCCGGTCTAAATTGGGTGGCACTTCCCGGCCGTCCATACAGTTACCTTACACCTTTCTGGTAGGTCGGACGGTCTGGGTCTCAACAACAACAACAGGGTGGCCATAATTAAAGTACAGGTATTTGGAGCCCGATAGTGAGAAAACTTTTGGGCCAAACTCAAATTTGCAGTAAATACTATTTAAACCATGGGGTTTTGATTTTTAAAAGAAAAAAAAATCAGATTTTTGCCACCGCAGGTCAGAGTAGCGCTGTAAGGTCAATTTTTGGAACAAATTAGGCATAGGACGTACAGAAAGTTAACATTTTACATGCATTTTGAAAATAACATCACATTTACATTTTATACGTATTAATACATTTTATATTTACATTTGCATCTTACATTTACATAGTATGACTTTAATTTTTATTTTGGCATCATTCACATGTATGGTTCAATATGTTTTCCTAGCATATGTTCCAAAATGTGCATTCTCTGAACAACATTCTCTACTGTAGAATGCAGCAGATCTCCGTTGATTTGCTTGACGTGCAATGTTATTCATGCCTTCAAAGTGGCTAAATTATCCACATTCCCTTGGTATACCAAGCTCTTTAAATGGTCCCATAATCAAAAGTCACAAGGGGCCAGATCAAACGAACGGGCTGACCACTTCATAGGAAACGCTCAACTAATTATTCGATTGTTGGTAAAATGCTGTCGTAGGACATCCTGTACGCGCAATCCAATATGAGGGAATGCTCCATCCTGCATAAATATCATAGATTCAAGCTGTTAAAGTTGCGGAATAACAAAGTTCGGCAGCATTATACAATACCTCTCATCATTGACGGAACTCTCTCTACTTCCTATGCCTATTTTATCTCAAAAATGGACCTTGCAGCGACACTTTGGCCCACGATGGCAAAAATCAGAACTATTTTTTTTTCTTTTAAAAATAATAACCTTATTGTCTAAATAGTAATTACTGTAAATTTGGTTGAGTTTGGTCCAACAGTGTTCTCATTATCGGCTCTAAACACCTCTACTTTAATTATGGCCATCCTGTATATAGCGTTTCGGATCGCCTGTATGTTCTTGTTCTGTTTATTCTTTTTCTTTCTTTTCCCCGATTTTGGTATCGGTGATGTTCAATGTTTGGATGTTGTTCTTGTTTTGCTTATTCTTTTTCAATCTTTTCCCAGATTTTATTGTCGGTGATGTTCAATGTTTAGATGTTGTTCTTGTTTTGCTTATTCTTTTTCATCTTTTCTTGGATTTTAGTGTCGGTCATGTTCAATGGTTGGATGTTGTTCTTGTTTTGCTTATTCTTTTTTAATCCTTTCCCGGATTTTAGTATCTGTGATGTTCAATGTTTGGATGTTGTTCTTGTTTTGCTTATTCTTTTTCAATCTTTTTCCGGATTTCAGTGTCGGTGATATCCAATGTTTGGATGTTGTTCTTGTTCTATTTATTCTTTTTTAATTCTTTCTTGGATTTTAGTGTCAGAGATGTTCCATGTTTGGATATCGTTCTTGTTCTGTTTATGCTTTTTAATCCATTCCAGGATATTAGTGTCTGTGATATTCAATGTCTGGATGTTGTTCTACTTATGTTTTCTTCAAAAAGCCCTGCTGAGTAAGAAATTTTTTCTTCCCGGTATCTCAGATAGTTTATATATGATTAATAGGTAAATAAACCTGATGTGGTTAGCACATGAATCTTCCTGCATAATGAAATGACTTTACTTCTTTTACAGCAAAATAGTAGAGTACCAGATCCAAAACACAAAGATTTTAACAATAAATTAAAATCAGGTAAATTAGAATTGCAACTTTGCTTTTGGCAGCATTTAAGTCAAAATACAATGACTTATTCATACTTGCGTGCAAAATTCTCATCAAAATGCAATGGGCTTACCATTAGCCCATGAAATAAATTACCATTTACGAATTCCATGGTGTCAAAATACAAAACTATTACAAAAAGTAGCTTCTTTCATTATTGGAACGACCAAGATTCACGAGAATGATATTAACAGATTTGTCGCAATTTATTGCTTATAGACAAATGAACATATTTGACGATGCTTACTACTTTTACAGTTTTATGCAATTTTTTTTATAATTTTTTTAAAGCGTGCAATATCTCGAAAATGGTTTGTGCAAGCACTGTAAAGTCATTATTTTCCAAGGAAAAATTAAGTATGGAATGTTTATTTTTTATTTGTTTTACAGTTTTGCAGGTCTTGATTTCTACTGTTTGTTTCAAAAATTCAATTGAAATTTAATGGATTCACCTGTTAAATATTAAGTTTAAAATCAATAGGGTTGTAATTTTCACTAATTATAATGTTTGAACAAATTATTTTTGAAATTTCGAAATTCTTCGTTTGTTCGTACGATATCACGTCCATGCTCAATGTTACTCACACTAATATGACCACAAACGCACTAACATGCATACACATCATCTCTAAAACGCTCAATTCGAGTTCGGTATGTTTAAAACGTGACATTTATTCTATGTGTCATACGCATTACAGTATTTCATCAAATTTGCACACCATCTTGATCCAAATAACTACTACAATTTGAGAATTATGTATTATTTGCATTCTCCAGCAACCTTTTTTTTCCAGAATTTCATTCTATTTTTCAAAGTTTTAAACGCGCTTAAGGAAATCCTAAAAAAACACTATAGAAAACAAAGGCAAAGAAAAAAAAATTCCGAGGTAATGTTTGGCACAGTTTCACATTGAAGACACTCACAATTTTAATGGATTCTACAATGTGCATTTCAAAAATTACGATTCAACCGTAAGTACTTTTTTTAGGTGAGCAGTTCATTTTAAATGTCACTCGCATATATCAATCATAGTGTTAGAGATTTTAAGAAGGAACCTTTGCGCTAAGACTTTTTCTTTTTTTTTTATCATTTTCTTAATTCTTAGCGTTTTTAGCATATGAAATTAGGATGTTATTCTTGGAATGTTTATCTTCATATATATCGTGTCAGCGCAAATGTATTTTTCTCGCCATTTAAATACTCTGATTTGTCCGTATATTTGTTAACGGATTTTCCATATTGTGAGGAATTGTTATAGTAGATATACATAATACAAACACATTGATTTATCTGTCTGTTTATTTATCCATCTCTGGGCAACGCTGCTTCAAAACGTTGCCAAACGTGTTTCAATCACGGGTAAACATTTAAATTTAGATACTAACCCAGACCATCAGCATTTCTATAACCCTCCACATCAACACTGAATTTTTCCGATCTCCCATTGCCGTTCCAAGTTCACTGCTGCTTGGTCTCAGTATTCGTATTAAAAACCGGAGTGTTCTTCTCAGCTAATTAAATTTTTGCTTGAGCGGAGTTCGTTTTTGTTTTCTTTCCCTATTATTTTTTCTTTTGAGTGGTGTCAGCAGATTTAAATTTAGATTTTAAAACATTAGAAAAAAAAAAACAGTTTTTGACATTCAAAATAAATTTTATTTCTCAAATGTGTTGGTCAATGGAAAATGACGAGGATAGAAAAGGTCGGATGCACGGAGAAAGAGTAAGAAGATGGCGATCACGCCAAAGGCAAGAATCCTTGGAAAAATTCGGAATGAAAAGGCTGTAGCGTATCGGCTGCAAATTGAGCAGGGAAGTCTACAGCAATCTCAAATCAATCGTCAAATTGATAAAAATGACGCCAAATGGGAGGTAATGACTTGCAAATTCTGAATTCCGTCGTATAACGGGCATGCCTTCTAGTACTTTATAGTGATGTAACAGCAAAATTTCCAAGATTGTTTAAGTTTTAATTTTATGTGTAAAGTATCATATTCTAATTTATATGTAAACTAGAACAAATTAACCGTGTCCTACATAATCACTCACTACTTAAATAATAAAGACATAAACAACTCAATTTTCAAATCCTCTGTTTTAAAATAAAATAATTCCCCCGCTTTCCCCCCCCCCCCCATGAGCAGCCATTTCAAAAATACAACAATAACACTCGCCATTATTACGTCTAAATAAGATTTTTTGATATGACTTAAGTAAGCGTACAACAAATAGATGAAAACGCATAAAGTCTAAAAAAAATTCCTGTACTTCAGAAGTAAAATAAAGATAAAATATTGGTATTTCAGCGAGTTTTCATCAGTCAAATTTTCATTAGTCAAATTTTCAGGGAACACTTATAATATTGATATAATTATACATTCCGAACTATGAAAACTTATCCGTGAATTTAAAATTTACGAATTTAGAAAATAGGAAATAAAATAACACTCCAACACTGTTTTCTAAAGTGTCGTTAGCTGACCATCTGCGAAATTTTATCTTTAATCGTCTAAACGAAATAGCAATGATTTTAAATAGAAATCTCAGCGGAATTTAGGTTTTAAATAATCATTACTTTAAAAACATTTCAAATAACTGAAAACAAAAAAGAAACAACGACGAAGTCTGTCGTTTCGGAAGTTCAGTTACCTCTGTATCGATTTTCGTGGCTGTCGGAAGCTCAGATTTTCCGCTACGAAGATACAGTCAGACAAACGTTTTCTTTCACTATGTAAGATGGCAGAATTAAGTAAATAGTTATAGATCTAACGAAAATTTCTGTCTACACCATTTTAATTATGGCAGTCTTACAGAAGAAATGTTAATATTAAAACAGTTGAAGGAAGAAATAGTAATTGCATTTACACCCAAAAAATTATATTATACCAGTGTTAGGATATTAGAAGTTCTCATGGAAAATACCTAAAAATTAATACAAACAAGATTTTTTTATGAAAAAATGTCAGTGTTTTGAAAATATTAAAGCCTTCTAATCGGCAGGCGCTACAACGTTTCATGTGAATGACATTTTGTAAAATAAAATTCAACTTTTGCAAAATCGAAAACACAAAGAACTCGATCCGAAATCAGATTGCATACACTTGAAGGTCATTCAAAGAGCTACAGAGTCTTGTTTGTTGTTTATAGCTCTCACATTTAATTTAAGATATAAGTATTACAAACTTCTATAGTAGTCTATATTAGATTTGAAGATTTTTTCGGACCATTTCGCAAAAAAAGGCAGGTTGCCTTTTCCGAATTCTACGAAAATTCAATCAGTACCGGGATAACATACAAGTGACTTATCTACCAAATTTTGCAAAATTTGGTCTATTAGTTTTTCAGCTAGAGTGGATATAGTAATTTTTGGGGGCCATTTAAAAAAAGGCAGGTTCTTTAATCCCGAATCGCACCAAAATCTAATCAGTACCAGGTTCACCCACAATGGACTTACCTATCAAATTTTATGAAATTCGGTTGACTAGTTTTACTTAATAATTTAGTTATTTATATTTTAATTCATAGTTTCATATACTATTTATTATGCTTTTAGTATCTTTATGTTAAGTCCATAAGAAATACCACTTTTGTTTGTTTGCTTGTCTGTCACACTGCAATTTGGCAACAAACTTTACTTGATGCAAAATTTGAAGCAATGATACCTTAATAATAATTCAATATCGATAACGTTGTGTGTCTATTAGTGTATCAGTGTCTATTTGAGTATAAGTATGATAAATCTGTAGGTCCAAAAATCCATCTGAGACGTTATAGGTCAAGGGAAGAATAGTGCAGGCTCTGTGGCTAACACATCCACTAGGATCCGGTCAAAATTAGGTGGTATTAGGCAAAGTCAGACTTAGCGTGTCTGGGAATTTTAATCAAAGAAGCTGCATTCTTTCCCTATTTACTAGGAATTTTGGCCTTATAGACTTTTTTTGAACTGGCTTCAGACAAATGGGGTTAGTAAAAACAACACACTTTAACTAAGAAAATATAAAGTGTGAGATCAGAAATAGATCTCACACTGTTTAGGTGAGACAGTTTTATGTACATTATTTATTGTGTTATGTTTTATGCACATTATTTATAACATCGGACAATACCTCCAGTCTCAATGACGTCAGGGTTTGCAGCACGTGAACCGAAGGTCAGATAAAACCATAAATTTAGAGGTGTCAAAACAGAAGAGGGGTCGAACCCTTAAGAAAATGTGAAGTAACAACATTGGATGGAAAGATTATCCAATGGAGAAAGTACTTATAGCGTCACACTGAATGCCGCAAATCAGAGCAAAGGGGGAATGTCAGTCCCGAGTCAAAAGAGCCACAACAGGTGACTTAAGAACGACACTTGTTGAATAGTAGTTCGAGATCCTTACAAGAAGAACGATGACTTAGAAAATATAGCACGACGACTAGAGTGAAAACAAGATAGAAAACGTTGACTTGGTTAATACTGACTTAAAATAAGAACAATAATACTTGAGTTATGCCAAGCACGAGGACTAGAGATGCAGTGTTTCGTAGATGTTCCAAAATAATGACTAGATCTATTGATTTGTGCAGTGCGATTAATTTAGGCGATTAATAACGGCCAGTATGAGTGACTGATGCAAGCATTATGGTCGATGGTCAAGGCCGAAAGTGAAGATATGTGTTCCTCAAATATTTACAGGTCATCAAAACATTTTAGTTAATTTAAGTCGTCTCACATTGTCTCTCTCAGCCGAAATAATAAGAGTAATTGTTGTAATTAAATAATTGAGTGTGTTATGTTGTTAATACATGATTTATTGTTAAGTTAAAATGGTGTAATCCATTTAGTACTATATTCATTAATAATTCTTTTATAGAACTCGCGCGAAAGATAAATAATTGCAGGGTTATAGCGGGCACACATATCGCAAAGTCAAAAATCTGATGTGGACAACACATGACTTCCCTTATATAATGCAATGAATTTACTACTTTTACAGTAAAAAAATAGGTTTTTCTTATAGTAGATATATTTATATTCTTTCCAAGATATTGAATTTTCGACAATTAGTCGTCATTATCATTGATTTAGCGTCATCTTAATCCATTTGGCGAGATTCTCGTTAATTTGACAACATTTCAAAAAGTCGCCAAGTTGGCGACATCCCCTCCAAAATCGTCGCCAAAAGCTCGCCAAGCTTTACTGACGGAGAAATAAGTTATTCTTATAGCAGATAAATGACAATTGTCGTTCAAATACAAAAGTATTACTCGAAGTATCTTTTCTCATGAATGGAACGAGCTAGATCCACGAGAATGATGTCACCAAATTTATCGCATGGTATTACATATGAAAAGAGAACATGTTTCTCAATAGGAAATATATTTTTTTTATTTTATATGACTTTTTGATAATATGTTTGAAAAATGTGCAATATCTCGAGAACGGTTCATAGCGTTCTAAAATTTATGTTAATCGTTTTCTAATGAAAAATTACATAAGAAATGTCTATTTGCGTAACTTTATTAGCGATTTTGATTTTTTGACGATTTTTTTAAAATTTCAAAATTTAGGGGGTTCTGAACATTCGATTACGTTTAAAAACAATAGACTTCCAGTGTTTACGGATTGTGTTTTTTGTACCAAATTTCGTTCGAATCGGTCCATTCGTTCGTCAGTTATCGTCTCCAAAAACTCACTGACACACACACACACACACACACACACACACACAGACATCACTTCAAAAATGTTTGATTCGTGATCAGGGAAGCTTGAAACGTGCTCTCCCGTCGAAAACTCGAATTCGAATTTTCGACCCCGTCACAATACTTTCCTTATACATTATGTATATAAGGAAAGTAAAAATGAGTTCCACTATGTACGATTTTACGGCCATGTTAAGATATATATTATATGTTAATAATAATTAAGCTAAAAGTTTAACTTTAAGTATTATTTTTCTAAATAGTTATCACATAAAGTAATTGCGTTTTGTTGGGGATTAATATAGTAATTAATTTCAATTTATGGTCGTATCGATAGAGTTGTGTGTCTACTAGTATCTCTGTATCTATCGTGAGATTAAGCATAATAAATCTGTAGATCCGAAATTCTATCTGAGAGGTGATAGGTCAAGGGAAGAATAATACAATCTCTGTGGCTGACAAATCCACTAGGATACTGTCAGAATTAGGTGGTATTAGGCAAAGTTAGACTTAGCATGCCTAGGATCTTTTAACCAACAGAAGCTCCAGTCTCTCCCTCTTGTGATTTTGGTCTTATGGGCTTGTTCCGACCTGGTTCCAGACAAATGGGGTTAGTAACAACAACAACAATGTACTTTAACTCCTTTATCTAGATAATATCACTGCATTTACATTACGTTATCTTATTTAAATTTTCAAGCTCGCACGGTGCTAAATAGCAAATTTCCAATCCCAACTTTATTTACATTTTCACGCTACAAAATCCAGCCTCTTTGGATATTTTTTTTTTCAATTTTCCGGAAATTAAAGCGGGCTTTAGAACTGATATCCAGCTTACAGCGAACGAACGGGATGAAAAAATGAAATAAGATATAAAATAATTTTTGACGCGCTTTTATAAACTGAATTCCTATTTTATTATACGTTTCTTCTCTGCGGAGTGAGAAAATTATGGAAACGTGGAACTATTTTTCTTTTGCGGACGGTTAATTTCAGATGTCACTCGCAGGCGTTAAATATAGAATTTGAAATCGGCCGCGTGAGCCTGGTTTGTGAGTGATATTTTCTCTCTTATTTTCTCAGATTTTTAGCGCTGGCGGGATTTGAAGTTTGGATGTTACGTTCTCAGTGTTTCTTTCTAATCGTCCTCGAGAGCTCTAAAATTTTGTTTTTCTAAGTATTCCATATATTTTAACTCATATTTGTTTGGCTTGTTTTTGTGTGGCTATGGAAATATCTGTCGATATCTTTAAAATGCAGCTTATTAACGTGGAATTCTTTTTAATAAATTTTGAATTCTTTATAGTGTTTCATAGTGGAATTAATCTAGCCTGTATTTTTGAAGTTTTCAATTCCCAACAATAGATAGTAATCATCATACGTCCTACATACTTTTCTTACACTAGGTAATTGAGGATGAGTATTCGTTGCTTTATGAAATGTTATAAGTAGAACAATAATGTAAAAAAAAAATCTGATGTGGATAGCACATGACTTTCCTTATATAATGCAATGAATTTACAATTTTTACAGTTAAAAAAATGTTATTCTTATAGTAGATACTTATATTCTTTCCAAGATATTGAATTTTCTTCAATTTGTCGTCATTTTCATTGATTTAACTTCATTTTTATCCATTTGGCGAGATTTCGTTAATTCGACAACATTTAAAAATGTCGCTAAGTTGGCGACATTCCGCTAAATTTGTCACCAAAATCTCGCCAAGCCTTATGGACGGAGAAATAAGTTATTCTTACAGCAAATAAATGACTATTGGCGTTCAAATACAAAAGTATTACTCAAAGTATCTTTTCTCGTGAATGGAACGAGTTAGATCCACGAGAATGATGTCACCAAATTTATCGCATGATATTACATTTGGAAAGTGAACATGTTTCTTAACAGTTAATATTTTTTTTTAAGTTATGGGATTTTTTGATAAATTTATTTGGAAAATGTGCAGTATCACGAGAACGGTTCATGCTAACGTTCTAAGCGATTATGTCAATCGTTTTCTAAGGAAAAAGTACATAAGAAATGCCTATTTGCGTAACTTTATTAAATGTTTCGATTCGTTGATGATTTTTTCAAATTTTTAATCGAAAATTTAGGTGAGTTCTGAACATGCGATTTTGCTTTAAAACAACAGGCTTCCAGTATTCACGGATTGTGATTTTTGTACCAAATTTCATTCGAATCGCTCCATTCGCTCGTGAAATATCGCTTCCACAGACTCACTGACACACACACACACACACTTTCACACACACACTCTCACATACACACACACACATACTTTCACACACGCACACAGACATCACCGCAAAAATGTTCGATTCGTGATCAGGGATGCTTGAAACGTGCTCTCCCGTCGAAAACTCGAATTCGAATTTTCGACCCCGTCACAATACTTTCCTTATACATTATGTATATAAGGAAAGTAATATGAACTGATGTAACGTAATTCGCTGGGTTGGGATATGCCTTTTTCGAAATTTAGGATTCGCGTAGCATTATTATGATGATGAATGCTATTTCCTAAAAAAATCTTACCACAGTATAGCCAATATTTAAACATCGTATTTAATTTCACTAAATTTGCTGTCTGAATAATTCGGCAAAATTAAATATTCCATCAGAAGCAACATAGAAAATTAGAGAAAAAAAGTGTATATCGGTTTTGGGGACAAAATACAGCCTCCTTTGTTAGGATAAAGAGAAGGAGCATTAACACGAACGAAGGCAAGAACACGTCTGATAAGAAATTAAAATTGTATCACATGATAGATGAAGGAAATCGTTTTCAAACGAAAATTGAAATAATGAAAGAGTGAGGGGGTGAACTAAGGATAAAGTAAAGAAAAGAAATAGTAAATAGTTTCAAACATCTTTACAGTGGATAAAACTACAAACATAAAAAATCTGATGTGGGCAACACATGACTTTCCTTATATAATGTAATGAATTTACTACTTTTACAGTAAAAAAATAGGATTTTCTTGTAGTAGATACTAATATTCTTTCCAAGATATTGAATTTTCGACAATTAGTCGTCATTTTCATTGATTTAGCGTCAATGTTATCCATTTGGCGAGATTTTCGTTAATTTGGCAACATTTCAAAAAAGTCGCCAAGTTGGCGACATTCCGCCAAATTCGTCGCCAAAATCTCGCCAAGCGTTATGCACTAAGAAATAAGTTTTTCTTAAAGCAGATAAATGACTATTGGCGTTCAAATACAAAAGTATTATTCAAAGTATCTTTTTTCAAGAATGGAACGAGTTAGATCCACGAGAAGGATGTCACTCAATTTATCGCATGGTATTACATATGAAAAGTAAACATGTTTCTCAATAGGAAATATTTTTCTTTTTATTTTATATGACTTTTTGATAATTTTTTTAAAAAATGTACAATATCTCGAGAACGGTTCACGTTAGCGTTCTAAAATTCATGTCAATCGTTTTCTAATGAAAAATTACATAAGAAATGTCTATTTGCGTAACTTTATTAGTGGTTTTAATTTTTTGACGATGTTTTCAAAATTTCATTCGAAAATTTAGGGGGGTTCTGAACATTCGATTGCGTATAAAAACAATAGGCTTCCAGTGTTTACGGATTGTGATTTTTGTACCAAATTTGGCTCAAATCGGTCCTTTCGTTCGTCAGTTATCGTCTCCACAGACTCACTGACACACACACATACACACATACTTTCACACACACACACACACACAGACATCACTTCAAAAATGTTTGATTCGTGATCAGGGATGCTTGAAACGTGCTCTCCCGTCGAAAACTCGAATTCGAATTTTCGACCCCGTCACAATACTTTCCTTATACATTATGTATATAAGGAAAGTAATATACATTATGTATATAAGGAAAGTAATATACGATGAAAAAGAAAGGGAAAATAGATGATTCCCGAGAAGTTAACTCATCAACTTAATCCAATAAATTAATTTGATTGTAGGTTATTTAAATTTAGTTGATGAATTTAGAAGCATAGAGCTTTCCAAACCAGTTGTTCCCTTTTTTCTATCAGGAGGCACTTTTGGTCGTAGTTTTATTCACAGAGATAATGCTTTGAAGCTTTCAACTGCTTTTTTCCTTTATTCCTACATTTTTTCCCTCATTAATTTGAATTTTTGTTTAAAAACGATTTCCTTCTTGAGTCACGTGATGTAACAATTTATTGACAGGCGAGTTACTTCCTGTAATGACGGTTCTCTGCCGTTCTACCTTGACGAAAGAAATAGTTCTTTGCCACAATGAAACCGGTTGACATTTTTAATTAACGTTCATGCTGTTACGTTTATTATTGTACATGTCACGATAAATTGTGATTAGATTTATTTTAATTATTCTAGAAAAATGAGCAATGTCCATAAAAGAAACCCCACAGATGGCAATAAGAAATAACCAGTAATAATAATGACAAAGCAGATTAGATGAGCTTGTGTGGTCTAAGAAAAAACGTGGTTAAATAACACTGAATTACTGAGTTAAATAACACTAAATGCGAAAAAAATATATTATAATAAAATTATATTCTTTATTAGGTATGGGGTATCACTAATCTATATAATATGCACTGAACTGACATCAACCTTTTTGAGCATATCCAGTATAGCTAGAATCTTGGTCATGGTGTTGTGTCTGATGACCTCCTGTAATAGAAACAAGGCCGACACAGCACCACTGACACAGGAAAAAAAGAATAAGACAAGACAAGAGAACAAAGTTTATTATGGAAAAGTATCACTGACGAAGGTCAAAGGGGGTGCAGCTTCACATTATAGATGAGGACCTAGAAGGCAGAAGACTGACTTTACCTCGATATATAACCATGCCTTACTCGGGATTCGAACCCGAGCCCACTGGACAGCAGCCGATGACGCTATCCACTTCACCGTCTGGGCGGCTGGTCACGGTGTTTGTTCTTTGATCCGTGTCGGCTTCGAGATCATAAAAAATGCAAAATACGTAAAAGACACATTAGGACGAAAATATAGTCAAATCACTCAAAATCACTTGCCAAAATGTCCGAAGACTTATTTCCACTCGAGCCCAAATCTCTGTTTTGGCCTCGCTCGATCCGTCTCAGCTTTCAGACCAACGGAATATTCTAATATTTCAAAAAATCGAATTATGATGATGCAGAGGAATAATATAAAAAACTCAAAACCACATTGCTGATTTATCGAGTATTTCCACTGAAGCTAGAATATCGATTTTAGTCTCCCGCGATTTGCCTCAGCTTCTAGATTAAAAAACAATCTAATTTTTCGAAAATTCGAATTAGGGGTGACGATGTCAGTAGCTCTTTTAATAATTTAAATATGATTTTTAATTCTAATTTAAGTAATTTAATCCTTTAATTTCTTGAATTGGTAACTCTCTTGTGTTTTATTGTAAATAACTTTGTTTCGTTAATTATCTAAAATAAACCTTCAAATTATATTTGATAATTGTAACTTATATCAGATGAAAAGAGATAATTTTAGCTCCATTTTCAGGTATCAATTATATTAATCTTAGATGATTTTTAGTAAATCAATTTCGCTTTTATTTATTACCTTTAGTAACAAGTGCTTAACTCATTAGTTAAACACTAGAACGAATTACCCGCCTTTGCCCGGGTTCTAAATAAGCGCGCACAACTTAAATAATACAGACAGCACCACCGAATTTCGAATAGCCTGTTTCTAGCTAAAATAATTCTCCCGTCACAAATAAATGAAAATACTTGAAGGCACATAAAAGTTGTTTTAATTTCTGAATTGTTGCTATCTCAGAGAATTTTCATCCAATTAAAACAAAATTTTATCACAATACTCATAATGATAATATAATACCTAATTAAGAAGATCTTATCTTTGAAAATTAGAAAACCCCAAAAATAAACTCACTCGGATGTTTTCTCCAGACGAAAAGTAGCCTGAAACGGAAGTAACTGAAGGCGTGGTTAAAGTTCGCCTTTTCCCCCCACACAAGAGTTGAGCATGCGCAATTCGACAGGGGAGAAAATCGCCTTGCCGGAGTTCGATAATATCGATGTTTTACGCTTGACATAAGAAATGGTTTAAAAATAGATTACTTAGGAAATGGAAATATTTGATTTGTAAAAATGAAGTTATATACGGAACTTTTAGCCAAATTATTGAATTGTGGTGATCTTAGTTGGTATATACGACGATATTTATATATATATATATATATATATATATATATATATATATATATATATATACATATATATTTGAAATGTAGTAATAAGAATTCTGTAAAAATAAAAAAAATAAAAATACAATTCAAGTAATATTAACATCACCATAGAAGCAAATTCACGGACATAATGCCGATAAGAGAAAAGAACAGAACCTTCCCAAATTCGATGATTAATCAGAATTAAATTCATCTTCAGGTCTGAGTATTTAATTCTAATTAACCCAAACAAATGCCTGTTTCAGATTAAGCAATAGTATATTACTATAAATGCTTAAACTCAGACTACAGGCATCAAAAAATGAAAAAAGGATACATTAAGAAAATTGTATTACTATGCGGCATGAACCCTTCTTCTTCTACCACGTGTATACACGATCAACCTCAACAGCTTAATCTAGAAGCACCGGAATGAACAAGTCGAAATTCTACCAGGGAGGCAGTACGAACGTTCACGGAAATACTCCCAAACCCGTCCAGTGAGTCTAAGCTGGAGACTGGACAAGCAATTCAGAATACAACTTCCCAAACATGCAGAACTGAATATGAATATGAATCCAAAATGAAAATTCCTACTAAACAAGTAATTCATAGGAAAACTGGATAATCGAGAATGCCACTATACACCATTATAAGGGCGCTCAAACCGTAGTTTCAATACTGACAAAAGTTAAATTTTTTTGCGAAAATAAAATTCAAAACATTAATGTTAATGCATCTTATTTTCCGATTTTTTGATTTTTCTAATGTTTTTTACTAGTTTATTATTTTTCATTTTTATTTATTTATATAATTAATAAATAATTATATATAATATACACATATATACACACATATACATACATATATATATATATATATATATATATATATATATATATATATATATATATATATATATATATACACATACACACACACATATATATATGTATATATATATATGTATATATACACATACACATATATATATATATATATATTTTTTTTTTCTCTCTCTCTCCTGTTTGTTAGTCACTATAATTGGGAATGTTTTCTAGGATGTTATCGAGTGAAATTTGATACACTGAGTTGATAATTTTAATAACAAACTTGGGGGGATATGCATTATTAGTCGCTGTACTCAATAATTCCATGAAGTGCGCTAATTTATAATATTCATCACAAATTTTATTGATTCTAAGAGCCTGGTTTATTATAATATTTCTAAATACAGATATATGCAGACAAGAGCCAAAATGTTGAATTTTTGATGTATTAAATTTAAAATCCTGTCTTTTATCATACAAGTTTATAACCATATTACAATTTTGTAAATTTAAATTTAAATCTAAATATATATATATCAGATAAGCGGAAAAATGCAAATTTCGATGTATATTAAAATAAAAAAATAAAGCATGTCCTACTAATTCAGTTGTAGCATGGTTGGAAACAATATTCTTCGACTTTTCGGATCGTGCCAAGATGGAAGCTCCGTGATAATATTTTCGGCCGCTAAGGAACTGATTTGTATGAACACGTTGAAACAGAAAATAACTACAAAACTAAACGGAATTAAAAAAAAGTAATAACGCCGAGACGCATTTTATCGGGTCAGGAAGTACTTGTGTACCAAATTTCAAGGTTGTACGATGCTTAAATTTCCCGCTACTGACTGCACACACTCATACACACAGATATAGTTTTCTTATTAAGGTATTAAAAATATATATATATATATTTGTTTTCAAATCGGCTAAAACTAAAGAATGTTCAAAGTTCTCCGAAATTTACACATTTTCTGAATTGAGTATTTGCTCTCTGTCATTTAACTAATTCCTACTTTTTCACGAGGTGCAATAATATAAGTGATTAAACGATTTCTAATGGTTGAAATATTCTAAATCTTCTGAAACATCTATTTCGGGATCAAAACTACACATTTGTCATTTATTCACTGTTATGAAATATTTTTTAGGAATATAGCAGAGACGTGCTTCGCTCGCCACCTCGTCATGCCCAAATACGCAGCTGGCTAAATGCATATTTTACAATGAATTGGTTTACAACATAAATCAATTACTGCATTTTACGTTATGAAGCAGTTCATTGTTGATTATTCGCAAAATCACGTGCTTTATTGAAGTGTGTATATACTTTGAAAACCCTGATTTCCAAGGGTCTGTAGCTTGACCTCCAAGAAATATAAATACTTGATTATTTTTATCGTAAATCCAGTAAAGCCATTTCGAAGCTGAGGAAACAAAAAAAAATATAATTCCTGAAAAAAGGATTTGAAATGGTTAAAAACTAAAAGTGCAAAGCAATTTCTCCTATTTAAATTAGTAAAATAATTTGATATTTTTTACTTGAAGTATAGAGTAGGAGTATCCAGATGAAATCAGATCGAAAACTAAAAGTTCTAGTTAGCTATAAACAGTTAGCGAACCATTTCAAGAGATTTGAAAGCCTGTGAACGAAATAAACGAGTCTGAAAAAATCGAACAAACTTATTGAAAGTTTTATTTTACAAAATGTTATTGACACAAAATAATTTAAGCTTCAACGGACTAGAACCACCTCTGATTCTTATTTCCCCCCGTCATTTGACGGGCCACATAGCCAGGGCCGTTTTTGCCAAACGCAGAGCAGGCAAATTCTAGGGGTCGTTATTATCCAGGTCTTTATGCCATTTACCTCCTCAGCATTTCATCTAATATTGTGAAGTAGATTTTATTATTACTTACCATCAATTTTAGACTTAACACATTTATGTATTTAGCAGAAAAGTTAAAAGTAATTTAGAAAGTTAATAGTAATTTAGAAAACTTAATAGTAATTTGAGTTTTGAATGATTTAGTGTTCATACAATCTTATTGGAAATGAAACAAATTGAAATTCTTGATATTTATGTTCAATTATAAATAATGCATTTTGTAGTATTGACAAGATTTTATTGTATAAAGCCGGGCCAAAATGTATCAATGGTGTCTTTGACCACGCCTACTTTTTTTTTCATTGGGAGTTCTTTTGTTGTTGAGATCCAGACCGTCCTACCTACCAGAAAGGTGTAAGGTAACCGTTTGGGAAGGGAGTTCTCTTGTGTCATTGTTATAGTGTTTATTTTATATATCACCCCTACTCTGAGCTCCCTATACATCGAACTGCTCAGTGTAAAGGCTCCAAAATTGTTGAACCTACTATTCAAAACATGGGGAAAGGGATTACGCGAAACAAAAATTAGTTCCAGAAACACCGATAGGTGGCGCTGTACAACAGAAAATATGCTGGAAAGACACAAAATAATCACAAAAAAAAAAAACACATGCAATATGGAAATTTTCCTTTTCAATTTCTTTTGTTGATATGAAAAAGAAGAAGAAGTTTTCTTGTGAAGCTGTTTTATAAAAACAAAGGCCATGCTGCAGCTGCACTTCAAGAGTTCCGTCGACTTAAGAATTTGCGCAAAGGACCATTGCTTCCACAAGCTCTCAGGAGAATGATCGCTCGATTCGAGAAAATTGGACATCTTGGAGTTCAGCCGGATCGAGGACGCAAATCGACTCGTTCAGATGTCGTTGACGATGTTGCCACCGCTATTGTTGAGCAATCAATGGATAACGTTATACGCAGCACTCCCTGCATCGATAAGGTCCTTGTGATATGAATGTCTGGTACGTTCGAATAAAATGTGTTACAAATGTGTATTTTGTGTCTTTTCAGCATATTTTCTGCTGTGCAGCGCCACCTATTTGTGTTTCTGGAACTAATATTTTTTTCGCGTAATCCCTTTCCCCATGTCTTGAATAGTATGTTCATCAATTTTGGAGCCTTTACACTGAGTTCGATCTATAGAGAGCTCAGAGTAGGGGTGTTTTAATTCTGACCACCCGGTATATATATATATATATATATATATATATATATATATATATATATATATATATATATATATATATATGAAGGAGAAGTTTATATAAAATTTTAATCAGAAGATTTTATCCCAGATCATTATTTTAGCAACTAATAGAGTGACCACGAAACAATTTCAGAAATTGAAATAATTTTTCGCTATGGATTTCGTATCAGCATTAGTTTTCCCATTTCAAATATAAATTTTCATTTTACCTAATTTATGGTCCGAACGATCATAGGTTAATTTTTTTACAGCGCTTATTTAGACAGTCCTCAGTGAAGATCTAAAAATATAACTGTACTGTTACCTTACAGAACATGAAATTGAAAAAAACATAAAACGAAATATTTATGCTAACTGTTAATATGTACCAATAAAGTTTTGACGGTGTACTTAATTAAATAGCGACAATTTGTTTATATAAGTTGGTGCATTGTTTACTGTGTAATAAGTTCTCAAGAATGCTGCAACGAATAGAAGGCGCAGCTACTTTATATAAGCAAAAATAAAGCATATTCAGTCAATGAGAAAAATCTTTATTAAACACAAATAAGTTATGTAATATACAGTCGTGTTGGGGATACGTCGGGTTGCGTTTTTATCTTCTTTTTATACGAGGATACTGTTTTATGTTTTTCACTTTCCCTGCAATACATGGTAAAGTATAGGGAAAGAATTGGGATCATGTCGAAAATCGCAACTCGAATTTTCGACGAATCTACACGTTTCGAGACCTCTAGAATACGAAAAAACTATTTTTAGCGTGACGTCTGTGTGTGTGTCTGTGTGTCTGTCTGTCTGTGTGTGTGTCCGTCTGTCTGTCTGTGTAGATTTTTTATCCACACTAACTAAAAAAACTAATGGACCGAATTTCATAAAATTTGGTAGGTAAGTCATTTGTGGGCAGATCTGGCGCTGATTAGTTTTGGGTACGATTCGGGATAAAAGAACCCGCCTTTTTTTGTGCAATGGCCCGCAAAAGCTTGTATCCACTCTAGCTGAAAATCTAATGTACCGAATTTTACAAAATTTGGTAAATAAATCGCTTGTGGGTCACTCTGGTGCTGATTAGATTTTGCTACGATTCGGAAACAAATAACCTGCCTTTTTTTTTGCAAAATGGCCCGCAAAATTCGGCAAAATCTGAAATAAAAAACTATGTACGCTGAAATATTTCCATTAAGTTCTTGTTTTATACGTAATTTTTAATGACTAAAAGAATAAGATCAACCCCATTACACTAGGACTAGCCGTTCTCGAGATATTTTAGTGTTTTCGTATTTTTTCTATGCCACCTTTGAAAATAAATCCAGTTACCAAACGAGAACGAAAATAGAATTAAAAGTGGATTAAATTTAATTAAAATAAAGAGAACGTGGATATAAGTCTGCAGGGAAAGTCATGTGCTGGCCACATCAGATTTTTACTTTCCCTGCAATACATGGTAACAGGGAAATACAGGGAAATAACAGGGAAATACAGGGAAAGTATTGGAATCATGCCGAAAATCACGACTCGAGTTTTTGACGGATCTACACGTTTCGAGACCTCTAGAATACGAAAAAACTATTTTTAGCGTGACGTCTGTGTGTGTCTGTCTGTGCAGATATTTTATGCACTCTAACTAAAAAACTAATTGACCGAATTTCATAAAATTTGGTAGGTAAGTCACTTGTGGGAGAATCTGGTGCTGATTAGTTTTGGGTACGATTAGGGATAAAAGAACCCGCCTTTTTTTGCGAAATGGCCCGCAAAAGCTTGTATCCAATCTAGCTGAAAATCTAATAGACCTAATTTCACAAAATGTCGTAGATCAGTCGCTTGTGGGCCACCCCGGTGCTGATTAGATTTTGGTACGATTCGGAAAAAAATAACCTACCTGTTTTTGCAAAATGGCCCTCAAAAATCGACAAAATCTAAAATAAAAAACTACGTATGTTGAAATATATCCATTAAATGCTTGTCTTATACGTAATTTTTAACGAAGAAAAGGAGATCAACAGCATTACACTAGGACTAGCCGTTCTCGAGATATTTTTGTTTTTTCGTTTTTTTCTAAGCCACCTTTGAAAATGAGTCATGGTAATATATAGGGAAAGTATTGGCATCATGCCAAAAATCGCAACTCGTGTTTTCCACGGATCTACACGTTTCGAGACCTTTGAAATACGAAAAAACTATTTTTAGCGTGACGTATATGTGTTTGTCTGTCTGTGTGTCTGTGCGTCTGTGCAATGTGTGTATGTACTCTACCTCAAAAACTTATGGACCAAGTTTCATAAAATTTGGTAGGTAAGTCACTTGGGTATGACCCTGGTGCTTATTAGTTTTTGGTACGATTCGTGATAAAATAACCCGCCTTTTTTTTGCAAAATGGCCCTCAAAAGTTGTCAAAATCTAAAATAAAAACTACGTATGCTCAAATATATCCATTAAAAGCTTGTTTTATACGTAATTTTTAACGAAGAAAGGTATGATCAAGCCCATTACACTAGGACTCGAGATATTTTAGTTTTTTTCGTATTTTCTCTACGCCACCTTTTAAAATAAGTCCAGTTATCAAATGAGAACGAAAATGAAATTAAAAGTTAATTAAATTTAATTAAAATAAAGAGAACGCGAATATAAGTCTGCAGGGAAAGTCATGTGCTGCCCACATCAGAATTTAATAGAAGTGGAATTACGCTATTTCCAGGAGTTATCACGATTTATTCCCGAGATATTAGATATTTTACTGTCTCTCTTTCTACAGAGAGTGGGATATCTAACAAAAGAATTAAGGAATTTTCATGAAATTTACTACCGTTTTGTTTAATTGTTAACACCGATAATAAAATTAATTTAACTCTAAATTAAGAAAACTCGAATTATATCGTGGTCGAAGAATGCCAAAATTTGTTTATTTGTAGAGAAAGCCATGCGTTGGGCACATCAGATTTCTTTTATAGTTATAGTGAAACAGAAGTAATTTAAAATAGTTTATAATAATAACCTTCTTTAAAGAGCTTATTATAGTCCTAATCTCCAAGAATATCACATTTTATTTATTTGTAGAGCAAGTTTTGTATTGGATGCAGCAGAGTTCCTTTAAGGATAATTCCTTTAAGGAAATATTATTTTAAATTAGCCATTGTACTACTATAAATATATTCTGACAGAATAGAATTCATGGTAATTCTGTAGAACTAGTACTTTAATGCGCCTTCATGCAAAGATCATTACATTTTCAATAGGGCGGTTTTTCACAGTCAATTTACATTTGCGTATATTATTAGGATATTTTATATAACTATATACGAAATATATACTTATTAAATTAAGCGCTATGAAAAATTAATTGTGCACAAATGTTTCGCGTCAGCATATAATTTTTCTTCGCAACCATACGTCTCCAAAGACTCTGCATTAGAACACATGACACATTTCTTATAATACACTAGGCCTAATACAGTGCCTTGCATTGCCCTACCTCATTAAATTTTCACGCTCGCATAGGTAAATAACAACCCTACTTCAAATTTCGTTTATTATTCTGCTCCAGAAACCATCTCTTCTAGATATTTTTTATATTTTCAGGAGATTAAAATAAAGCTTCAGAAAAAGCTCCAAAACTCGATTATCGAAGACAGTGAATAAAAAAAGAACCCTTCATAGTAAATTTGGATGTAGTGTAATAGCCAAGAAGTATTTATTGTTAGTTTATTATCTTGTATTACGAAAAGTATGCTTGATGTAGAATTATTTTTCTAAGGCGACGGTTAATTTAAATGGCAGTTGCAGGCTATTGTGTGTCGGATTGGTGGTGTTCATATACTGTAAAACATTTTGCAACATTTGTTCAGCTACTTTGATGACAATTTCAGCAAACTGATAAGAAAAGCTACAATTGCAGGCGTTCGTAAAAAAAAATCAAGCTTCATTACTGAAACATTCAGCTAATTATCGTCTGCCGAAGCGTAATTCTTGTACTTTTTATATACACAGTGATTAAAAACATATGGGCCAAACTTTACGAGGAGGTGGTACACACCAGACCAAGCGCCAATGGCCCTACCGTGCTGAAAACACCGGTTCTCGTTGGATCACCGAAGTCAATCTGCATCAGGCGCGGTTAATACTTGGGTGGATGATCACCTGGGAACACCGCGTGCTGTTGGCACATTTCGGACGCGGTAGCCCGGTGGTTTGCGCGCTGGATTTGCACGCTGCCACAACTGCCGCCGTGTTCATGCGGAGTACGATCACATTAAACATGTGGGTCCGTAAATCGTTTCGATATGTTGGTTGTAGGGGAAGGAAGGTACGGTCCCTGTGGATGCCTATCCTACTGGGTTCCTGTCTAAATTGGGTGGCACTTCCCGGCCGTCCAAACGGTTACCTTACACTTTTCTGGTAGGTCGGACGGTCTGGGTCTCAACAACAACAACACGAGTTCAAGTATTTTTTGTCATAGTTTACCGGGTTGGAAATGAAACACAAGGCGCCAATAGATGCTTAATGGCGAAACCGATGACGTGAGACGAAAACACAAGAATTACTTAGTTATAAAATAACATTTAATAAACAATAATTACAGTAATGGGTAAAAAGAGAGAGCGCCAACCTGAATGCACGCCTCACAACGAGGACGGAGGAATTCACGAACTCTCTCGAACATATCAGGCATGTCGCGCACTTTGGAAGCAGCAGCCGACATTCTGGCGACGATTTACTGTTCAAATTCAAGGGGAGTGTCATAGACAAGACTCGCAAAAAGAAGTCAAGACACGACAGATCGGGCGATCGCGGGGCTCCATCGTCTCAAAAATTTGAGCTGCGAATAACAGCTGTAAACTGATAAGGCCGTACATTCGGTGATATGAAAATTTGCATAAAAGTTCTTGTTATTCCACAGATGATATTTGCATACGTGGTTTTCTTCAGAAAAAAAAATAAACAACCAGAATGACTCTTTTATGTTTGTGGAGCGACTGTGTCCCAACGAGAAAGAGCCCTGAAACGCCTTACGTTTCTTTTTCGACCCGGTAAACTATGGAAAAAAATGCTTGGTTTGATGTGTACTACCATCTCGTAAAGTTTGGACCATCTTTTTTGAATCACTATGTATATTATCCATAACTATCAGAAACCTTACTCTCCAGGAATCTTACTTTGTTTGGAGACCTTTTCATGCCGTTCACTCAAACAGGATCGAGATAATTCAAAATAATTTCTTGAGGTATCTTTATTATAAGAAAACTAGCATTCGTTGCTATGCCTTATCCGCTACTTTTCTACATGATTTGTTTGGTTCAAAAAGCTTACAGAGCAGAAGGGATTACATTCTGTTTTCATTCTTCAGGTGTTTGGTGGCCGAGTTTATTGTTCCCCTGTTTTGGGTGGTTTCGTGTGCCTCAGTATACAACAAGAAGCATTAACTTATTTGCTGTAAAGAATTTTAATTCCAGTATTGGATGTAATTGTGCAATTACTAGTTTTTCTAAATTACATAACAATTTCCCTGATAATCTGGATATTTTTTATTCATCGGAGATGGATTTTAAAAAGCATTCGTTGTAAACATCCTGCATTTTATTGTATGTATTCATGTGAATCTGTTTATGAGATTAATTGGTTGTTGAAGGTTTGCTTTTCTTTTTAATATATTTAACTTTTTAATGTATTTTAACTTTTTAATGTATTTTATGGTATTTTAATCTGCATTTTTTAATGTATTTTTATTCCTGAACGTTGTAACTGGGACTACTTCCTGTAGCTTATAGTCTTTTTCAAATGAATAAATAAATAAATAAATAATTACAGACAGCTGATTCCTCTGAAACTTTCTGTAACATGTTTGCAAATGTTTTACAGTGTAGAAGTAAGCAAGAAAGAGGGGTTTCGTAATCCCCACCATTAGTGGTGGAACAATTACATTAGTTCTTCAAAGGGTCCTTATTAGGAAACGAAGTTCAGCACTGTATCTCCGTCTTTTGCCGTAAGCCGTGGAAATATTGACGCATTTTAATATGTAGGAAAAAATCATGTGCTGGAAACATCATGTTTAACTTGAGAAAGAAAATTTAAAGCAGTGATTAATTGAAATCATTAATCTTTAATTCCAATTATTCAATGTTGTAGTTTCAGTAACGTGCAATAAATGGCGCTACCAATTCAATTGGTCGGTAAGTCTTCTTAAACGGTAACAGAAGTCAACGAAAGGTTTAAACTAGCTAAAATAATAGAAAATGACGACAAAGTAATTGAAAAAGAAAAAAACAATGGGACTGAAAGTAAAAACGTATATGAAGGCCCAACTGATTTCGGACGCTATATGAGGTACTTTGTCAAATAATATTGAGGAAAAATAACTAAATTCCGAAAAAAGTACACACATAATCGAATATTGCGGAAAATAACTAAATTCCGAAAAAGAAAAAAAGTACACACATAACCGACTCCTTCTCGACCGTCAAAATAGCTGCTCTAGTCCTCGGGTGAGTCGGACGGTCTGGGTCTTCAACACATAATCGAGTAAAAATGTATAAGCATGAATGGAAAAGTAAACCGGAAATTTCCATGTAGTAGGAAAGAAAGGACAATTGTCTATACCAAGTGAGTTTGACGGAGAAAATAAAACATATTCATTTCATATCCTGTATAGACATAAAATACATCAAAATAATTAAAAAAGGAATTGCACAAATGGCAAAATATAAAAGCTGTAAAAATTATGATATAATCACATATTATACAATCCTTCATTAGAATATTAGTCCATCAACTTAGCATTAATAAATTGTCAACTGTATATTTTCAACTTTTTTACTTTCCTTATATACATAATGTATAAGGAAAGTATTGTGACGGGGTCGAATATTCGAAATCGAGTTTTCGACGGGAGAGCATTTTTCAAGCATCCCTGATCACGAATCAAACATTTTTGAAGTGATGTCTGTGTGTGTGTGTGTGTGTGTGTGTGTGTGTGTGTGTGAAAGTATGTGTGTGTGTTGGCGTATGGTGGGAAGTGGGGACATTCATATGTTTACACACCTTCCAAGTGGGGACGCACCGGCAAGTGGGGACGTCCTCGCTTTGGATTTTTGCAGAAATGTGCTATTTAATGACAGATAATATTCTGAAAAAAGTTTGGTTGACTTTTGGCATAGGTCCCCAGTTAGGTGGTATATGTATATAGTCTGTGTATAACTGTGTATAGCTCGCGAATATCTGTGTGTGTCTTGCAAAAAAACACGTCCGCGGTTTATCAGAATCGCAACATATTGTGTGTATGCGGAACTGGTTTTCAGAGGGAAGGCGTTAACTGCCCTCTAGCTAAATCTGCGAAACACCCGTGTTGGTCTTTGAGGGAAACCGAGGACAACTCATAGAACTATTAAATTGAGGTATTAGCTTCTTGGGATCCCCTAGAACCAATAGAGCCCCCCCCCCCCCCAAAGAGATATGCATACATTTTTTTAGCAGACACAATCCCCTCCGCAAATTGTTGTAATTTTGATTTGGAAATATATTTCTAATTCGCCAGAAGAGAAAAATATTGCACTTCTGAAACTAATGTATTTTTTTTCTTTTGAGGTTCCATTTATGGTTTGGGAGCCAATGTTATAAGACACAGATTCTAGCCAGACTGTCTTTTATTATTTCCCATATGTCAAGAAATATTCCCGTCCAGGAAGCTAAAAGTGTTTAGAAATTAAGTACATACAACCATCTCCACAGCATATTTTTGCATAGAATTTATAGAAATACAGTGTGATTCAGTTTTTGAAGAGTTGTGTGTAATTGTAAAATACAGTCTTTCTCTCTGTATGTATATTCTGTATCTGTGTAAGCATTTGCCTGGTAATAAATGGAGCACAGGTTCGGAATTCAAAACACGGATAAACTCAAACCGCGAAGCGTAATTTTTTTTTTTTTAATTAAATTAAAACTTATATTTCAAATACTTTTTTTTTATTTTCTTTTAATCCTTAGACCCTTGACACTGCATTTTCCCTTTAATGAGTTAGAAAAACATCTCTCCTGAGATGGTTCAACAGTTTATTTGTTGCTGCTAATACGAGTTTTAAAAAGACTTAAAAAAATCGGGAAAATGAATGTACTTTATTTTAAATGTAAGCAGTCTGAGAGCAAAAATTTTGTTCTGACTTTAATATATACCCCTTTAAACTTGCTTATACACTTTTAAACCACGGACCATGCATATACACCTTTAAAACGCGGACCATGCGAATACACCTTAAAAACGTGGACGGTGCATATACACCATTAAAACGTGGACCATGCGTATACACTTTTAAAACGCGGACAATGCATATACACCGTTAAAACGCGGACTATGCGTATACACCTTTAAAACGCGGACGATGCATATACACCGTTAAAACGCGGACGATGCATATATACCGTTAAAACGCGGACCATGCGTATACACCTTTAAAACGCGGACAATGCATATACACTTTTAAAACGCGGACCATACGTTTACACCTTTTAAATGCGAATTATTTTTCAAAAAATGACAAAAAAAAATATATCTTAAGTGGGGCGCATATTATCATCTTGTGTTTTTATATTATTTATTTGATTTTCTAAAATAAATATTCAGAACTTGATTGCTTTCTACTTGGTTTCTTTCCTCCGAAAATTAATAGGTCTTTGAGTCATGTTCATTGATTGAAAAATGCTCACCAAACTTTATTCGATTTATCCAATTTGTTCGAAAGATATGGCACTACATTAAAAAATATATAGATGAATATATGTTTCAATATCTCGAGAGCAGATCGGAATAATTTCTAAATAATGATGTCCATTCATTTCGGATTTAAGCTGTTTGTTTATAAAGCATTCACTCATTTAATAATAGGGAATTTATATTTTTTTTTCCGAATTGTTCCATTTTTGACCAAAAACATAAACTATCTCAAGAACAGTGCATATAAACCTCATGTAAATGATGACATTCGTGTTAAAAAGCTGACATTATAATTACAAATATATTTTTCTAACATTTTTAAGTTTACTTATGTTTCCGAATTTGAAAAGCATGATAAAGAAATAAGATCTATTCTTTGATCCGTTTATCCCAACAGGTAATAGGCTTCTAACATTTACCGATTGAAATAATCGTACCAAATTTTTTTCTGTATTATCAACTTATTCGATACTATTGTACCCACAAAGAAATAGACAGATGTTTGAAATTGGTTAATTCGTATTCAGGGATGCTCCAAAACGCGTATAACCTATAACCATCAAAATAAATAAAAGAATTTGATTTTTGACTCATCAAAATTGTTTTTACATATAGTCGTATACTATGTGCTGAAAGGAAAAAAAAAATAGTCATATGGGATTAATTGATTTTAATGAAGTAAAGGGAAGATATGGACATACTAATAAGGGAAAAATTACTTAATAAGAGAATATTCACCACGTTCATGCTCAATACTAATAAAACCACAGAAACCCAATGGGCACAGTCTTTTAATGCCATCTGAGTTGAGCCCCTTTCCACAATTTTGCATATCCGTTTAATTCGAAAAGTATCTATGTTTTAACAATGGAAGCCAAAATATAGAACACTAAACGCGGACGATGCATATACAAAAACGCGGACTATGCGTATACACCTTTAAAACGCGGACCATGCATATACACTTTTAAAACGCGGACCATACGTTTACACCTTTTAAATGTGAATTATTTTTCAAAAAAAGATTAAAAAAAATATCTTAAGTGGGGCGCATATTATCATCTTGTGTTTTTATATTATTTAGTTGATTTTCTAAAATAAATATTCAGAACTTAATTGCTTTCTACTTGGTTCCTTTCCTCCGAAAATTATTAGGTCTCTGAGTGATGTTCATTGATTGAAAAATGCTCACCAAACTTTATTCGATTTATCCAATTTGTTCGAAAGATATGGCACTACATTAAAAAATATATAGATGAATATATGTTTCAATATCTCGAGAGCAGATCGGGATAATTTCTAAATAATGATGTCCATTCATTTCGGATTTAAGCTGTTTGTTTATAAAGCATTCACTCATTTGATAATAGGAAATTTATATTTTTTTTCCGAATTGTTCCATTTTTGACCAAAAATATAAACTATCTCAAGAACAGTGCATATAAACCTCATGTAAATGATGACATTCGTGTTAAAAAGCTGACATTATAAATACATAAATATTTCTCTAACATTTTTAAGTTTACTTATGTTTCCGAATTTGAAAAGCATGATAAAAAAATAAGATCTATTCCTTGATCCGTTTATCCCAACAGGTAATAGGCTTCTAACATTTACCGATTGAAATTATCTTACCAAATTTTTTTCTGTATTATCAACTTGTTCGATACCATTGTACCCACAAAGAAATAGACATATGGTTAAAATTGGTTAATTCATATTTAGGGATGCTCCAAAACGCGTATAACCTATAACCATCAAAATAAATAAAAGAATTTTATTTTTGACTCATCAAAATTGTTTTTACATATAGTCGTATACTATGTGCTGAAAGGAAAAAAAATAGTCATATGGGATTAATTGATTTTAATGAAAGAAAGGGTAGATATGGACATATTAATAAGGGAAAAACTACTTAATAAGAGAATATTCACCACGTTCATGCTCCATACTAATAAAACCACAGAAACCCAATGAGCAAAGTCTTTTAATGCCATCTGAGTTGAGCCCCTTTCCACAATTATGCATATCCATTTAATTCGAAAAGTATCTATGTTTTAACAATGGAAGCCAAAATATGGAACACTAAACACAAAATACATATGTTTTAATATGCGGAAAAAGTACAAATATTGCTAAATTTCCCTGTATAGATTTTTAAAGAAACCATATGTACAAATTTGCTATGGCAATTCTGTCCACAATAGAGCAGAATATAGAAATACGTATATAGAGCAAATAGCTGAGGTTTGAGAAGTTAGTCGGTATCAGAACTGCCTATTGCACGATAATTTATATGAGTATTCTCCCAACTAACCAAAAAACTACTTTCTGACAAGTGAATAAGATAAAACTGCATACATTTGACACAAGCACATTCTCCTGATGGTTTAGAGTGCTTGTCTCGAGATCAACAGGCTAGGGTTCTAAATCTTTATAGTCGGTACAAGACTTCATACAGACTCATGTTCGGTATTGTCGACTCTGGTATATTAAATGAATATAAGTGCAAGTATGTGATAATTTTTAAAAAATTAATTCATTTGTTAAGGCCAAGAAGTATTTTCATCGAATTAGTAGGAATATATTCTGAAGTGTTCGTTACGCGGTCAGGATAGTATAGGCAGAGGCATATATGAAAAATATTTTTAAAAAGACTGAGTCACATGTACGTGACCTCAATTTTTGCATAATATATCCAAATAAAACATGCTTTTCTGGAAAAGTTTGTTTCCTACTGTAAACATATAGCATATATATATGATCATTGCATAGGAGTGGAGAAAATTTTAGTCTCAAGTTCCAAACAAATATATCGATTGACTGGAGTAGCACAATGTACCCCAAGTTAATTTCCAGTTAAAATTGAGACAGGAATGTTCTAATCTTAATTCATTTTTGGTTCGAAGTACTTAAAAAGCATCGACTTATTTTATAATACCGAAAGTATTTAAAAAACATTCATTTATTTTGTAATACTGAGCATTTAATTATATGATCTTCTCATTTTAGAACAAAAAACGTGCAATCTTTTAAAAACGGAACATCTTTACATCCTAAATGATATTCACTTATAAATGAATAATTTTATATAAAATGACTAATAGCAAAAAGCTTTCAATACAATTATTTTGATAATGTTATTTTAATTATCGAAACAAAACATGTTTGAAAGATTGAGTATACCCCTTGTCTAATCTCTCTGAATGTCAACAATCTAAATGTATCCATATCTGTTATAGATTATATTTTTATTCAATTTATGAAAATTATAGTTAAATAGAAATATTTGATCTTGTTTACCTGATACTGGAACAAAAGGTTACACGAAAATGTTGTGAAACTAGGGTAAAATAACTTTTTCTTCCTATTTTTTTATATAAAAAGAAAAAGAAAAGTGCAAAATCATAAAAGATACAAATTATTGTGTAAAATTAGTTGATCAGTAAAATAAATAGGCCACTAAGTTTACTGATTAAAATAACAGTGCGAAACTTCGTTTGGAGCACATAATTTGTTCGAGAGATATCGTGTCTACAGGGAGACATCGTTTAAAAATGATTGATTTGTATTCAGGAAGACTCAAAATGTTTAAATTCATCCAAATCGAAGAGTCGAATTATTTACCTGTACGTTATGTATAGTAGGATAAGTGAAAACAAAGAAAATCTTGATTGATTCTGTGGAGAATCACTACCTTGAATTTTCATACATAAGCGAGAATTACTTTTCTATACATGAAATGCTGTGTAGCCTCGATTGTACAAGTAAAACTATTTGATTCATAAAAATGCTAAATATCATTTTCATTTAAGTGTCCAAATTCAGTTTACTTATTTGACTCTAAAAATGCGCTCAATATTAATGATCAGAATTTTTTGAAAGAAGCTTTAATAGTTAGAAATGTAAAAATTTTGGGAGTTTGTTTCTTGCTAAGCCAGCGAGGTGTTTTAACTACAAAGGGAGATAGAGTGTTCAAATTTTTGTATTGTGAACAATGAACTTAGTTTGAGGGTGATGGCCCTTTCTTCTATCCCGATTCATATGGTGCTTTAAATGCGTGAAAGTTTAATTATTTTTTTCGAGCAATGTTAATTTTTATTTCTATCCTTCATTGCGCCTTAAATTGAAAGGAAAACGATATCATTTAAATGAATTTGTTTCCTGAAATCTGGTATTAATTCTCGGTGCTTTAATTGAGGTATTGTCTTGAATCGAAGAAAAAAGCAATTTACAAAAGTTATAATTTCCTGAAGGATTACCTTTTTTATAATTATTTAATTACCTAATTCAAGTTGAATCTTAGTTGTTAGAGGAAATACTATTAAAATTATGTTTATATTTTCTTATTACTAAAGCACTGTATTTTTGTTGACGTTCCGGTTTTAGAACTAGAGAAAGTACAGTGCTTTGTTTAAAAACAATTTTTAGTTTTTTAAACTAATAATAAAAATTTCAATTTCGGCGCCCCTGTGAGACGGCGCCAGAGGACGTCGCCTCGCCGTCTTATTCCTTGTCACGGCCCTGACTATTAACACAGAAGTAGACTGAAACATCTAACTTTAAAATCAGTATAAAGCTATAAATTTCCATATTTGTTTTTTGTCTGGGTGTGTGAGTGGGGGAGAGTTACATACAATAGCATTTTACAGAAAGGTTCAGAAGTTTTGAGGGCAGTTTGTTGCCGTAGATTTCATGTATAAGAATTTTTTCATGTAATCTAAAATATTCCATGTGTGGGAGACTTTTAGTATTACAAAAGCAAAATTTGGAAATAAGAGTATTATTTTATTATTTATTCATGGATCTACGAGAAAAATTCTGACATACAAAATAATTAATTAATAATTTTATTTTGTTTCATTTCCACTGATTCGAAATACCCATAGTTCATATATTTTTATCTCATGTAGTAAAATAAATTGTCTTGTCTCATGTGCGTGTCGTCTGTAACCGAAAATCGAAGTTTCGGACAACGGCGAAACTTTGTGCGGTACTAAAGTTCTCTGAATAATACGGTTCGACGAGATTTTTTTAATTCAAATTAGCTTAACATTAGGGGCTGGACAACCCAGTGGTTAAAACATCACTTAGAGGATCCACGTTCGATTCCTGACTCTGACCAAACTGTTCCCGTGTTCAGAGTACATATTTGTATAAGTGCTTTGTACAGTCGCGCATAAGTAACATTCAAAAATACCGCCGTTTTAAATGTCAGCAATAATCAACGGATATCCATAAAAATTCTTCTTTCAGATCCTTGTGGAAGAATTCTATGGTATGTTTAAAAGAGTGTTAATCATTTTTTAAGATATTCACAGAAGAAAATGGAATACATTTCAAAAATGGCGTCCCCGCATCAAAATAAACAAGAAAGATCAATCATGCTTAAAGCATTGATTATGAAACACTTTCCAACTTCAATGCAATTTTATTTAAACATGTCTAAAATGCAATACATTCCTCGGTAATATTTTAAAACTTATCACAATACTACATTAATTTATTATATTTGAAACCTTAAACCTTCATCGAAAAAAATTAACTTCATTCAAATGACGGCATTAAAGTATAAATTGCCTGGTTTAAACATCTCTTAAATGTTATACATTCCTCGGTAATAATTTTAGAATTATCAAATACTACGATAATTTATTATATTTGAAAACTTCATCGAAAACAACTGAAATCCTTTCAAATGACGTCATAAAAAATAACACGCCTGGCTCTCTCTATAAAAGCAACATTTCATTCATAAATAATTCCCCCATTCATGTCATTCATCACAATACTATAATAATTTATATTATTTAAAATTAAGACCATGGAGCTACAAGTAAGTAAAACTCTATGCGTAAAACTTCATCGAAAATTATCGTCCTTCTCTTTCTAAAATCAATGAATTCATATCAGCTAAGCAGACTCCATGGACTAAATGATTTTGTGTTAAAGAATTACAGCGATTCTAATACAACTCATTCTACATATTTTGCTGTTTGCATTTTACATAGGTGAAAAATAGGCTTAATAGTACAAATAATCAAATTTGGTTGAGCATTTAAACTGAAATATATTGTCATTGCGCTGTATCAGTATGTAGATGCACAGAATTTAGGCAAAAATAAAGTAGTTTTAGGATGGATACAACACTCAATATGAATTAAAACGAACATTAAAAATCACGATTTTGACACAAGATGGATGCCATATATCATTTTGAAGTGGGTCATGTGATCGTTTCATATCATGGACACGTGATCGCTTAATATAAGAGGTGTTATTATTATTTTAATTTTTATTTAAAAAACAACTGAATATATTTCGCTGAATTTTTTTTTATATATTTTATGGAACAATTTGAATATTGCCTAAAATTTTCGAAGCAATTTGTGAATTTTAAATTCGCTGAAAAAATGCTTGAAAAATTAGGTCCCATAGGGCTCAATGTATTCCATTTTTTCAACCCGGGTTCAATCCAAAACTAATTGGGTGATATTATTCATTTATATTCCCATAGGTCTTATAGACCGTCTGAACAACATACTAAAATTTCATTTTGATTAAGTCATTTTTACGGCAGTTATCGTGCTAACGGACAGACAGACAGACAGACAGACAGACAGACAGACGGACAGACAGACAGACAGACAGACAGACAGAATGAACAAAGTCATAAACACTTTTCAACTTTGTTGTAAAGTGTTAAAAAATGACCTGATCGCATCAAAATAAAAAATAATAATAATTAATAAAAAAAGAACTGGATTATTCTATGTAACACGTGAATATTAACTTTATGCTTATTTTTATGTAAAAAAAGAATGTATTAGACGATTTTTGGAATGCTAGAATTATCTGCTTTTAAGCTGTTATATTATCGGACACTTTTATCGGACACTGCTGTTATATTATCGGACGTTATGAATTGAGTAACCCTTTTTATTGTAAAAATTCCCCAATATGTTTATTTCATAACAATTAGATAAATTCTTTATCCTTTTGAAGGAATTTGATTTTTCTTAATATTTCGACGTTTATGAATTTAAAAAATATAACTTTGTATCGCTGAACGCATATGACATTTTACTAATTTACTCGAATTTCACCGATCAACAAAATAGGAGAGGGGGGAGGGGGAATAAACCAATTTTGTCTGCGTATGCAGGCAAGTTGAAAATCTATCGAATTTAATTTTGAATTACTGAAATTTCTCTGAGCAAGAAACACCAAAACTTGAAAAAAAAAAAAAAAAAAAAATAATGTGTAATTCTTACGATCTATAGCTTCAAGATGAATAGAAAGTATGGCTGGGCAGAATAGTAGCCTTTAAACGCGCTATTTTTACCACCATCCTTCA
Organism: Amaurobius ferox; assembly: GCA_951213105.1. Taxonomy (NCBI): domain Eukaryota; kingdom Metazoa; phylum Arthropoda; class Arachnida; order Araneae; family Amaurobiidae; genus Amaurobius; species Amaurobius ferox. Next base: position 20,908,147 of record OX578153.1, read on the forward strand.
TATTTACCGTATAGTTGTTTATGGGCAGTACATAGTAGGATAAAGTAGAACAACAATACTTTGTCACAATATCAGCAATTTGGCTGGGAAAAGTCCCCCCCCCCTCCATTCCCAAGGTTAATGTCCTTTATTTGCTTTCTGCTCCGTTAGCTGCAGCGTATATTCAAAACTAAGGTGCCTTATTCAAATACAGGAGTCTTATAACGAAACTATTGCATATAGATTAATTTTTTTTTAATTTATCGTAATGCAAAATATGTTACAATGAATATTTAACCAATAAATAAATTTACAAGCCAAAACTAACGGGTATGAGTTTCGCGCAATATTTTAAATTTGATACACAACTTTAATTCCGATTACACATCCGTTTTCGGAAACCCTTTAAAATTTGAGGCAGTTGTATAAACGATAAAAACCCTTAGTACAGCGTGTGAAGTTCAGCAGGGCGATGGTGGGGTTCAAAGGATAGAATTGCCACCTCCGCGCCAGGTCATGTATCAAAACACATTCTATATATTTAAGGCGTTAGACGTCTATAAAATATAAAACGGATATATTAGACGAAATATCTACGGATAAAATATCTAAGGAGTTTGGCCGGTCATTTCGTTAATCGCTAGTTTTTCAAATTGAATCGCCGACGTGGGAATTTACGACGTGGAAATACCTTAGAGCAGGAATAAGAAGTATGTCTTCTTATCTCTCCTCTAAGGGGAATACCTGGCCTGGGAAGAATGAATGCCCCACCCCAGGCACGGGAACTATGAAAACCCTTTATGATAACGGAGTGTGTCGCCCGTATGTTTAAAATACCTTGTGTGTCGCCTATCTTGAGTGGTCATGCTCAGAGGGTTATGATTTCACCCTGGGGGCCGTAGAAAGCCGACAAAGGGCCGTAGTTCACAACCCACTCTTTGGTTGTAAATATTGCTGGGCTTTGCGTGGCTTTCAGCGATCGATAGGTATCCTTACAATTCTTTCTCCCAGATACTTCTGCAAACATTCTATTGTAAGTCTTAAAAGTGCTGATCATCTTAATGATCTAAGATGTTTACAGAAAAAAAATTGACTAAACGACAAATGTGGCGTCCACTTTAGCCGGTTCACATCAAAACTAAAAATATCAATTATTCCTATATTTAGCTCGAGAAAATGTACTTTATGCATAATTTTATGCAAAAAAAATTAATGTGTCGATTTTTAGAATGCTAGAACTGTCTATTTTGTAGGAATTCTACACTTATAGACATTTAGAAAAATAGTTAATGTGACGAGATCCTTCAAAAGCAAAATTCGGCAACTATTAATTCATTTCTGCAGTGCATATGCTTCACAAAATATGATAGTTTGAACTGTCCTGTTAAAAATTCGTTAAAAATCCATTTAAAATTTTTTTAAAAAGTCGTTTAAAAACAATCACAGTTAAAAAAATTTATAAAAATATTAATTTGTAAAACTAATATATTGATTATGACTAAAACTCGAATTCTATGAAATTTCATATTTGTATATGCAATTGCATATATGAACACTTATAGAGCATGTAAATGCATAAAAGGCCTTTAAATACATATTTCAAGTACTTCATTTTCTTTTAGCTTGCATTTTTTTTTATTTTAACTATCTTTTTAACTTCTTTAACACTTTACAACAAAGCTGAAAAGTGTTTATGACTTTGTTCATTCTGTCTGTCTGTCTGTCCGTTAGCACGATAACTGCCGAAAAAATGAATTTATCAAAATGAAATTTTAATATGTTGTTCAGACAGTCTATAGGACCTACGGGAATATAAATGAATAATGTCACCCAATTAGCTTTGGATATAACCGGGTTGAAATAATGAAATGCATTGAACACTATGAGGCCTAATTTTTCAAACATTTTTTAAGCAGATTTAAAATTCACAAATTGCTTCGAAAGTTTTATGAAGTATTCAAATTGTTCCATAAAATAAATAATAAAAATTTCAGAAAAATATATTCAGTAGTTTTTTAAATAAAAATTTAAATAATGATTACACCTTTTATATGAAGCGATCACGTAACCATTATATATAGAGATCACATGATCTACTTCAAAATAAACTATGACATCCATCTTGTGCCAAAATTGTGATTTTTAATGTTCATTGTAAGTCATATTTAGTGTTTAATCCGTCCTAAAACCGCTTTATTGTTGCTTAAATTCTGTGCATCTGCATCCTGAAACACTGCAATTACAATATATTTGAGCTTAAATGATCATCCAACTTTGACTATTTCTACAACGAAGCCTACTTTTCACTAATGGAAAATGTAAACACCAAAATGTGTAAAATGAGTTGTATAAGAATTGTTGCATTTCCTTAACGCAGAATTATTTAGCTCATGGAGTCAGCAATATAGCTGATATGAATGAAATATTCATTGATTTTAGAGAGTAGGACGATTTTTTCGATGAAGTTTAAAACATAGAGTCTAATTACTTGTACCTCCATGGTCTTAAGTTTGAAATAAAATAAATTATTATAGTATTGTGATGAATGAAATGAATGGAAAAATGTTTATGAATGAAATGCTGATTTTATAGAGAGAGCCATGTGTGTTATATTTCGATGGCGTCATTTGAATACATTTTATTTGTTTTTGATGAAGTTTTCAAATATAATAAATTATTGTAGTATCATAATAATTTTGAAAATATTATTTAGAAATGTATCGCATTTTATAGATGTTTAAACCAGGCAATTTATATTTCAATCCCGTCATTTGAATGAAGTTCATTTTTTTCGATGAAGTTTTAAGTTTTCAAATTAATGTAGTATTGTGATAATTTTTAAAATATTACCGAGGAAGGTATCGAATTTTAGAGATGTTTAAATAAAATTGCATTGAAGTTGGAAAGTGTTTCATAATCAATGCCTTAAGCATGATTCATCTTTCTTTTTAAATAGCTAGATAAGTTAACATCGGACGAAGCTAAACATATTTCTCATTCATCACCCAAATTCCGTGAGCTACTAAGGCCATGCAATTATCATAAGAAATGTTGAAATCTTTTCAGGGTAAAATATCAAGAGACATGTCTGGTAAAAGAGATGGAAAGTCACGTTATACGAATATCTGAAGTTTTGCATACGTCGTTTTCAAAGAGCTGTTCTGCAAAATTTTCTGTATAAGCATTGTGAGTAAAAATGCCTAAAATTAAATCTAATAAATCAATCCGAATAAAATCATGTATTTATAATCATAGAAAAATCTGAATACAGATGGTGTTTTTATATTATACAATATGCGAGAAAAAATTATTCAGAAAAATATCAGATCAACATGTAAAAACTGCTATTCACATTTCAGAGAGAAAAAAAAAAAAGAAGAGTAAACACGCAGTTATAACTAAGCCGTTTTCAGCATGGAATACTCAAGAACTAAATATCACTTTCAGTTCAAAATATGACAAGTACTGTCCAATAATATCAGTTGGTATTAAAAGAACATTTTTAGCATTAAAATGTTTTTAGATGATAAACGACAAAGTCTGCGTGTCAAGAACTTAGAAAAGCACATTAGTTAGTTACAGCAATAAAATTTACTCACTATATGAAAATTTTGACTATATTTGAACAATGATATAAAAACTTTTGATTTGCAATAATAGTTTGCTTGAGTTTGCTTGAAATTCCCCGTTTTTAAATGCTTTCAGATGCATTAATGATATTCGAACAAAATATATAAATACATGTATTTTATGTTATAAGTAATTAATTATTAAATTTTAGGTGCATATTTGCATGCATATTTTGACAAATTTTAATGCATATATTAGTTATGACATTAATGTAGTATCAAATGAGACATATCGTGCGTCTTCCTCATAAGCATTCATTGATAATGATTATGTTAGTTCTCCATATATAATTGCATTATAATCTTCTCAGAGTATTGGTGTATTAAATCCGACACTGTGAACAACCACATTTGATCTTCGACCTCCCTTCCCTGTTCGAGATCCTGACGACACCTATATACCAATCTTGACACTTTTTAAAAAATAAAAAAATTGTTGATTTTCATAAATTTCATTGTAATGTCGGCAAAAAAATCAATATTTTCCCTCAAAAGGCTCTCTCTCTCCCAAGAATGCCTTATCAGCAAGCACTATTGAGAGGAAAATTATACACCCTTATTAAACATCGAGTTTTTGAAATAAATTAATTTTTAGCATTTGGCAACAGAAGTTTGAATCCTTTAATTTCTATTCTTAAATTATTACAAGATATTTTGAGCTATCTATCTATCTATATATATTAATTGTCAAGTGTCCGTCTGTTCGTCTGTCTGTCACGTTTTTTTAGGCACTCCCCGGATAAATAGAGACTTGCAATTTGGTGCACAGGTCGATCGGGTGGTCGATTGGTGCACAGGTCGATAAATCCCCCTGGAAAAATCGAATTTTTCGAAAATGTTCCGTCGAGGGTATGTTCCACACCAAAACGTTCGAAAAGTGAAATGATAGGAAAGTATACTTTGCGATGAGATAGAGATTTCAAATTTAGAGTATGTAAACCATTCTAAAGGAAGAAAGTGTGAAATTTTAGATTTCAATATTTGCTACTTTAGTGGGTGCCGCGCACCGAAATGTTCGATTTTCCGAACAAATGCTCTTCCGTTCGATTTTCCGTACGCTTGCTTTAAATTTGATAGCGGCTTGAAATTTGGTATACGGGTTATTCATTTGATGAAAACACTCAAGACAACATTGTTTTTCAAAAATGTTCGTTTAAAGAGGTTGCTCCAAAAACGAAATGATGAAAATTCATGTTTCGAGATGCAATAGACTACAAATTTGGTGTGCGAGTAGATAGTTGGAAAGGAAAAGCACTTACAATTTCAGTTTTTCGATATTTTCTACTTTATGGGGGTACCGCAAACCCAAATATTCGATTTTCCGGAAATAAATGAGAAATGCCTCCTTTCAAAATGTAATAGAGGTTTTATATTTGGTATTTGGGACAATCATCTGATAAAAAACACAAGAATAGAGTTTTTGAAAGTAAGACACAGTTTTTTTAAAGTAAATGCAGTTGAGGTACAAGACATTTTGCGCCCCTCCTTCAACCCATAGCTTTAAGAAAATATAATGTAATATACTTTATATAAATTTTATTAGAATATTTATAAAAATCTTTCAAATAATTCTAACAACAGTCTTTTTAGTAGCTTAGGATACGAGACAGAAGTGAAATTGACTTCGATTTTGATTGAACACGGAAATGGATTTTATTTTCAGAAAATTGGAAATACAAGAATGAACTATTTTATAAATTTTCGACTTTTTGTCATTATACTGAGGTACAACTCTTCAATGATTACTATGCTACTGTCGAGTTTATTCCATATACTATTATATATTATTTCCTCGATCTCAATGAATTCAACTTATGAGGAAAATGTGATAGAAACAAGAAAGATTAATCTTGCAAAAAGCAATGATTATGAAACACTTTTCAACTAAAATGCAATGTTATTTAAACATCTCTAAAATGCGATACATTCAGCGGTGATGCTTTTTTAAATTATCATAGTACAATAATTTTTTTACTTAGAAACTTAAAACTTCAATAAAAAAGGCAATGCTATAAAATCCTTTGCTTCTCTATTTAAGGAAAACCAATAAATGTTGCATTCATATCACTTATATTCCAGACTCCAGAGCTAAATAATTTTGCTTTGAAAAATTCAGCAATTCTTATACAATTCATCTTACAATCGCTTGTCTTGTTTACACTTTGCGTACGTTAAAATTAGGCTTTGTTGTAGAAATAATCAAATGTTAGTGTTCATTTAAAATTAAAAATATTGTAATTGCGTAGACACAGAATTTAGAAACACAGATAATATACAAAATTAAAGCGGTTTTAGGACGGATGCAGCACTAAATATAACCACAAGAAAGATCAATCATGCATAAAAAATTGATTATAAAACAATTTTCAACTGTAATTTTATTTAAACACCTCTAAAATATGATACATTCAGAGGCGATATTTTTAACACCTTACAAAGTTAAAACGTGTTTATGACTTTATTCATTCTGTCTGTCTGTCTGTTCATTTGCAAGATAACTGCCGTAGATATGATTTCATCAAAATGAAATTTTAGTATGTTGTTCAGACGGTCTATAAGACATATGGGAATGTAAATGAATAATATCACCCGATTAGTTTTGGATTGAAACTGGGTTGAAAAAATCAAATACATTGAACCCTATGGGACCTAATTTTTCAAACATTTTTAAGCGAATTAAAAATTCACAAATTGCTTCGAAAGTTTTAGGAAATATTTAAATTATTCCATAAAATGTATAAAACAATTTAAGCAAAATTTATTCGGTAGTTTTTTAACTAAAAATTAAAATAATAATTAGACCCATATTAGATGAAGTGATCATGTGACACACTTCAAAATAAAATATGGCATCCATCTTGGGTCAAAATCGTGACTTTTAAAATTATTTTTAATTTATATTTAGTGTAAGAAAACCGCTTTATTTTTGCGTTTTTCTGTGGCATCTGTATTCTGCGCCAACGCAATTACAATATTTTTTAGCTTAAATGATCATCAAATTTTGATTATTTCTACAACGAAACCTAATTTTAACCTATGCAGAATGTAAACACATAAAGCTGTAAGATGAGTTGTTTAAGAATTGCTGAATTTTTTTAACGCAAAATTGAGTTCTAAAGATTGGAATAAAGCTGGTATGAATGAAATATGCATTGATTTTACATGGAGATGCAGACAATTCTTAAGTATTGCTTTATTTGAAAAATTTTAAGCATAAGTTTTAAACATAGAATTAGAAAGTACTTTTACTTCCAGGATTTTATGTTTTCAAGTAAAATATATTAGTCTGATATTGTGGTGATTGAGAAGAATGGAATAAAAGTGTTTGAATAAAATATTCACTCCATTTACTTAGAGCCAAGCGACTTATATTTCAGTGACGTCATTTAAATAAAGTTTATTTTTTCGATGAATTCTTAAGTTCTCAAATATAATAAATGATTGTAGTATTGTGATAATGTAAAAAATATTACAGCTGAATTATCGCATTTTAGAGATGTTTAAATAAAATTGCATTGTAGTTGGAAAGTGTTTCATAATCAATGCTTTATGTATGATTGATCTTTCTTGTTTAATTATCACAGAACTACAATAATTTATTTAATTGGAAGATTAAACCATGGAGGTTAAAATTTTTTCTAACTCCATGCTGAAAATGTTATTGAAATTTTATTCAAACGACGTCATCGAAATATAAATAGTCTAGCTCTCTATGTAAAAACAGCGAATATTTCATTCATACACTTTTATTCCAGATTGCAGAGTTAAATAATTTTGCTTGAGAAAAATTCAGCAATTCATATACAAATCATCTTACTTGTTTGCATTTTACATTCATTAAAGTTAGGCCTCGTTATAAAAACAATCAAAGTTTGATGATCATTTAAGATAAAACATATTGTAATTACGTTGACTCAGAATATAGATGCACAGAAAAAACGCAAAAATAAAGCGGTTTTAGGACAGATGCAACACTAAATATAAATTAAAAAGAGCTTAAAAATTACGATTTTGGCACAAGATGGATGCCATATTTTATATTGAAGTGAGTCATGTGATCTGTTCATATAATGGTCACGTGATCTCTTCATATAAAGGGTGTAATTATTATTTTAATTTTTATTTAAAAAGCTACCGAATATATTTTGCTGAATTTTATTTTATATCTTTTATGGAAAAATTTGAATATTTCCTAAAATTTTCGAAGCAATTTGTGAATTTTTATTTTGCTTAAAAAATGTTTGAAAATTTAGGTCCCATGGGGTTCAGTGTCTTTCATTTTTTCAATCCGGGTTCACACCAAAACTAATTGGGGGATATAATTTATTTACATTCCCATATATCCCACAGATCGTATGAACAGCATACTAAAATTTCATTTTGATAAAATCATTTCTACGGCAGTTATCGTGCGAACGGACATATAGACAGAATGAACAAAGTCATAAACACTTTTCAACTATGTTGTAAAGTGTTTATAAAAAGCATTTCATCATCTGAATGTTGGATACTATTTTACGAGTATATCTACTTATAGTGTGAATGTAAAAGAAACTAGCGCAATTGAATTTTGCAGTATAGACCAGCAATTGTAGATGGTAGTTTCATTTTAAGAAGGATGCATGGGTTGAAACTTTCTGTTGTCGCAGAGCGAGCAAGCAGGTTTCAGATTCCTTTGAAGTATGGGGTACAGGTGATTGCTCTGAGCTTCGAGAGCCAGATACTAGATATTGTATTATCAGCAGTATTGTTCAGCCAGACGTTTTCTACTAAGGGGACTATGGCCTGAAGGCATGCTCTACCTGATGGCAGGGCTGCAGGAGTAATGGTTTAGATCTTAGCACCTTCTCCCTTGAAACCGGAAATGTTTGTGAATAACGTCACGACATTGCATGAAGAAAATTGACATTCATAGGATTTAATGGAAAGTTTACATTTCAAACTAAAAATAAGCTGATGAAGAACACCGTAAATGAAAATCAAACATTTGTAACGAGAGCTTAGATTGAATTTTATTGTTTGAGCAATATAACTTGTGTTTACTTGACACAAAACAATATTTTTAATTGTTTCTTTTGAAACTTTTTCAAAAAATTTTTCAATCTGGTTGTTACAGTTAGAAATCAAGTTACAATCAAAAAATATCTAGAATGTGGAGATATATTGATGCAGGTAAAGAAAAACATATATATTTCAAAATTTGTATACAAGTTATTCTTCTAAAATATAATGTAGAAATGCTTTAAAAGTTATGTTTTTTTAATTAGAAACAGCTTAATCACGTCGATACATGTACGTTTATTTGTGTAATACATAAACATATACGACATATATATTTAATATAATTTCGGAAATAAAAATTATATTCCAAACAAAATATTGCTATAAAATCTTAAAGCCCTAAAAGGTTGAGTTCTTATTAGAAAAGTTAAAAAAGCATTGTATCAGATTCCACATAATAATTTGATATTAGTAGGCGCATTCCTTATTAGCGTGTTCTCATATGACACATATTGTATAGCATTCGAGGTGGGCTCAAAAAGTTTTGAAACCTGCTTATTTGTTAATATCTCGAATTCGAATAATTTTGAGGGTAAGAAATTAATTTTACGCAATTAGTATGAGAAAAAATATGTTATTTAAAAGAAAAATTATTTCAAATAGAAGATTCGTTCCGTTTTTTAAATATAAAGGATATGGAGTTTCACTGGGACGATCTGTTTTGACGTCAGGGATAGTGCCATCCAATTTAAACCATAATCCAGTGGGGGCGACATCCACAGGGACCGCGTCCTCCTTCCTCTAACATCAACTTATCGGAAGAACTTTCAAATACACATATTAAATATATTCCGCGTGAACAGAGGGTCAGTTTAGGCAGAGCTAGGAATTGAACTCGGGTCCTCCGAGTGCAATCTTCGTGCCTTAACCACTGGACTATCCCACCCCGAAGTTCATCAATCTGTCCTTCAGACCGTATGCAATACAGCAAAATCCACCGGGTTCATGAATACTAATACATATATAGAGCATTTAGCGAAAATTTTGTCGTACCAAAATAACATTTTTGAAATAAGTAAAAAATTTTTAAAACATTTTTATATATAAGACACTTCTCATTGCAGATACTATCTTCCATGGACGGGTTTCACTCTTATTCTGCGCTCGTCAGCAGGGAGCAGCAGAAATCTGTAATGATAGTAAAAGGCATGTCACAATTTTTTGCGAGCTTCTATGGGAACTGATAATTTCGGTCCTTCCACGTGGTTGGCATAACATTTACTTACAATTTAATTCAGGCCACACGGAGTTGCAAAGGCAAATTTCATAAAACACAAATCCGCCTATAAGGGACGCTCCCAAAAATATGAAATACACCCCAGCCAAAATTTTTAATCAATTTTTTCAATCACTATGGAAGAATTGAAATTATTATTTTCCATAAAAGCTTGTGAAAATTGTGGATTTTAGCAAGTTTTGTACTGCCTTTGCAGCTGACGAGCTGTGTCTTCCATATTGACGACCGCATAATAAATGCGAAACAGGTTCATGGATGTTAGTATCTGCAATGGGAGAGCCATCCTTATTGTGGTGGGCGCCCGTTATAAGTCGGTTTTGTGTATAATACACTTTTATATGTTTAATCTTTTTTTCTCAATTTTGCATGCATTCGGTTATGTGTTAGGGCATGTGTTACAGAATGTATAATTTCTTATGTTTCTTCTCTTCTAACTACGAACGCATATTTTTTAAAAGTAATTTTAGTTCATTTTTTAACTAGTTTCGAATGAAAGAAGTTGCAGCACATCTAGCGTACATATATAAATATTACACAGTTATCAGTTTTAAATACAGTGTCCTCAGTAAAAATGTGCATTTACGATCCTTAGTTAATAAATATACGTACCCTCGTTTTCTTAGTTATTAGATATACGTACGTTTACTCTCGGTAAGAACATATATATCTAATGCCAAGCTATGCCCTCATTCTAACGGTGTATACGCATGGGCCTCAGTCTAACGGTGTATATGCATCGTCCGCATTCTAACGGTGTATATGCATCGTCCGCATTCTAACGGTGTATATGCATTGTCCGCATTCTGACGGTGTATATGCATGGTCCGCATTCTAACGGTGTATAAACATGGTCCTCGTTTACCTTGCAAAAATACATACTTGAAATAAAGCTATTTTTAAAATTTTCTTGCCACATATGTCATTAACTTCCTTCCAGGATGCCTAAAATGTGAAAATTATATCAGAAAAATAATTAATTCGGGAGGTCCTCAGTTTGGTGGGTTCCCCGCAGCGTCCTCGTTTTCCACCAAAAACCAACCTGTGTGTGTGTGTGTGTGTGTCAGTGAGTCTGTGGAGACGATAACTGACGAACGAATGGACCGATTCGAACCAAATTTGGTACAAAAATCACAATCCGTAAACACTGGAAGCCTATTGTTTTTATACGTAATCGAATGTTCAGAACTCCCTTAAATTTTCGAATGAAATTTTGAAAAAATCGTCAAAAAATCAAACCCACTAATAAAGTTACGCAAATAGACATTTCTTATGTAATTTTTCATTAGAAAACGATTGACATAAATTTTAGAACGCCAACATGAACCGTTCTCGAGATATTGCACATTTTTCAAAAAAATTATTAAAAAGTCATATAAAATGAAAAAAAAATATTTCCTATTGAGAAACATGTTCACTTTTCATATGTAATACCATGCGATAAATTGGATGACATCATTCTCGTGGATCTATATCGTTCCATTCATGAAAAAAAATACTATGAGTAATACTTTTGTATTTGAACGCCAATAGTCATTTATCTGCTGTAAGAATAACTTATTTCTCCGTCCATAACGCTTGGCGAGATTTTGGCGACGAATTTGGCGGAATGTCGCCAACTTGGCGACTTTTTTAAATGTTGCCAAATTAGCGAAAATCTCGCCAAATGGATAAAAATGACGCTAAATCAATGAAAATGACGACTAATTGTCGAAAATTCAATATCTTGGAAGGAATATTAGTATCTACTATAAGAAAAACCTATTTTTTTACTGTAAATGTAGTAAATTCATTACATTATATAAGGAAAGTCATGTGTTGCCCACATCAGATTTTTTTATTTAATAACCCCAACTACATAGAATTTAATCTCAAAACCAGATCAGCTCGTTCTTAAAACTATAACTATGTAATTCCTAAAGGTAATCATGAAATTTTCATAAGAACTTCTTGTCGTTATCTTCTAAAAATTTTAATGTTTTACCTAATGTCTGTAAAGTCGCCTAATAGTTTCAAGTATAAACTGAGAGTTTATATATGTACATACATGGATAATTATTTTTTCATTATTCTAAGTAATTATTTTAAGTACAGTTTTGTTAATTGTTGTATTGCGTTATTTCCTTATTATAGTTTATCTTAGCTGATTGAACTTAGACCTTAAGCCATATTGTAACAAAATTGTGTGCTCTGTGTTTATGTTGTGTTTTTATGTCTGGAGTGGTTACTTGTATTATCGTGGGACACAGTACCATAAAATTGGTCAAAATATCAATTTTCTGTTTTATTGTCTCAAAATATAACAGTAAGGTGAAATTTCAAAGCTGTATCTTCATAATTAAAAAAAAATATTGATGGTTTTCTGCACGATGATAGCATAGAAACAACACATAAAGGAAAACTTTACATTTGTTTTCCTCTGTGTTCATTTTTGAACGCCATTCAAGTTTTTAAAATGCTACAGATATTTTTGTACTTATGATAGAGGTTATACATTTTTGTGCATGTTTTATATTTTGTATTTGATAAAACGGTGCATGTAATTAACATTAAGATTTGTAGTTGATTTTTTAAAAAATGTCAAACTAAGAATTGTTAAAACTTTTTTTTCACTATACATGACAATAAAAAAATTGTATTAAAGTATCTAAAAATCCATGCACAATCTTATGTAGTATATTCGAAGGAATATAAAAAACTGGAGAAAAAATATTAACATTTGCAAATGTAGTAGAAATTTAAAAAAATCAAATGTTTCTAAAGAATGTTTCTAAATTTTAATTAAACATGTAGTTCAAGATATTTTTTGTCAAATTTTCTTTATAATATTTCAAATACAAAAATAATATCTGCAGAATGCGATGTTCCTTTTATAATGTAGAAGTTAATCTATATTTACCTAATTTGAGTTCAGTTAGTTTTTGTCAATGGGTTGAAATATTGGCCAAAATAAACTCGAACACTAAATGTCGTGGAACAAAAGGTATTTAAGAAATTAACAACTCATTCCTGTTAAGTTGGAAGGTTCATTTAACATTACACATGTCACTGCATTTTATCATTAAACTCTCACGCCCGCATGGTGCCAAATAACAAATCCCAATCCTATCTTCTGTATTATTTAACTCTATAAAAACCAGCCTTTCCGGGATTTTTTATTTTAATTTTCCGGAAATTTAAGCTGGCTTAAGAGCTCTGATAGTGAACGAGCTGAAAAAATAAAATAAGATGTAAAATAATTTTTGGCGAGCTCTCGTAGACAAATGCGTTTTTTATTACCAGCTTCTATTGTACTTTCTTCAAGATACCGCGAAAATTATGTTTCAAGTGGAACTATTTTTCTTCGGCGGAAGGTTAATTTCAGATGTCACTCGCAGGCTTTAAACACAGTATTTGAGATCGCCAGCGTGTGCCTTCTTTGAGCGTTTTTTTTTTCTTTCTCAGTTCTTAGTACAGAGTTATTTGGGAGTGAGTGTGTTTTTCTTTGAATGTATCCTGCAAATCGTTTTGAAAGATCCAAAGTTTTTTTTATTTTCCACCTTTTAAGTACTCTATATCTTTGTATTTTGAAAATGTTGGTAACGCTGCTAAACTTTTTAATTATGTATAAGATCTTGCATTGCAATTTAGTTAACCTGTACGTTTTTTACTTTCCCTACATATATTATTGTATAGGGAAGGCATTGTGACGAGGTAGAAAATTCAAATTCGAGTTTTTGACGGAAAAGTACGCCTTAAGCATCCCTGAGTTCAAATCGAACGTATTTGAGGTGATATCTGTGTGTGTGTGTGTGTGTGTGTGTTGTGTATGTAAGTATATCTGTCCGTGAGTCTGTGGAAGCGATATCTGATGAACGAACAAAGTGTTTCAAACGAAATTTGGTGCAGACATTACAATCGATGAGTTCTGGAAGCCTATTGATTTTAAACACAGTCGAATATTTGGAACCCCCCCCCCTCCCCAAATTTTTGAATAAAATCATTAATAATCAAAATCCTGAACACTGTTATGTAAATTATCAAATTTTTGTTATTATCTGTTTGACTGAAGAAAATGTTTCAAGCATCCTTGAACTCGAATTGAATGTTTTTGAGGTGATGTCTGTGTCGATGTGTGTGTGTCCGTAAGCCTATAGATGTAATATCTCGCTAATGAATGGAGAGTTTTGCATATAATTTTGTACGATTGTTACGATGTAGGAATACTGGAACCCTGTTGTTCTTAAAAATAATCGAACATTCGGAATATCCCCAAATTTTTAAATATTTTTTTAAATCATAAAAACATCAGGACATTCAATAGTGGTAAATAAAGAATCATTTTTTATTCATGCTATGAACTATAGACCTCGAACTCGAACCATTCACAAGATATTGCAAGATTTTCAAAGAAATATATCTAAATAAATACATGAAAGTAAACTGTATCACCAAATATGTAACATTTGATGAAATTTTGGCGACATCAACGATTCAAGTTGGCCATATGGCGAAATATTGCCAACTTGACGACATTTTAACATGAGACAAAATTAACGAAAATATCACGAAATTGGCAAAAATGACGCTGAGTAGCGAAAAGAACGCCAAATTAATTATTTCTATAATTAGCATATTTTAATATGCTGGTGCATTGCTTAGAAGATGTTAGTAATATTTCATATTGTCAAGTTAGATTTGCGCAAAATATGCGTTAATTTGGTACATCAAAATAATTTCAGATGTTGTCATCCCGATAAGCTTCAAATGGCAGTGTACTTTTCAATTTTAAAATCATTATGCCATGGATCTTGTCCATCATTATTTGGCATTGAAAAAAATAAAGTACATAATGTAGGGAAATTTATGTGGTGACCAAATCAAATATTTTCAAACGTGTTGAGTTCTTTGCGGGGAAAGAATTATGTGTTGCCAACATCAGATTTTTTTGATATAGTGACATTCAGTTACTGTTGAAGTATATTAAGAGAAATTATCACTTTCATCCATTAATGTTTAATTTAATTAATATTATTATTATTATTATTTATACAGTATTTGCATAATTTGCATACTATACTTTATTATGTTCTGCATTTTTCAGTTTTTAAGCATTTCGACTAGACTTTTGTTGACCCTTAGTTACAACTCGTTGTAATTACATTTTGAATTGCGTCTGTCGTTTTTATAATTTTCATTGGAATCTTGTTTACAATCATGCTCATTGCAATCTAATTTATACTTGCATTATGCAAAGAAAGTCATGTGCTGCCCACATTAGATTTTGTTTACCAAGATATAATTAACCAAGATATAATTAACCTTAATTTACCAAGATATCGAATTTTAATCAATTTAGCATTTTCGTTATTTTGGCGGCATTTTTATATAACTACCAATATTTTCGTAAATTTGACGTCGATTTAAGAAAAGAGTTGCTAAATTGTATACATATCGTCAAGCTTGTCGCCCAATTCGTTGCCAAGTTTCATATTGTTGGCACATTTAACATGACAGACGGAGATGAGGGCTTTGACTGGAAGATTTTAGTGACAACAAAATGTTGAAAAAATTCTAATATTTTCATTAATATTTTATAAATAGAAAATATATATTATACAAATGGGATAATCTTTTAAGCATACTATTTTTTACGATTATTATTGCTTAAAATAACACGTTTCTTAACGAAAATCCCAAACATTGATCTGCAGATAATCAGATGATCCATTCTTTGAGCTTCACAGACGAATGCATTTCCTTTTGCAGTTCGAGAGGACTCTATACGCTGATTATACATTTATTATCATAATTTTTAAACATTTACCATCATCATAATTTAAGCATTTCCATGGGCAAGGAACGAAGCATTCCTATCGAAGCGAAATCTACATTTGGCTGAATTTTGTTATGCATTTTACTCGATAACTACAACAGGTAAGTAGATCAAATTTTACATACATGAGTGAAATTGTAAGCAGATTTGTAAAATTACAATTTCAAATATTAACAAGAAAGATCAAACATGCATAAAGCATTGATTATGAAACATTTTCCAACTTCTATGCAATTTTATTTAAACATCTCTAAAATGCGATACATTCATCGGTAATATTATTAAAATTATCACAATACTATATTAATTTATTATATTTGAAAACTTAAAACTTCATCGAAAAAAAATGTACTTCATTCGAAATTACGGCATTGAAATATAAATTGTATGGTTTAAACATCTCAAAATACGATACATTCCTTGGTAACATTTTTAAAATTATCATAATATTACAATAATTTATTATATTTGAAAACTTCATAGAAAACAAATGAATTTTTTTAAAATGACGTCATCGAAATATAACACGCCTGGCTCTCTCTATAAAAGAAGCATTTCATTCATAAACTTTTTCCATTCATTTCATTAATCACAATACTATGATAATTTATTTTATTTAAAAACTTAAAACCTTGGAGGTACAAGTAATTTAATTATATGCTTAAAACTTCATCGAAAAAATCGTCTTTTCTCTGTGTTAAATCAATGAATGTGTCATTCATATCAGCTATATTGCAGACTCCATGAGCTAAATAATTTTACTTTAAAGAAATGCAGCAATTCTTATACAACTCATTCTACATCTTTTGGTATTTACATTCTCCATAAGTGAAAATTAGGCTTCGTTGTAGAAATTTTCACTGTTGGATGATCATTTGACCTCAAATATATTGTAATTTCGTTGTTTCAGTATGTAGATGCATAGAATTTAAGCAAAAATAAAGCGGTTTTAGGACGGATACAACACTAAATATGAAATAAAAAGCACTTTAAAAATCACGATTTTGTCACAAGATGGATGTCATGTTCTATTTTGAAGTGGTTCACGTGACCTCTTCATATAATGATCACGTGTTAACTTTTTATAAAAGGTGTAATTATTATTTTAATTTTTATTTAAAAAACTACTGAATATATGTTGCTGAAATTTTTTTTATATATTTTAAGGAATAATTTGAATATTTCCTAAAATTTTCGAAGCAATTTGTGAATTTAAATCCGCTTAAAAAATATTTGAAAAATTAGGTCCCATAGGTTTCAATGTACTTCCTTTTTTCAATCTGGGTTCAATTCAAAACTAATTGGTTGATATTATTCATTTATATTCCCATAGGTCCCATAGACCGTCTAAACAATATACTAAAATTTCATTTTGATAAAGTCATTTTTACGACAGTCATCGTGCTAATAGACAGACAGACAGAATGTAAAAAGTCACAACAACATTTCAATTATGTTGAAACGTGGTAAAAAGAACTGTAAGAAGGCGAAACTCCCATTTTTAAACTGTAGATGCTCAATACTATGCCTACAAATAAAATGTAAAAATAAATATAGGTCTAACAGCACTTTGGGTATGTATAAACATTCTAGAATGAAAGGTAAAAATTAGTCCACTATTAACCTTTACTACACTATATTTTACACTGTTTCTAGAATAATATGACGAAAAAAATACATATCACGGAGTTAGAGAGTGTCCTCCATGATACATATAAAAATCTGATGTGGGCAACACATGACTTTCCTTATATAATGCAATAAATTTACTACTTTTACAGTTTAAAAAAATCTGATGTGGGCAACACATGACTTTCCTTATATAATGTAATGAATTTACTACTTTTATAGTAAAAAAAATAGGTTTTTCTTATAGTAGATACTAATATTCTTCCTAAGATATTGAATTTTCGACAATTGGTCGTCATTTTCATTGATTAAGCGTCATTTTTATCCATTTGGCGAGATTTTCGTTAATTTGGCAACAATTAAAAATGTCGTCAAGTTGGCGACATTCCGCCAAATTCGTCGCCAAAATCTCGCCAAGCGTTATGGACAGAGAAATAAGTTATTCTTACAGCAGATAAATGACTATTGTCGTTCAAGTACAAAAGTATTACTCAAAGTATCTTTTTCATGAATGGAACGAGCTAGATCCACGAGAATGATGTCACTCAATTTATCGCATGGTATTACATATGAAAAGTGAAGATATTTCTCAATAGGAAATATTTTTTTTTCATTTTATATGAATTTTTGATAATGTTTTTTAAAAATGCGTAATATCTCGAGAACGGTTCATCTTAGCGTTCCAAAATTTATGTCAATCGTTTTATAATGAAAAATTAAATAGGAAATGTCTATTTGCGTAACTTTATTAGTGGATTTGATTTTTTGACGATTTTTTCAAAATTTCATTCGAAAATTTAGAGGGATTCTGAACATTCGATTGCGTATAAAAATAATAGGCTTCCAGTGTTTATGGATTGTGATTTTTGTACTAAATTTGATTCGAATCGGTCCATTCGTTCGTCAGTTATCTTCTCCACAGTCTCACTGACACACACACACACACACACACACACACACACACACACACACACATACCTTCACACACACACACACACACATACTTTCACACATACACACACACACATACTTTCAAACACACACAAACACAGACATCACTTCAAAAATGTTTGATTCGTGATCAGGGATGTTTGAAACGTGCTCTCCCGTCGAAAACTCGAAATCGAATTTTCGACCCTGTCACAATACTTTCCTCATACATTATGTATATAAGGAAAGTAAAAATGTTATTCTTACAGTAGCTACTTATATTCTTGCCAAGATATTGAATTTTTTTCAATTAGTCGTCATTTTCATTGATTTAGCGTCATTTTTATCAATTTGGCGAGATTTTTGTTAATTTGGCAACAATTAAAAATGTCGTCAAGTTGGCGACATTCCGCCAAATTCGTCGCCAAAATCTTGCCAAGCGTTATGGACAGAGAAATAAGTTATTCTTACAGCAGATAAATGACTATTGTCTCTCAAGTACAAAAGTATTACTCAAAGTATCTTTTTTCATGAATGGAACGAGCTCGATCCACGAGAATGGTGTCACCAAATTTATCGCATGGTATTACATATGAAAAGTGAACATGTTTCTCAATAGGAAATATTTTTTTTATTTTATATAACTTTTTGATATTTTTTTTGAAAAATGTACAATATCTCGAGAACGATTCATGTTAGCGTTCTAAAATTTATGTCAATACTTTTCAAATGAAAAATTACATAAGAAATGTCTATTTGCGTAACTTTTTTAGCGGTTTTGATGTTTTGACGATTTTTTAAAAATTTCACTCGAAAATGTATGGAGGTTTTGAGCATTCGATTATGTATAAAAACAATAGGCTTCCAGTGTTTACGGATTGTGATTTTTGTACCAAATTTCGTTCTAATCGGTCCATTCGTTCGTCAGTTATCGTCTCCACAGACTCACTGACACACACACACACACGCACACAGACATCACTTAAAAAATGTTTGATTCGTGATCAGGGATGCTTGAAACGTGCTCTCCCGTCGAAAACTTGAATTCGAATTTTCGACTCCGTCACAATACTTTCCTTATACATTATGTATATAAGGAAAGTAATAATATAAAGGATATCTTTGGAAATAAGTTTTAATGATTTAAATATATTACTTTGATTCCACTTTTCCCTATAATTCAATTTTTATAACTTAACATTCAAATTCTGAAAACATGTATGCTCTTTTGTATAAGGATTCTCAAATATTGAAATTAAATATTTTATACCTTTAATTTCATAGTTATTTGTTAAATTAACTTTTAATTTTAAATATTTTACAGCTCGCATACTTCACACATGTGAGTCCATTTAAAGCCCGGATTTGTGTTAGTTGTAGATAAAAGCTAAGTGTTCCGAAGAAAATTCTTAACAACCCCAATAATTTGTAAGAAAATTTTTGTAATTGTACCAGTTAAGTCTATGTATTGTAATGTTTCTGTGCCTAATCAAATAAAGGTTATTACACTGCCCTAAGGAAATAATTTTAAAAAGTTAGGTAAGGGCTTCGGCACCAAAGCGAAATAGACGAAAATAGACAATCGCAAAGCTGTAGAGCATAATCTAATAAGTAGTTATCTACACCAGAATCTCACGAAACACGAAATTGCCAGGCTGTCAAACCATATCTGTCAAAAGTCGTATAATATGGGACAGCTATATAACTATCTGCCAAAAGTCGATCATGAGGGTCAGTAAAATTAGTATCTGTAAAAATTCGTATCATCAGGCACAGTAATATGAATATCTGTCAAAAGTCGTTTCATCAGGGTCAGTAATATAAATATCTGTCAAACTTTGTATCATCAGGAACAGTATTATAAATAACTATCAAAATTCGTATAATCAGGGACGGCAATACAAATATCTGTCAAAATTTGTATCATCAGGAACAGTAATATAAATAACTATCAAAATTCGTATAATCAGGGACAGCATTATAAATATTTGTCAAAATTTGTATCATCAGGAACAGTAGTATATATAACTATCAACATTAGTATAATCAGGGACGGCAATATAAATATATGTCAAAATTTGTATCATCAGGAACAGTAATATTAATAACTTATAAAATTCGTATAATCAGGGACGGCAATATAAATATCTCTCAAAATTTGTATCATCATATAATATCTGTAAAAATTCGTACCATCAGGTACAGTAATATAAATATCTGTCAAAAGTCGTATCCTCAGGGATAGTAACACGAGGATTCCTGCAATGCTTTCAAAGTAAGCGATCATATTTTATCTCAAATTCAAATGTGCATTGCTGCAGACGAAGGACATTTTGAATAGGTTATATATTAGATGCTTGTGCATTAAGTAATGCTTATTTTAGCTTTCCCGAATATCACAACAACTCACCAATAGCCCTATTATGTCAAATAAGTAACCTCTGTATCAGTTATATTGTCGACTAGAGAATGTACTTGGTGTTGGCAGGAAGTTAAAGTAAGGATTAATTTAACGGCGCAACGGGCGTGCTACGACAACATAGGCAAACATCGATGAAAAGAACATTCTTCGACCTTTCCGATGTTGTCAATATGGAAACTCTGTGATAATATTTGTTGTTGTTTCTTATCCCACTTGACCGGCAGCAACAGCAGATCAAGTCCATGAACCCGTGAGTCTTCAAAAGATAAAGAACTACCGCAGGACTGGAGTACAGCTGGCTCCTCTGTTATCCAATACATGTCAAGGCATAGGTAAGAGAGGCCTGAGCCTAACTGCACTTCGGACAAAGGGGATAAACCTTAGAAACCAACACATGCCGAAGAGCACGGAGATGACGGCTGCGGAGTCTGGCCAGAGCCGTCTGTTCTCCCCTACTGCCTGCCCCAATCAAAGCAGCATCAGGACGGCTACAACCATACCACTCATGCACGGGGGCCTTTCTCCAAGTGGAGTTGATTTCAAGTTTGACTCGTGAGGCAAATTCCGAGAAAGAATGACAGCCGCCTTCAATAGAACTCCCAAGGCTGCCCTCCCTGACCAGGCCATCCGCAACCCCATTATCGTAAATGATTCACGTGAGATAGCACCCATTGAAAAAATATCCTATTATGGACACACAAATAACCCAAATGCTGAACAATATTCACTGTCGTTCCGTCACCATGTCTCCACCATTCATCCAGGTGGTGAAAATATTTTCTGATAATATTTACGGTCGCTAAGGAACTGATTTGTATGAAAACGCTGACGAATGAAAACGTTTGTGTGAAAATATTGAATAGAGCTCAAAATCATGCTACAACATAAAATAACTAAAAAACTATCCGAAGTTTTAAAAATATCGCCGAAGTGCACCTTCCCGGGTGATAAAATACTTGTGTATAAAATTTCATGGCCGTACGATGTTTAGATCTCCCGCTAGGGATCGCAGACATACATACACAGAGGGACACACAGAAATACAAGCATATTCTTTTATTACATGAGATTCGATCTCATTAAACAAGTTATTGATTTTGTGACCATCTGGCTCTGTTGCAGAGCTTGTTTTCAACTTTTTAAATTCTCCATTAGAGGTGTTACAATCAATCTTATTCGATAGGCCATTTTCAGTGTAAATAGATCTAACATGTACACTCTTGGACTTTTCTTTAATTTAATACTGTGTTTAACCACTTCACTTAATATCTTATATCATCGAAAGCATTGGCCTTATCCTTCAGCACTTAAAACATTATCTTTATGTGGAAAGATATTGTGATGAATTTAATTATAAATTATGCAGAAATATATTGATGCATCACACAATCTTATTTATTTCTGATGGTTGTCTTAACGGTTTGAATAATATTGAGCATATACTAAAAATATATTATGTTATATAATATATATAACTTTGAACTTCATGTTATATTTTTGTTTCTAGGTAAGTGTCTTTGTGTAAGAGAATTTATGAACTGTTTTATATTCTGACATATATTGTAAGTATCCTATTTTTCTTTTAAACATAGTACAGTGTATACAAAATAATATTTTCGCAACTTTGTATGTAATCTCGTTGCTTTAGAATTACTCATATTTAAATTATAATTTATCTGGCGTACGTCTGTAATTTTAGCGAGTTTGAAGAAAACTGCGGTATTTCAAATAATTCCGAATTCAACGTTCAGGCCAACATATGCCTTTACCATACTGTTATATATAGGAAAATAATTTTTTTTCGAAGTTTTTTGAGAATAAGTTTTTGATGTAAAAGAAAGTTTAACCCATTTAACGATATTTCAAACATCTCAATCTGCGTTTGTTCATATGAATTTGCGTACATTAGGGTTAACCGAAAAATATTATTTTAAGATATCCTTTCGAAACATTGAGTAAATATTTCTAGCTATAGTTGTATAAAAATAAATAATCTCTTCTGCCGATCAACGTGAATTTCAAATTAGGAGATCATCCAACATAATTCATCTATTATATCTCTAGCGCGTTATTGTATCGCATCAAGTATGAAATTTTGAAGAACAATATCATACTGGGCATTTCAGCATAATCAACCTCGTTTAAAGTTGTAGCGCATCAAACATAAATTCAAATATTATATTTCTAGCGCGTTATTGCATCGCAATAGCATAAAAAGTTTTTCAGAATAATTAACCTCGATTTTTTTTTTTTTTTTGCTTAGGCAATTGGTTTTAGACATATATTACTAATAGGAAAATTTAGTTAAATTAAATGTTTAAATGCATATTTTTATTTACATATTAAAGTATTTACGAATTATAATACAATCATTACATAAATAAGTATTTAAAATCGTCCGTAATAGTGTCAAAAATCAAATGTTACTGAGTTTATTCAGATTGTCCAGAGGGAATAGACAGGAGGCATTGCAAAGAATAAAAATAGAGTGATCTAAGCTCACCAAAACTTTGCCACACTAAAAGCTTGATGAAATCACTGCATCTGTGGACGCTCTGCGTGTGGCACATGTACCTTATCTTGACATCGAAAAGCCTTTAGTTTCTTTTTGCTTTATACGATCGAAATTATTTGCTCACGTACACATCTTTAATTTCATTCTGCAAGCGAAGTCGATCTTGATGAAAATCTGTATATTGGGGTGTTGGAATTCAATCTCTGGCCCCTCTTTGCAGATTGCTCAGATCATTTGGATGTCTATTGGGCAGCCTTGGGCACTGGTAAAGAATTGGTTTTGCTTAACTCTACCCTAGTCGCTTAAGGTCTGGCCGAAGTGTCGGGTACAGTGCTCGGTTCCCCATTACCCGCAATAAATTTTGTCATAAAGTTTTTTGTATTTTAGAAACTGTTATTCATCTCTCTAGACTGACTGTTGCCACAGTTTATCCCCTTGTCAATCACTCTGCGAAGTTGCAAAGTTTGACATTTCATTCCACATTTTTAAACAGAGTTGAAATATTGCACGCTTATGAACTTAAAAGAATTGTACTCATAATTATTTTGAAATCCATATTTAATTTCTCAATGAACTTTTAGAGCAGATACACTTTTAGAAAATTTGCAAATTCTCTTTTATTAGATTGTATTAAATTTGACAGAAGGAAAATCCTATTGACCAATCACAGAGCTTGAATGAAGTATGTATAGTAACGTGATTTATACATTTATGATGTATGTATAAGTAATAAGCGTAGAGTATACAATTGTAGAAATAATAAATACATAGATAGTATCTGATAATCTAGGGAAAGAAATTTACTTTCATTTGTGAGTGTTTATTACGGTCTTAATTTTTTTTAAACGCTTCTGTTAAAAACATATTTAAGCATATTAAATCGAAATTTAAACGATTAATATATTTTTAAATGCTGGTATTTTAAAATACGACACATGCCTGTACTAAAACATAATGTTTTTCGATTACAACCGTATTTTTAAAAATGTACACGCAAACCACATTCCCTGAGCTCTAAGATGTTATTTAAACTCCTAAAGAAAGTTATTTTGAAATGTTTCCAAACTGGAATTATATTATTGCGTGCCAGGATTTTGTGTAACAGATGAAAGAACAGTCAGCTTCGAAATAACAGTATTTTCGTTTGAATCTGTAAACACAGTTTCTTTTATGTTGAAGCCACGTTGAAAGAACAAGTTATACACGACTTTAAATTTCTCAAAGGTTTTCAGATCTGTAATAAGTTTTAGACACACTGTGGGTTGGAGTTATACAGTACAGTTTCCTTACTAGAATTTCCCCATTCAGTGTATGTAGTCCAAAAATTATATTTCTAAACAAAGCTCATAATTAAGTTCGCATATGTTCCTTAACTTTTAAACAGCGTATTGCATCGTCATGAAAATAACATGTACGTATGGCTGTGCTTATGACTGTGCTTATAGCGCCCTTAGTAGCGAAATAAGGAATTTAAAGAACTAACTAATGGTGTTAATACATAAAGTAATTTCTATTGCCGAACTTCGGGATTTCCGCCCATTAATCATACTTTAGGTCCATCCTTTCTAATGCCTCCGATTTCATTCCAGGAAGCATTCTTCTGTGTTATTCATATAATTTGGGTCTTTTACATCCCACAAGTGTCTGTAATTTAGTAGAAGTTCTATTATTTTTTTGCATCTCCAGATTTCAACTTAGTTTAGCTGCTTGAGGTGTGCTTGCAGTTGTCATCGCCGTCTTTAATGCAAACGAGAAGAAAAGCGGGGAGGAGTTGCGTCCAATCTTTAGATCCGTCCTCTCTAATGCCTCCGATTTCATTCCAGAAAGTATTATTCTGCGTTTTTTCATATAATTTGGGTCTTTTACATCCTACACGTGTCTGCAATTTGGTAGAAGTTCTATTACTTTTTTCAATCTCCAGATTCCAACATAGTTGAGCTGCTTGAGATGTGCTTGCAGTTGCCATCGCCATCTTTAATGCAAACGAGAAGAAGAAAAGCGGGGAGGAGTGGCGTCCAATCTTTAGGTCCGTCCTTTCTAATGCCTCCGATTTCATTTCAGGAAGCAATCTTCTGTGTTTTCTTCATATAATTTGGGGCTTTGTGTCTGTAATTTGGTAGAAGTTCTATTATTTTTTCCATCACCAGATTCTAACGTATTTGAACTGCTTGAGATGTGCTTGCGGTTGCCATCGCCATCTTTAATGCAAACGAGAAGAAGAAAAGCGGGGAGGAGTGGCGTCCAATCTCATCATACTCCAATTGATCTGAGCCAAGAAATTGACCAATTTTTATAGCTGAGTTCTAAAAAATTGCGGCAATTCGGTGTCAAGATTTCTTCCCATTGAAATGTATGGAGTTGCTGAAAAATTGCTTTAAATAATTGCTCCGTGTAATAGCACCTTAAGATACTAACAGATATAGGGGGAAATTCCAATTATAAAATAAAAGAACGATGCTTAATTAGTGCAAAACGATTTTTGATTCAACAGATATGCTATTAGGAAAGACAGACATGTGAAAGTAGTAAACATTTATCACAACACAGATGTAACGCAAAGTTCGTTCAATATCTGTGCAACTAACCTATTGACTAGTCTTCGCATGCTGTGTTAAAAATATATAGCATAGCAGAAGATGCATAATTAGCAGGAGTTATATAATCATATGAGTCAGATAAGGTCCTGATGAGGTTGCTTTACCAAGCTTGCTTGAACTAAGCATGGTTTTGCACTAATTAAGCACTGCTTTTCAATTTAAGTTCCATGCTTCGCTACTAGTAGCGAAAAAACAACTCAACTATAAACCGTTTACATTAAATGACCTAAAGTGTCCGTCTGATGATTTTACTAGCAGATTTACATGTTTAGATATTGTGAAGAAGCGACGCTCAAATAAGAGCTGATAATTCAATATCACTGACAACGAGTAGAATTAAAATGCTACATTTAGTACTATATGATATACCTCGCATAATATTCACAGTTAAATACACAATTAGTGTGTACATTAGCATTTGTTACATAACGTTCCATAATCAAAAAGTAAGTGGTTTTGATATTTCATTATAATTACTCTTTCAAATGGTTTGTTGTATTTAAATGTCTTTAAAATTAAAAATATATCGTTTTCAGTAAGGTTTGTAATTATTAAATAAATTAGCAGTATAGCCGTTCTTAGCACGGAATATATAATATAAAAAAATTTAAAATTCACAATTATAAGCAAATTTATATAATACACGCTTTTGCAAAAAGAACGAAGCACCCCTAAAAAATAATCCGATCATCTCGAAATTTCGCATGCAAATGATTGAATTTGCAAGACCAATGAGTGTTAACTTCGATCATAGCGCGCTTTTCTACTGCTTAACTAGCATCCTATAAACCAGGATAAAAATGTGGACGGTTTATCATTGATCGTTATCGGAGCTGCAGTTCCGTGAAGACACTACCAATAATGCCGTTAAGACGTTGCCTAAGACCTTTTAAGCAATTAGACGAATTCAAAACTGGTCTTATAGTCGGGATGCGTGAAGATGGCTGGTCATAATGAGCCGTCAACTGCACTGAACGGCAACTGTTGTTCAAAGGTGCTGGTAGCAATGGTTGCTGCAAGGAACTCATCGGCAGAATGACGGCTCTGGAAGATCAAGGTGCACGAATGCGAAACAAGATCGGATGATTGTGCCAGAGGCCCGAACTGGCCCAACAGCATCATTGTTCGCTATCCAATGTGCTACAACCTCTTCCATACCAACCGTGGTACCTTACACGATCTCACGGCACGTGGCTGAGGTGGGGTTATGCTTACGGCGATCTTTAAGACGTCTGCCCATAACTCCACAACATCGATAGTATCGTTTGGAGTGGTGTCGTAACCGAGCAGCATTGCTGCCAGCAGACTGGCATCACATAGTGTTCAGCGACGTATCACGCTTCAGTCTTTCAGCAGATGACCATCGGGTACGTGTGTGGAGGCGTCAGGGCCAGAGGTCCCAATCAGCCTTTATTTTACACAGGCACATAGCCATTACCCCTGGTGTGATGGTGTGGGGTGTTATCTCTTACGACAGCATGTCACCTCTAGTCATCCTGAGTATAACTTTAACAGCTCAAATATATGTTGATGAAATCCAGCGGTCGTTTGCGTTACCCTTCATGACACGTCATTATGGGGTCATTTTCAAACAAGATAATGGCACGCCATATAGGGCTCGCATATCTCTGGACTGTTTCCGTGCTGTTGATACTGTTCCCTGGTCAGCAAGGTTACCAAACCTTTCGCCAATCGAACAAGCATGTGACATGCTAGGCGGCCAAATTCGGGCACCCCGAAGTGTAGTAGATTTGGACCAACAATTGAGGAATGCCTGGCAGAATGTATTGCAGGATGACATTAGGAAACTTTATCACTCCTTACCTAGACATATACAAGCATGCATTGCCTTTTTTTTTTCTCCAAAAGAGTATATGTTCAATGAGATTGATATTCAAAACATTCTATTAACGTTTTAAATTAAATTATCTCAAAAAGATGTATAAGAATCTATGTTATCGATGTACAAACTTATCTCCACAGAAGATCTGAAGTATAAAATCCTGGTCCCGTTAGTAAAAAGAAAAAAATTACAAAAAATATTATTTAATTCCCACACAGCGACAGGGATTATCAGGAAAATTGCACTTAATTTTACAAAACATTGAATTTTTGTCAATTATGCGCCATTTTCATTAATTTACAGTCATTTTATCAATTTGGAGACTTTTTGGTTAATTAGGCGTTATTTTAGGAAGTCGCCAAATTTGTCGGAAAAGGAGACAGTTGAACTGAGAGATAAACGCTTCTGAAACATCAGAATAAAACTCAAAAAGTCAAATTTCATTGATAGGGGGTCCTTTTTATAAATTTGGAAATTTATTTAAAGGGAGAAGGTTCGCTAATTTGGCAACATTTGAAAATGCCGCCACATTTGTCTTCAAGTGGGACAGTTGGAGTGACAGTCAAACGTTACCGAAATAAACATCAATAACCACTTTCAAAACAAATAATTTCATTGATTTACCGTCATTTTTATCCATTTGGTGACGTTTTCGTTAATTTGGCGATACTTCGATCAATTTGATGATATTTAAAATGTTGCCAAATTCGTCACCATATAGGACGATTGGACAGACAGACAAATGCTGCTGAAATATCATTACAGCACTATCCTTATTAATTTCACTCATTCGGCCTCATGTTTATCAATTTGGCTATATTTTTATCGTTTTGCCAATATTTTCATATATTTTGTGATATTTTCGCCAATGTAGCTATATTTTGATCAATTTAGCCACATTTCAAAACGTCGTCAAATTTGTCGCCAAGTGGGACGGTTGGACTTCACAGACGAACGCTACCGAAACATCATTACAATACTACCCCGTTTCCAAACAAAATAAGTTTCATTGATTTAGTGTTATTTTTATAAATGTGGTGTCATTTTTATCGATTTACCATCGTTTATGTCACTTACGCAACATAAAAAAGTCGCTAAGTTGGCGATAGCCCGATAAATCCGTCGCTAATTTTTTTCGTCAAGTGTTACAGAGACAGACGGACGGAGAGAGAAATGGGCTGTTCTTATAGTGCATTATCAAAGTAGATATAATTATAAATAACATGTTTAAATGAAATAATGTAATAAGAATTACCTGATTATAATTGGAGTGTTTATTATGTGCCTGAATAATTTGATCTTCTTATCTGGAAATAAAAAATACGATTAAAATGTTCACTAGGTAAATTTAATTTTAAAAATCTCATGTGGGCAGCACATGAATTTCACTACAAACTCAAATTAATTTTCTCTTTATTTTTTAATAATTCATTAAATTTAGTTTAATTGCACAAAATAACACGCATAATTATTTGAAATTACAGTGAATTTGCACCTTTAATACTATATTCGTTTTTAATTGGTAACTGGACATATTTTCAAAGGCGGCGTGGTAAAAATATGAAAAAACTAAAATATCTCGACAACGCCAATCTGGAGTACATGCGTCTGGATTATTCTTTGCATTGTCAAAATTAGACATTGTCTGTTATGGATTTTGATAATTTTTGCGGGTTATTTCGCAAAAACAACAGGCTCATTATTGTCGATGTGTACCAAAATATAATAAAAACCAAAGTAACCTATAAGTGACTTATCTACTACAATTTGAAAAATTTGGTCAATTAGTTAATTAGCTGAAGTGGATACATATGATTTTTCCGCGACATTTCGTAAAAAAAGTCAGATTATTTTTTCTGCATAGTACCAAAATCTAATCAGTACCAGAGTAACGCACATGTTGTTGTTGTTGTTGAGACCCAGACCGTCCGACCTACCAGAATGGTGTAAGGTAACTGTAAGAGTAACGCACATGTGACTTTCCTATAAAATCTGATGAAATTTGGTCGATTAGATATCGAGTTAGAGTAAATACATATATTGCACAGACATACACACACATACGCAGATGTTAAGCTAAAAATATTTTTCCGTGTTCTAAAGCTCCTAAATTGTCTAGATCCGTCGAAAACTTGAGTTGTGATTTTAGACACGATTTCAATATTTTCCCTATTTATTTCAATGTATTGTAGGGAAAATAAAACATAAAATAATTGATTAATTTTTTGTTTATCTGGAAAAATAAATCTAGGGTTTTATCGATTTCCAATTAATACATATATTTAAAATACTATAAACATTCTTGATCATCCAGAGTTTTATTCCTCGTGCAAAAGTTAATCGTCACAGACAATTTAACTTATTTCGAAAATCTTTAATATCCTATGACAACTTTGCCAAGAGAAAATCCTAAAATTTCCTCCTGAATATTTATGATGTGTCAGTTGAGTATATTTAATGTGTCTAGCTATTCAAACGTAAACTAAAATAATTTTCTCTAACTCATTCAGAATTATGATATATTAGAAATAGAAGTGCTATTTATCTTTACAGATGTTATATCGAATGACAGGTCATAAAGATTCAGAACTAAACTTCTGTCGAATTTCTGAAACTGCTGTAAATTTGATAAAGTACAAACATATCTGTAAGGCAAGGAAAACATTATTAGTACATATTAACATCAGTGTTTGCTGACTGAACGTAAATCAAACACATAAGCATGCATTCTGATAGGAAGAAGGTATAGTCATTAAACAAACTGGGTATGTTTTATAAATATAAAAAAGAAACGACGGTGTTTTTAATTCTCACGATGTAAAAACATGCATGTTTTTAGTTCTTAGATTTTAATAGAATAGATTATTTTCTCATCTCTCTCTCTCTCTCTTTATATATATATATATATATATATATATATATATATATATATATATATCCGAGATAAAAGGAAGGAACGTTAAAACGTTGAAAGGGGAGAAATTAGAGAAAGTTGCACCTCAAAATCGAACCCAAATGCGTTGCATATAATGGCTGGGGAGGATTGCGACTCCCTTTCCCGTTTAAAACAGTTTTTACAGCCCGGGCAATGCTCACAGTACCAATACAATACAATGGTCAGTCCCCTACATGTGCATAGACAAAGGCACCCGTATTCAAGAAGAGCAAGAACAACATCGACGCAGAAGGAAAGGACGCAAAATGAAAAACGATCTAGTACCAGAGCCTTTTTACCAACGCTTACGCATGCGTGCCAACACACCAGTATCGCGTAAATCACAAAATTCCAACCAATTCCCGATGGAAACGGCTAAAGTTTTCTTTATTACCGAAAAAAGAATTATAGCATGCCCGCAAGAAATAAATAGGATAGTGTTTTTTAAAGCTTCGGTTACGATTTTTTGATTACATTTATTGCAATCCCTTTTGAATGTGTTGTAAGCCTGGTTTCTCTTGAAATGGCCGACAAGAATGTTTCTGAAAACATCCTTAGTAAAGTTCGTCGTCCAATCTATAAGATGGCCAATCTTGATTTTGTGAAAACCGAGTTTGTCGTATAAAGTTGTAAAAGTAGCCGATGTGGTGGCCGAGCGGTCAAAGAGGCAGGCGTTTCCTCGTGATGGCTCGGCTGCCAGATTGCGGGTTCGAGTCCCGCCTGCGGGCATGGATGTTGTAATGTCTTATTTGGGGCAGAAGTCAGACTTCTACCTTCGGGTGCCCCGGGTCATTAGATTAAACAGAAGCAGTGCACTCATTCTTCCTTAAATGTAATATTAGGGACACGACAACAACAACAACAACAACAGTTGTAAAAGTACCATATCGTAGATGTTTATTTATTGATATGTCCAAAAAATTCACTGCACCATTCTCGTCGGCTTGGTTTTCAATAAGTTCCAATTCTCTTGGATAAAAGGTGAAATCGAAATTAGATGTGCTTTCAAAACACCCCAAGAGCACATCGTCCACATAACGGAAATATGGCATCTCATAAAGAATATATGTACCTTTTTCATAAGCAGATAGATAGATATCCACCAAAATGGATGAACAGGCTCCCCCCCCCCCATGGATATACCTTTAATTTGTTGGAGATAGCTATTTTCGTCATGTAAAATATTCTCTTTCAGCACCAATTCCACGAGATCCAAATACCTACGAAATTTCATGAAGACTTCCAGGTCATATTCTTCATGTAAATGCTTCAGTATTAGGTATAACTGTGTTAAGTCAATATTGTTAAACAGATTTCGAAATTCATAGCTTTTAAATATGATGTCCTTGTGACAAAATTTGAGACAATTTATGACCTCTTGTCCGTTCTTAACCAGAACAGTTCTTTGTTTATGAAGATTAATCATAACATGTTTAAGGATATTCACAAGCTTCAGATTTGCCTGGGTTAGGTAGGTACTAGCTTTTCTATCATGGATAAGGACTAAGAATGTTTTCATTTTAAGTTTCAAAATCAGTTAATACTGTTACTAATTCACTTTATACTACGATTTCAAGGAATGTTTTATATTTTACATATCCCTTGTTAAATAAAAATTTTCATAGAAAATGGCATTTTGTACAAATTTCAGTACTTTCAATTACACAATTTTTTTTCTTCTTATAATTAAAAATTAAGGGCATCTATCTATAAATCAATAAATCGATTACGGTTACCGGTTGAAATATATTTACATAAATTTTATTTTTGTCATTCACATTGTTTTTTTTTAGGCCAACGGCCGTACCGTGCTGAAAACATCGGTTCTCGTTAGATCACCGAAGTCAGGCAGCATCGGGCGCGGTTAGTACTTGGGTGTGTGACCACCTGGGAACACCGCGTGCTATTGGCCGTTTTCGGGCGCGGTAGCTCGGGGGTTTGCGCACTGGATTTGCACGCTGCCACAACTGCCGCCGTGTTCTTCATGCGGAGTACGATCACGTTAAACATTTGGGTCCGTAAGTCCTTCCGAGAGGTTGGTGGTAGGGGAAGGAGGGTACGGTCACTGTGGAAGCCTCCCCCACTGGGTTCCGGTCTAAATTGGGTGGCACTTCCCGACCGTCCAAACAGTTACCTTACACCTTTCTGGTAGGTCGGACGGTCTGGGTCTCAACAACAAAATTGTTTTTATGTTATCGTGCCTACAGAGTCACATATTAAACTACACACTGGAATCGTTACAAAAATGACTGATTCGAAATTAAAGGTGCTAAAATCTGTCTGAATTCGAGAGTCATATATAAATACATATAAATATAGATTTATATATATAAAAATAAATATATATATATATATATATACATATATATATGTATAAAAATAAATAAATATATATATATATTGTATATATATATATATATTGTATATATATATATATATTGTATATATATATATATATATATATATATATATATATATATAGGGTGTTCAGTGCCATCGGTGCCAATGGTTATTTCCTCAACCTTCAGTCACAGAAATATACTTCCAATTGCAAAAATGTTTAAACATTTTAAAATCTATTATCTTAGAAGCAGTTGAAATCAATAAATGCATTTCTGAAAGAAATATGAAACATACATTTTTATACGGGGCCTTGGTCCTACCAGTTCCATTTCGGAAAATAATCCTCATACAAATTTTATGCAAAATAAAGGAAAATCATCCTTTTACGACCAAAATTCACCGACTGATAGCTGCTTAAAGTTGTATCACTTTTTGTGCTGAGAAATGGGAGTTATACAGAAAATAATTGGAGAGACAACTATTTCGCAGCAATTTCATTATTTTTTTCAGCAATATACATTACGCTAAACAACATTAAAGTTATAATTATTTGTAACGCATAAAAAATATCAAAAACACAGCTTGTATTGACAATAGAATTTAAAAAAAACTTGTGTTAAATGGCATAAGGAAAAAGAGCAGCCTCAATTAAATTAGAAAATAAAACATATTTTAAAATGCAAATATAGGAATTTCAGAAACTGAAAATCATAGTATAATAAACTACGTCATCGTAATATTTGCTCGAAGTGGCTTCATTCTGCTGCAATGCAAAAACGCACCCGTGAAGAAAATTGTCTTCCTCTACTTTGAGCAGCATAGTCAGTGTGACACTTGCGCAAGCTACGAAAATACTATTTAGAAAATATGCCGGATTTGTTGATAATTTTTCATAAACTTTATTTTTCAAGAAAGCCCAGGGGAAGTAATCTAAGGGGTTCAAGACCGGTGATCGCTGGGGACACTCAACAGGATCTCCGCACCAAATAATATTATTTCCAAATGTTGCGGCAAGAACAGTACGTGGTTCCCGTCATGCTGAAACCACATCCGTGATAAATCTCGTGAGGAAATACATTCGTCCAAGAAGTCAGTTACTGGGCCCTGTAAAATCTGTGCATACTTTTCTGATGTTAAAGCGCCATCGAAAATGAATAGCCCAATTAAATTTTCCTTCCATATGCCTCGCCAATCATTTACTAACCAACGCACTTGGGTATTCACTCTATTTTGAGTATTTACAATACCCTGTCCTGTAAACTGAAACTCGTCGGTCCACAAAATGTCAACAAACGACGGATTGTCGTCTTATTTAATTAAAATGTTATTTCAGAAGTCAAAGCGACACTTCTTGTCCCAGTATCGGACGATACGGAAATGCACCATATGTGTTTAAAATGTTCCACACTTGAGATTTAGAATTTCCACAATCCACATGCTTCTCTAACGCTTCTTACACTATACTGTGGATAAGCGAGGGCATATCTGAGAACATCCTCCACAGGTATGCGCATATGCCAACGGCCCTACCATGCTGAAAACACCGGGTCTTGTTAGATCACCGAAGTCAAGCAGCATCGGGCGCGGTTAGTACTTGGGTCGGTGACCACCTGGGAACACCGCGTGCTGTTGGCACATTTCGGGAGCGGTAGCCCGGTGGTTTGCGCGCTGGATTTGCACGCTGCCATAACTGTCGCCGTGTTCATGCGGAGTACGATTACGTTAAACCTGTGGGTCCGTAAGTCCTTCCGAGAGGTTGGTGGTAGGTGAAGGAGGGTGCGGTCCCTGTGGATGCCTCCCTTACTGGGTTACGGTCTAAATTGGGTGACACTTGCCGGCCGTCCAAACGCTTACCTTACACCTTTCTGGTTGGTCGGATGGTCTGGGTGTCAACAACAACAGGTATGAGCATTAGGGCGCGGTAGCCGAGAGGTTAGCGCGCGGGAATTGCACTCGGTAGGCCGGGGTTATATTCCCGCCACTGCCATAAATGCCACCGTGTTCACGCAGAGTACGATCAAGTTAAACATGTGGGTCCGTAAGTCCTTCCGAGAGGTTGGTGGCAGGGGAAGGAGGGTACGATCGCTGTGGATGCCTCCCCCACTGGATTCCGGTTTAAATTGGGTGGCACTTCTCGGCCGTTCAAACAGTTACCTTGCACCTTTCTGGTAGGTTGGACGATCTGGGTCTCAACAACAACAGTTATGTACATTGTTGAGTCCGTGATTCTTCTTGAACTAGGACGATTTTGAACGCTACCCGTTTTTAAAATAGTACTAGCAGATGGATGATTTTTATTCGGGAAATTCATAGTATACTGCCTTGCAGCCTCTCGCTTATTCCGATGAAATTCCCCATAAAGTAATGCCATTGCAAAGTACTGATTGTTACAAATTTTTTTTGTTTATCACTTCACATTTGCTATGAGCAAACACGTCATCAGAAACTTTAGAACAAACTTCCGAAACTTAGAACTTTGGAACATAATAAATAAAACAGCAGTTTTTAAACTGTGGCAAACGATAAAATTTAATGTTTATCATCTGTTGCAGTTTTAGAAAGAAAATTAAATGTTAAATATTTATCGTCTGCTGAGTATTTTATCACAGACATGATACTTCTTTTTAGCTTATTAGGATACGCTCTACAAATCTGTTATTTTCTAGGTGTTATGCCTTTAGTATTTTAGATTTAATGTGCGTATTTTTTTATTTTTGTCTGCAGATACGCTGCAACTGGTCTCATTACTGGTCTATTAACGCATAAAAATTTAAATTTCGTAACTTTTACAGGAATGCATTTGTTGACTTAAACGACTTTTACGATAATGTATTACCCCATTTAAAATAAAGATCTTAGAAAGATTCCCAGAAGTTCTTAGTCGAGCCCTGACTATAATACTATTCTGAACGAATTACTATTCTATAAAAAGCTTTTCTTCATTCTCGACATTATGTCAGCAAATGCAATCGAAACATAATACTTTGAATACAGAATTTCAATATTTATGCGTTCCCTTAAAGCTTGCCTGAAACGGGACATTTTTATGCGTGGAAAAGCCACTTAAGTCATAAAAATTAATGCTTCATAACTCGGTGAATTTTGGTCGTAAAAGAAGGATTTTTTCTATTTTGCATGAAATTGTATGAGGATGATTTTCATAAATATAACTGGTAGGACAGGGGCACAGTATAAAAATTTATATTCCGTATTTGTTTCAGAAACGCATTTATTGATTTAAATTGTTTCTAAGATAATAGATTTTAAAATTTAAAACATTTTTGCAATTGGAAGTATATCTCTGGAAGTATATATATATATATATATATATATATATATATATATATATATGTATATATATATATATATATATATATATATATATATATATTTACATATATATATATATATATATATATACATACAGTATGTAAAGAAGGTAGGGGAGGGAGACCAGGGTGGAATGAAGTACGGGGGGGGTAGAAAGAGGTCAGAGGAATATTTTCCAAAAGGGATGCTGGAGTCGGCTGGAACTCTCTGAAACTCAATATTCCCACACTGTGCGTCGTTCAATAGGATTTTATTGATTGTAAGTATTTATTGCATAATATATAAGTATATATTTTTTAAGTATTTATTTAATAAGATTTTATTGATTGTAAGGTTTTATATTTTTTATTGGCATTGTTCTTGAAAAACATAGCCAATTTGTGTATGATATTGTAATAATATCTAATATTTGAACCATGGTAAGCAACGCTTCACATATTTTTTTTTAATTAACGTCCACTCGACATTCTCATACCAGAAGCCATTTTTAGTAGCTATTTTTTTTTTAATTTTGCAGGAAAAATTTGGAAAAATCGGTATTGTGTTTCAAATGATTACATGATTACAATTATAGCTTGTTACCCATCACTTTAAAGAACTTGCAAAAATATTTCGATTGATACCATACTTGTCAATATACCCCTGGGGGACGTAGGATTTGTCCCCAAGGAGGCTAATGACGTCACGAAAATATTGTATTTCGATTATTTTTCACAACTATAATTAAAAATATAACGTTTTTTGATCATTTAGTCATAAGTAAACCCTTTTACTCATGATTAAGTCAAATTTTACCCCATGCTGCAATGTTAAAAATATATAATTTCAAATGTTCATAATGCTTACAAAATTTATAAACATTAAATATTTAATAATTGAAACTATTAAACTGTTCTTTATAGTTATATTTTAAATCGCACCTAAATAAAATTGTTAGTCAATAAACTCTGAAATATGTTCCCTAATCCGAAATACGCAGTTATTTGTTTTCTGTATTGGGATATAATGACTAACAATTTTTTATATTAAATATTGTGGAAATAAATCAACAATCATAAACATGGAGTTAGATTATTTATTTGCACCATAAATATATGTTTTGCGACTAATTTGATCTGGGGGTAAATCAGTAGGATTTTCACAAGTTATGGATTACAGCTAAATTAAAATACCATGTTTTTGACTATTCTTTAAATACCATTTTTTTAAAAAATTTAAGCAGTAAATTTATAAATAAATGTTTAAAGCCAGACAGCAAACCATTTTCACTATGTATTGTACGGAAGCAAAATGACATGAGTTGATCCTATTAAAAAAGAAACCAGAATGATTTACAAGGCCAGTTTATTGCTACTTAGAGGTTATTCTTCTGCTGCCAACAAAATTCTTTCCACTTCATAAAATTGGAGTAAGGGTAAAGGTAACTTCAAAATTTATTACTCTTACTGCTTCTGGTTGAAGTTTATCCATAGATATTTTGTTTATTATCCCTCAAGTAGTTTCTCATTAAGAAAAAGGATATATATATATATATATTAAATGCTAATGAATTGCGATTTGTGTTGAAACAGAAAACGATTTTAGTTCGAAAGTTTTGATATAATATTGGTTTTACTAAATTTTTTTTATTCCGTATATCTGAGGATATGCTATATATAAGGTTTAGGAAATGGCAAATATGGATTCAACACCAAATTCTTGAGGAGGTTGGGTGTTTATTAGGTATATACATTCCGGTTGTTTTTAATAAAAATTTACATTTTTCTTGAAACATCTCTTTATCCAGATTGGTAATAGATAGAATTTAGATTATAACTGATATAGATTTAGCATAATATTTTTGAAGAGGTAAGGTATTTAATTAAGAATTTTCACATCCAGTTCCTTCTTCAGTTGTGTAATTTTCCTTGAAACATCCATTTCTACGAATTGGTTATAATTAGAGCTTAGATAATGACTGATATATATTCAGAAACAAATTCTGGTGGGGGTTGGAGGCTTCACTAAGGATTTCATCGTTCGGTTATTTTCCTACTTGCAGTTTAAAAGTTGTAATTTTCCTTAAAACGTCTACTTCATAGAATTGGCTACAGATAGAGATTAGATGACAACAAATATGGTTTCAGCATCAAATTTTGGTGGAAATAGGAGGATTCACTAAAGAATTTCCATTTCCGAATCAAAACTTATATACTACAATGTTGGCTATACATAAAACATGAAGTTGTGTAATAATTAGTTGTGTAATTTTCCTTGAAACATCCATTTCCACGAATTGGTTATATTTAGAGCTTAGATAATGACTGAT
The DNA here is from genome assembly GCA_951213105.1 of Amaurobius ferox. Taxonomy (NCBI): domain Eukaryota; kingdom Metazoa; phylum Arthropoda; class Arachnida; order Araneae; family Amaurobiidae; genus Amaurobius; species Amaurobius ferox. The sequence continues at coordinate 20,946,717 of OX578153.1, forward strand.
ATATATTCAGAAACAAATTCTGGTGGGGGTAGGAGGCTTCACTAAGGATTTCATCGTTCGGTTATTTTCCTGCTTGCAGTTTAAAAGTTGTAATTTTCCTTGAAACGTCTACTTCATAGAATTGGCTACAGATAGAGATTAGATGACAACAAATATGGTTTCAGCATCAAATGTTGGTGGAAATAGGAGGATTCACTAAAGAATTTCCATTTCCGAATCAAAACTTATATACTACAATATTGGCTATAAATAAAATTTGAACATTAACTGATATGAATACAGCCTCGAATTCTCAAAAAACTAAGGCGGATTACTAAGGATTGTCGTTTCATTTTCACGTCCGGTTAAAATAGTCTTGCTTGAAACATATATTTCTTAGTATTAGCTATAGATATATATTATATGATGATTTATATGGTTTTAGCACCAAATTTCGGAGAGGTGGCGGTCCACTAACGACTTCCATTTCCATTTTTTTCTTTCCTATTTAAACACTTTCTAATTGCAATTTCTCAGAGTTAGCTATAGGTAGAGTTTAAAGAATAACTTATATGTATTCAGCATCAAATTCCAGAGAGGGTTAAAGGGGTTTTCTCAGTGTTATTTTTTTTTCTTCTCCCAGTTCAACAATTTTCGTTTTCCTTGAAACGTATTTTTTTTTAGAATCGGCTACGAATGGGATTTATATCTGATATGGATTCAGCTTCAAATTCCATAAGGGTTAGCAGGATTTACTAAGGATTTCCACTTTTAGTTCTCTTACGACTTCCATGTTCAAAGACTTATCTTGAAACATTTTTTTTTATCAGATTTGGCTTTGAAACATGTTTTGATGATTACTGATATGGAATCAGCATTTCATCTTGGAGTGGGTGCTGGGGTTTACCATGTATATTCATTTCTTGCTCTGGAGACAAGCCTTCTGGTTTTACCCGAAAATCCAAATGATGACACAATAGAAGGTTGTAAAAGAGTATAAAAATGCTTGATGAATTGTACACACCACATGCCACTATATGAAGACTCATTCAACAATTTTTTGTTATATTTGTATTTGTGTTAATAACGACTCAAATTGTTATACATGGAAGCATTTATATATGAAAGAAAAACAAATTACAATGCAAATTGTTGAGAAAATTAGATTTAAAGTATAGAATCAATTCTGAAACTTTTGTTTTCCAGTTAGAGCAAGGTATGGTTGAATACCAAATGAGAACCACATTCTAGTCAAACGCCCATGTGCAGCACTGGTGGCGTCACCTATCGTAAACACAGAGAAGCAAAATAATGAATTTGCACAATTGATATACTGTAAATATTAACGCGAAATGGGGTGAAGAAACAGAAATAAACCAATTAAATAAACAAAATTAACAAATAGAAACAAATTAATTAAATGAATTAAAAATGCATTTTTAAATTAAATATTGTAAATGGAACTGTAGAAAACGATTTTCTCTTAAAAATCATGAAAACACTTCATAATTTATATCCGTTTCTTTAGATTGTTTCGTTCTTTCAATCACTGCAGCAAAAGCTGAAAAATGAAAATAAAAAGAAATGATCTTCAATAAAGAAGCAAGAAAGATTTACAGGCCAGTCTATTGGTGCTTAGAGGTTATTCTTCTTTTCTTACCTCTGCCAACAAGATTCTTTCCACCTCATAAAATAGAAGAATGGCGGGAGGAAATGTAGTATTGGAAGTTATTACTCATGCTGTTTTGAGTTTCTGCTGTTCATTTTCGTTCATTAGTCTGTCATTTTGTTCTTCATTACGTAAAATATATTTTATTAGGAAAATGTGTATTTTCATTTGTTGTTATATACAGGGTGTTAAGGCAAGTAATTGACCAGGCCAATAACACGAGAAGTATTGGGGTTATTGTATATATTTTATGCAGTTTCATAGAAAACCCAATTGCTGCAGGATGATATAATTTTAGTGGGTTATCTATATTTTAGGGGGCTACGGTGATATATCTCGCTACCTGTTAGAGATATGATTAAAAGAAGTAATATTCTTTTACATAAAATATGGTTGTATATATTGATATAAATGAAATCTCCCAATTAGTTGCAAAAATAACTATAAAAAACTTTTGTGAGAACATGGAATAAAACAAATTATTAACGGTATCAACTTTTTTTGGAGAAAAAAGTGCCCATTTCTTCAGGACGAAACGACAGAGGAATCACAACAGCAAAGGGAAGGATATGTTTGTCAATAAGTCTTTATAACCGTGACGTAATAATGAAATCGTTGCCAAAAGAAAAATCGAAAGGTGGAGAGAAAAAATATTGGAGAAAGGTATAAAACAGCAGAAAGATGAAACTAACATATTTGAATAATGTCGTCGCTCATGCAACTTCTGAAACCGGTTTCTTTTCTTATTGATTTTATGATTATGAACTGAAATTAGCTGTCTTATTCACTGAGAAATTTTTCAAATCCTTTTGATGTTCTTTATTTTTATTTTTACATTCACTGTTATTTTTCTTCGTTTGAAACGGTTTTATGCCTGGGTTACAGGATGCAAGTTTTTATTGTCAGATGCCATCTTACTACCAGTGTTAGGTCGCTTTGTCTTCTTATCTTGAAGCAAGACCCTATTTCATTCTAAAACTAGTTGATTTGCTGTTAATTTATGATATGCTCTGTTTGAACGAAGGTTTACTTTAACAAAAGTTTATAGACGAAGGTTTATTTCAACAATGGTTTATGAACGAAGGTTTACTTTAACAAAGGTTTATAGATGACGGTTTACTTCAACAAAGGTTTATAAACGAAGTTTTACTTTAACAAAGGTTTATAAACGAGGGTTAACTTTAACAACGGTTTATAAACGAAGGTTTGTTTCAAAAAATGTTTATAAACGAAGGTTTATTTTAACAAAGATTTATAGACGAAAGTTTACTTCAACAAAAGTTTATAAACGAAAGTTTACTTTAACAAAGGTTTATAAACGAAGGTTTGTTTCAACAAAGGTTTATAAACGAAGGTTTATTTTAACAAAGATGTATAGACGAAGGTTTACTTCAACAAAGGTTTATAAACGAAGGTTTATTTTAACAAAGGTTTATAAACGAAAATTTACTTTAACAAAGGTTTATAAAAGAAGGTTTGTTTCAACAAAGGTTTATAAACGAAGGTTTATTTTAACAAAGATTTATAGACGAAGGTTTACTTCAACAAAGGTTTATAAACGAAAGTTTACTTTAACAAAGGTTTATAAACGAAGGTTTGTTTCAACAAAGGTTTATAAACGAAGGTTTATTTTAACAAAGATTTATAGACGAAGGTTTACTTCAACAAAGGTTTATAAACGAAAGTTTACTTTAACAAAGGTTTATAAACGAAGGTTTGTTTCAACAAAGGTTTATAAACGAAGGTTTATTTTAACAAAGATTTATAGACGAAGGTTTACTTCAACAAAGGTTTATAAACGAAGGTTTACTTTAACAAAGGTTTATAAACGAAGGTTTGTTTCAACAAAGGTTTATAAACGAAGGTTTATTTTAACAAAGATTTATAGACGAAGGTTTACTTTAACAAAGGTTTATAAACGAAAGTTTACTTTAACAAAGGTTTATAGACGAAGGTTTACTTTAACAAAGGTTTATAAACGAAGGTTTATAAACGCAGGTTCAGACGAACTGTTTACTTAACCTAATCATTTCTTAGTTTTTTAATAATTTTTCAACATAACTGTTCATGAATTTAAACTGCAGCCAGCAATACCCAGGGTGTTGATAAAATTCCAATTCAGGTATTATTACGATATCAGTCATGTCAACAGCATCTAACATGAAGAATTAAATAGCTCTGGCCCCATGGTAAAAAATCTGATGTGGGCAGCACATGACTTTCTCTGCAGACGTTTATAGTCACGTTCTCTTTATTTATTTTTAAATTTATTTCACTTTTAATTCAATTTTCGTTCTCATTCGGTAACCGGACTTATTATTAAAGGTGGCGTAGAGAAAATACGAAAAACTAAAATATCTCGAGAACGGCTAGTCCTAGTGTAATGGGGTTGATCTTTTTCTTTTCGTCGTTAAAAATTACGTATTAAACGAGCATTTAATGGACATATTTGAGTATATCTAGTTCATTAGTTTAGATTTTGACGATTTTTGCGGGCCATTTTGCAAAAAAAAGGCAGGTTATTTTTTTTCGAATCGTACCAAAATCTAATCAGCACCAGGGTAACCCACAAGTGACTCATCTACCAAATTTTGTGAAATTCGGTTGATTAGTTTTTCAGTTACATTGGATACAAGCTTTTGTGGGCCATTTGGCAAAAAAAGACGGGTTCTTTTATCCCGAATCGTACCCAAAACTAATCAGCACCAGAGTCGCTTACAAGTGACTTACCTACCAAATTTTATGAAATTCGGTCGCTTACTTTTTTAGTTAGAGTGGATACAAAATCTGCACAGACAGACACACACACAGACGTCACGCTAAAAATGGTTTTTTCGTATTCTACAGGTCTCGAAACGTGTAGATCCGTCGAAAACTCGAGTTGTGATTTTCGGCATGATTCCAATACTTTCCCTATACATTACCATGTATTGCAGGGAAAGTAAAAATTGTCTGATTACTCTGCAACTCAGTGATCAGTGTTTGCCTGAGCGATCCAGTCAGTCATCAACTTTTGTTTTAGTGATCTTCAGCTCAGTGATCAATGTTTGTCTGATTGTTCTCCAGCTCAGTGATCAGTGTTTGAGTGATCCAGTCAGTGATAATTTTTTGCTTTAGTGATCAGTTTTGCGTCAGTGATTAGTGGGCGTTTGAGTAATCTCCAACTCAGTGGTAAGTATAGTGATCTCCATCTTAGTGATCTCCGTCGATCTCTACCTGTCTGGAAGTAAGTTGAGATCCGTTGACTACTCGGACGAAAATATTTCCTTTTATTTTTTAGGTTGAACCTATAAGGCTTTAGAATTATATTACACTTTTCTTTTAATCATAAATCGAAATGAAAATCACCTGAAATAGAATAATTGCAGTTGTCAAGTGGAACAGGATAACTAATTACGTATTCAGAATCGACTGCACGTGCGAAGAAAGGAACATTTTCCACAGTAACAAAATCTTCCTTAGAATTCTGAGATAATCGATGTCATGGCACGAATGCTGCAGAAGGCTGAAGACATTTATATGTTTAGTACAAAAGCGTAATTAAGTAGTCATTGAGAATGTCTTGAAAGACAAGACACAATTCGTTACGCATGTTAAATTATATTATGTAAATTGGAATAAGGCATCAACTTTGGCTAAATGCGAAAAAGAAAAATCTAATAATGCATGCTTAAAATTCTACTGATGTATGTTTTCAAGCTGCTCCACAAATGGTTAACAGTTTTAATTACTCAGTTACAGATGAAAGAATTTTTGTTGCAAAAGTTTGCATATTGTTCTGATATCTACATTTAGGTCTGTAACACAAGTAAAGGGATGCATTTCATTTACTGAATCCGATTTTAATTCTTTTAAAATGTTAATTATTTTTACTTCAAAATAAATTGTTCAAATGTAAATCTTATTCGGTAAAATCTAAATGAATTTATATCTAAATAAAAATGTATGTCGCTTTCAATTGCAGATAAGGGACTTTTTGTAGCGGCTTCAGGCTTATGATACTCTTGTCAGCATGGATTAAGTAATATCTGCAATGCTAGGAAGAAAACTTGCTATGAGCGATAATTTTGCGAACCGGTATGGAAACTGACAAAGTTCTATTATCTAGATGGCTTACAATTTAATTCCATACTAACGAGCATGTAACATGCTCAAAACCCATCCATGGATCCTGCTTTTTGCAATAGAGGCATAATCCTATCTCTGAGAATATCGGGACGCCCTCTACAGGTGGGTTGTTGCTGAGACTCAGGCCGTCTGACCTACCAGAAAGGTGTAAGGTAACTGTTTGGACGGCTGGGAAGTGCCACTCAATTTAGAGCGGTACCCAGTGGGGGAGGCATCCACAGGGACCGTACCCTCCTTCCCCTACCACCAACCTCTCGGAAGCACTTACGGACCCACATGTCTAACGTGATCGTACTCCGCATGAACACGGCGGCAGTTGCGGCAGCGTGCATTTCAGCGCGCAAACCACCGGGCTACCGCGCCTGAAATACGCCAACAGCACGCGGTGCTACCAGGTGGTCATCCACCAAAGTACTAACCGCTCCCGATGCTGCTTGACTTCGGTGATGTAACGAGAACCGATGTTTTCAGCACGGTAGGGCCGTTGGCGCTCTCTACAGGTGGGTTTTGTGACTAAATTAGAATGAAATTGAATATTTAGATACATTAGAGTGTTAAATCAAAGAAAAGAAAAATAATTTGCAGGGTCTATTTTCAATATAAATAAAATATTACAGTATTTATCTCTAAATGTTTAGAGTATCACTAATGTTTCAAACTAACTGAGTATAGTTGTTGTTCAATGCTGCCTCAAAAAGAATGAGTTAAGAATTTTCGAAGTCCAATTTATGATAACGATTTTTACTTTGTCATACTATAAAATATAGTATAGAGAAATTATCGTTTTCACAAAAATTATCGATTTCGAGTTATTGTTTTGCCGATTAAGACCTTTTAAACACAATTTGACTATATCCAGAGTGATGACTGTGATTTTGTTGTCAATTTCGTGTGTACAGAACAACTGCTACAAATATTAATGGTTCTCACGAAGCTTTTTATCCGGATTTGTTAATGAAAAATCTAGAACTAGATAGACATTTTTTAAACTTGAGCGGAAATTTAAAAAATTAGTCATAATTCTATATTTTCTTAACATGTCAACATAAAACAGAATTTAATAAAATGATGTATAGAATGAGTTATTTATGGCTCAATAAGCGTGAAACTTGCCAGTTTCGACCATTGTAGTGAAATATAGCCGAAGATACAATTTTTTGTGTTCCTGACTTCATTACGATCATCCCCTGAGGAGGCACATTGTCAAACTTTGTATCAATTGAAAGCTTCAAGTCCTTTAAAATGTAATAATTATGATCATTTGGACCAACAACGCAGATTTTTCATTCACATTTTTCAACGCAGATTTTTTGGTATCAGAAGGACGAGTTAAGCCATACTCTAGTTATGCATCTCACAGATGACTCGAGTCGCCAAAAGAAAAATAAATAATTAATAAATTGTGTCTTCTTTGTAATTTTAAATTAGTAGACTTGTCGTATATTATTTTTTGTGATAAAATAACAATATCTGATTTTAATAAATAAAAATAAAGAAACAGAAAAGAAAATATCATTTGATCAAATGGAGAAAAGTAACATTCTGCCGTCGTAAGAATTTTTATACTATGTGCAAAATATTGTTTATTTATTTAGAAAACAATATTTATTGATTAAGCCTTGTTTTGTCTATGTATAACTGTAATTCAAAGCAGATCTGCTTTTAAATAATTTGAACACAATACTGCTCAAAATGCAAACAATCATTATGGAAATACTTGGATTTACCCATATGGAAATTGGCTAACCCAAGAAATTCAATACTTAAGAACTTTCTAGTATGACGAAAAATAAGCAAAATTTGAAAAAGGCAGTAAAATTCAGAAAATATGGATCGAGCAGAAAATAATGAAAACAGTACAATATAATAATAATTAAACCTTTCTGGTAGTTCGGACAGTCTGGGTTTCAACAACAACAACATAGTCATACCTTAACTCTGCGAAATATAATGTAATAGACAAACAATTAACGCGATTGTTAAATTTGTTAATGGTATGAACATTTTTTAAAAGTTTGAAGAGCATTTATGAGTAATAGAGGATAACAGTTGATAACGGAATCAAATGATGAAGAAAAATCATACCGATAGCTATCGACACAAGAGTGGTTAGCGACTAAAGATTTGTTGATATCGTCACACTAGGTGGCTTTACCATACTGGGTTCGTTGGTTTAGCGATTTATCTAAAGCGACAGGTTTTGGGTTTTGGGGTTTTGGTGATCTCCTCGGGGCTTGACAAAAGAAATCCAGTCACTTACAAAACGATCATTTGTATTCTACTTTTATTTGGGCAGCATTTACGCTGTGTTCTGCTTATTTAATACTTGTGCACAAAGCCGTATTTTGTATTTAGTTTTACTCATCTCTAAATTTATTGTGAGCTTTTCACTGCGGTTACATCCGTATAAAATGGGAACAGTATAATCCTGTAATTACATAAGTGACCTATTTATAGTTAAGCATTTGTTTTCCGTTCAAACGAAAATTAGAAATACTTCTTTTAAATTTAGTTATTGTTCATACGGTTTTTTATTACATCAACATGAAATATCCAATTATATTTTTTCACACCTGTTGAAACAAATATAAGTTCCACAACCCAGAAATAATAAAATGTCAGAACAAAGAACGAAAAAGTATCACAAAAACATAAATTCAAATGAAAGATTTTGCTATACCTATAAATTCGAATTTTCCACGGTTTTCCTTTTCAAGTCTTAACGGCAGTATAACAGCATTACGTTTCATAATCTTTGCTTTCAAGTCTGACTTAAATCCAAAAGTAATAAAACTACGTTATAACATGGAACTACGTTCTATCGCACCTGTGTGACATTTAAGACGGCAATAAATCCCCCCTTGTAAAATAAAGTCTGCGGTTTTTTATGTTCTTGCAAAAAAGATCTCACCCACCCTGACACATTAAAGTTGTCACAAACTCACCTTTGGTCCTTTTACATCAAGGATCTACTACATTTCATACACCTTTCTCAATTACCTGCCTATCTTTGTATAAAGTCCACATGAGGCCAAGAAAGGCGATTGTGATGTCGTCTGCTATATTTTAATGAACTTTGTAAGAATATATTAATGGTAGATATATAAATATTTCTATTAACTTATTTTATGCTTATTTCATTCACAGTATTTACTACCTAGCAGTATATCCGTTCTTCGTACGGAATATATAATATAAACTTAATTCACAATTAAGGGCAAATTATTGTAGTATTCAAAATTATATTATTGTTTAAAACAGTCTATTAAAATATTTAATTTTATTCTTCTAAAATAAAGTACAAGAATCTCTATACAAAATTATCTTCACAGGCTTTTAAAACAGTCTATTAAAATATTTAATTTTATTCTTCTAAAATAAAGTACAAGAATCTCTATACAAAATTATCTTCACAGGCAGATATATTAGAAGAACGCTAAAACGGTATTGAAAGATATATCTGCACTATTTTTATTCTGTTAATAACAATTGGTTAAACTCAACATATGAATTCGATAAATCTTTGCCAAAGTAAAACAAATGAGAAAATAAATTGAAAATATCAATTATTCCCGTAATCTGTAAACACGATGGCCGTAATTGATATAATCAAGTCAAAAATGCAGTACTGTTCATTTATAAAATTTATTTTTATATCCATTTCTTTATGATTTTATTCAGGAAAAAAAGTAATATCTTTCTCAATAATTCATTGTTCAAATATAATTCAATAATTCAAAATTCTTTTTCCAGTTATTTGAATTAAAAAGATCCGTTGCTCTTGATCGTTTGAATTAAAAAATAATTTGTTTGATTTAATATAATTTTAATTAAATAACCTTGTTTACTTTTCTACATTTTAAAAAGTAAAATGCAATGATACTTTACAATACTTTGTTACTTTACAATAGTTTTAAAAAGGTTTTGTTTAAGTAAAACAAATGAGAAAATAAATTGAAAATATCAATAATTCCCGTAATCTGTAAACACGATGGCCGTAATTGATATAATCAAGTCAAAAATGCAGTACTGTTCATTTATAAAATTTATTTTTATATCCATTTCTTTATGATTTTATTCAGGAAAAAAAGTAATATCTTTCTTAATAATTCATTGTTCAAATATAATTCAATAATTCAAAATTCTTTTTCCAGTTATTTGAATTAAAAAGATCCGTTGCTCTTGATCGTTTGAATTAAAAAATAATTTGTTTGATTTAATATAATTTTAATTAAATAACCTTGTTTACTTTTCTACATTTTAAAAAGTAAAAAGCAATGATACTTTACAATACTTTGTTACTTTACAATAGTTTTAAAAAGGTTTTGTTTACTTTCAATAATTTACATTTGAGAAACTTTGATTATTTCTACTTATTGTAATTTTTAAAATATATTTATTTTTCGATAATTTCAATTTAAAGAAAATGTTTACTGTCACTAATTTAACTTTGAAACTTAACTTTTGAAATATCTATAATTTAATTTTTTAAACTTATGTTTACTTTAAACTACACTCACTACTGTTTACTTTTCGTTTACGTTATTTGTTTAAATTTAATGAAGTTTTTGCTTACTTTTGAATCTTTAAATTGCGAAATTCTCAATTTACTTTCAATAATTTAAAATTAAAAATTTGTGATTATATTTCAAACCTTTATTATCAAGACATTTAATATCCTGAACCAGCCAAAAAATGTTCCAACCTCACCTTTGCCCTTAAAGAAAGCAGAAAAGTAGCAGTTTAGAGGCCAAAATCATTCCATGCAATTTCTGTCTTATTAAAGATATCTAGCTGTCTTGGACAACATTTGAATGTTATTAATTCCGCACGTCAAAAGTGTATGAACGTCAACTGTGTTACCCTTGGTATTTTTGATTTTCTAAATCCATTATATTTGCAGAGTACACCTTCATCTTAGGGGGCAATACAACATACTTTATCAATTGGCGGTATTTTGAATTTTGTAAGAAAAGAAACACCATCTTCTTCAGATTTTGAAAAATGCCATAAATTCATCGAATTTAATTAAACTCACATCAAAAGGTATGAAGTCAGAATGCTTAAATGAAATTGGTCATTGCAGAGACAAATGATGACGTCACATGCAGAAGAAAAGTACGTCATCATAGAAGATCATAAGAACTAACTCCCTTTCAATTTTTTCTTTACGCAGGTTGTCAGGCAAACCAACCTGTTTTGATGAACTTGCATTGTCATTGATGGGGGATGCATTTATGGAGGATGCATTAAAATAAGAATCTGAATATACAAGCTGACGCAAACGCCATTTTGACTCAACCGGTGCAATCAGTTGTCGTCTGTCTCTGTTATTTCAATGGCTGGCGCATGTTACATAGCTGCAGTGGCGACTCACGTTTAAGCACTGTGTAACAGAAGCACCCCCTATTTCCACTTGATGTTATCGATAACATTTAATATAATGAGTCATTTTTTCTTTTTTTATACTTGTAAAATATATAATCCTTAAGCTTAATGTCAGTAGCCCTCCCCCAGTTTATGAAAAAGATACAGGAATCTTTGTATGGAACTGTGCGCTTCACAGTTTCAGCGGAGTGGTGTTTGAATTGCTGTGCGCATGCGCACATAGAAAGCTGCACGCGAGGCTGCGAGGGAGAGAGAGCACTGTCGCTCCCGCAGTGCCGACCCTGGCGTGCTGGTGGATAGTAGTTTTATTTTACTTCGCGTCGCGTGTTTTGTGCCAAAAACCGTGTACTATATTCTTGAATGTGATAAAGTGTAGAATTAGATTATTATTGACTTCATCAGAGGCTGAACGCTGCTATTCAACATTGAAAAGCATAAAAACTTTTCTAAGAAACACTTTGAATTCGGAAAGACTAAATGCGATTGCAGTGCTTTCAATGGAGAAAAATTTCCTCCATTGTCATCCAGAGATCAAGGAGAAAATTATTGATCTTTTCGCGCAAATTAAAACAAGAAGAATGGATTTCATTTTTGAATGAATAAATCAAGCTTGAACTGTAACAATTTAGGTAAAAGTAAGTAAAAAAATATTTGATTTTGTTCTTTTAGGATATTATCAAGTTTCTGAATAAATTTTCTTTTTATGTTTGTTTCCTTTTACACAATTTTAAAACAAAGGCTAAAATTTTCTGGAGCAGCACCCCCACTAATTTTAGCTACGAACCGCCACAAATACCAGCTATGATAGCTGGTATTTGATACGCAATTGAGCTGAAAAATAGGTGATTCTTCTGTAAAAAATGCCCGAATCATTCAAGGAAGCAGTCTAGAATATTTTGATTTTCTTGAGATTCCGAGAAGTGGATGAGAATTAACCCTCATTTCGCCATATACAGCTTCAACTGGGAATCAATTTGGTTGCTGTTTTGCAAGTCTTTAAACTGTATACAGCGTATAATATCACATGCTGAAAATGCTATGTATATACATCATTACTGGCTGGCAATCTTTTCATTTAGATACAAATATTTGGGATAAATAAACTATATAAGCACCTGTTTTTGATAAGTTATGTTACCCTTTTGCGTAATTGTAAAAACAATTGCGTAATTGTAAAAACAACGCACGAAATCAAAATTTGTTAATCTGTAGAAAAAATCAGGTGTTGGACATCGGATTATTTTACATCTTCCAGATCATTACTCTTGTATATTTGTCTTAGGTACCTTTAGGTGCTTTATTATTCATTATTAAATGACTGTATTTTTTCTAAGGTTGAGAGAGCTCTTTAAATTACCCCACCTATATTTATATGAAGACTTTTCGCGGGGCACGTAAAGGGGATGACAGGGCAATAAATACCGACTGTCATGTCTTAATGCAATCTGTAAAGGTATTTTAATAACAGTTATTTCGTGAGTTGAAATTATACATGCTGCAGATCAATTTCTAAGGTGACACACGATTGTAAAGCACACATTGGAAGAATTATGGGTGGAAGATAGTAAGGAAGCACTGAAAGAGAAGTTTTTTGAAAGGAATAATGTTTATTAATTAGATAATTTTGAGTGATGCAATTGACCAGAAGTGGTAAGAGGCCTACATCTTTTTTCGTAAGTCATTTTTTAAAGTAATTATGGAACAATTAAGGGGTTTTAAATTTATATATGCCTATTAGAAAAATTGAAATTCAATTTATATTAAAATATACAGTTTGTATATTATAGAAATAGCTATGTCATTAGATTTGAGTATACCGAAGGTTTTATTAGTAGATTAAAATACTACTAAAAATAGTCTAAAAAATACCTTATTAACTTCGTAGTATATTATATTTTATACCTTTTATTATGGATGAGCGACGTGAAGTCCATTTCTCATTACTAAAGAAACAAAATCAACATTTGCTTGAATTTCGTGATCCTTTTTATTTCAAAGATATAGTATGGAGATGCAAATTTGCCCATACACGTAAAATTGCACACATATGTGCTCACACATATGTGCGCTCAAGTCCTCTGGATGAGTCGGACGGCCTGGGTTTTCCACACATATGTGCGCGGAGTCACAATTTCAATATTTAAAACGAACTGTAACAAGGTGAAACGCCTGTTTTTAAACAGCACATATTCACTACGCTTCATACTACTAACAACGTACAAAACAACTTTTAAACTGCTATTGATAGCGTACGTACTTTTGATTTACACGTCATCCTGCATATTGAATTCGTGTTTGCGATTTAAATGTGTTTCTCAGATTTCATTATTTTACTCTCATTCAAATTTAATTTAATATTCACATTCTTACAACTTATATGCTCTTTTGCATTAGAATCTCAAATGTTGAAATTAATTATTTATACTTCTAATTTCATAAATATTTTTTTCATTAAATTTAAATTTGTTTTATCCTTCACAGCTCACATATTTCATATGCGCGAGTCCATTCAAAGCCCGGCTTTTTGCTCTCTCTCTCTATATATATATATACACACACATACACAGACACAGGCACAGACTTCATGCTAAAAATAGTTTTTATGTGTTCTAAAGGATCCAAAACGTGTAGATCTATCGAAATCTGTAGTTGCGATATTCGGCACGATTCCAATACTTTACCATGTATTGCATGTATACTTTACCATGTATTGCATGTATACTTTATGGCATAACGGTTTCCCGTCGACACGGCTGACCGGAGAATTCTAACTTTCTCCAATTTTTACAACCCAGGTTCGAAACTCCACCCGTCTGTAAGTAAAACTCACAGATGACCTGCCGCAAATACAAAGCGTAAAAATAATAAACCCTTACCTTGAGTGGATGATTCTTCAGCTAAAGCATGGATATAGAAAACACAGAATATTGCAAATAATCACTACCGAACTCAATAAGCACACAGTAATTAACTAATCCAATGCGAAATAAAAAAATCTGATGTGGTTAGCACATGACTTTCCTTATCTAATGTAATGAATTTACTATTTTTACAGTAAAAAAAAATGATTATTTTTATAGTTGATATTTATATTCTTTCCAAGATATTGAATTTTCGTCAATGAGTCGTCATTTTCATTGATTTAGCGTCATTTTTATGCATTTGGCGAGATTTTCGTTAATTTAGCAACATTTAAAAAATTCGCAAAGTTAGCGACATTCTACCAAACTCGTCGCCAAAATCTCGCCAAGCGTTATGACGAAAAAATAAACTTATTCTTACAGCAGATAAATGACTATTGGCGTTCAAATACAAAAGTATTACTCAAAGTATCTTTTTTCATGAATGGAACGAGCTAGATCCACGAGAATGATTTCACCCAATTTATCGCATGGTATTACATGTGAAAAGTGAACATGTTTCTCAATAGAAAATATCTTTTTTTTTTTATGGCTTTTTGATAATTTTTTTGAAAAATGTGCAATATATCGAGAACGGTTAATGTTAGCGTTCTAAAATTTATGTCAATCGTTTTCTAATGAAAAATTACATAAGAAATGTCTATTTGCGTAACTTTATTAGCGGTTTTGATTTTTTGACGATTTTTTCGAAATTTCACTCGAAAATTTAGGGGTGTTCTGAACATTCGATTGCGTGTAAAAACAATAGGCTTTCAGTGTTTACGGATTGTGATTTTTGTACCAAATTTCTTTCGAATCCGTTCATTCCTCCGTCAGTTATCGTCTCCACAGCCTCACTTTTACACACACACACACACATACTTTCGCACACACACACGCACTTTCACACACATACACTTTCACAAACACACACATACTTTTACACACACACATACTTTCACACACACACATACATTTACACACACACACACACATAGACATCATCTCAAAAATGTTTAATTCGTTATCAGGGATGCTTGAAACGTGCTCTTCCGTCGAAAACTCGAATTCGAACTTTCGACCCCGTCACAATACTTTTCTTATACATTATGTATGTAAGGAAAGTGAAAATTGCGAAATATGATTTTGAATGAAGAACAGACAGCCAAACAAATATATATATATATATATATATATATATATATATATATATATATATATATATATATATATATATATATATATATATATATATATATATATATATATATATATATATATATATATATAATGCATAAAAAGGAATGGATAAAAAGTGAAAAAAGAAGGAAGGCTTAGCAAAAAGCTTACTTGATGGCGGTAAGGGGTTGTGACCTCACGCCCCAGTTTTCAACGAGCTCGTCATAAATGCCGCGGCATTGCACTCCTGGTCGCCAGCTTTGGCTCAAGCCCACCTCCGGAGTGACTATAAAAATTGTCACATGACCTTCAAAAAGGAATGAACCGAGGACGAGAGTAAATTCACTACCGTACAAGCGATCTGTATTGCTGACCTCGGTGAAATGTATACAGCATCTTATGATAGTGCTGCGGTCCTGTCACATGCATGATGCGATCCTTCATTCTCGAATTGAATATAAAAAATCTGATGTGGGCAACACATGAATTTCCTTATATAATGTACTGAATTTACTACTTTTACAGTACAAAAAATAGGTTTTTCTTATAGTAGATATTTATATTCTTTCCAAGATATTGAATTTTCGAGTATTAGTCGTCATTTCCATTGATTTAGCGTCATTTTCATTCATTTGGAGAGATTTTCGTTAATTTGGCAACATTTCAAAAAGTCGCCAAGTTGGCGACATTCCGCCAAATTCGTCGCCAAAATCTCGCCAAGAATTATGGACGAAGAAATAAGTTATTCTTACAACAGACAAATGACTATTGGCGTTAAATACAAACGTATTACTCAAAGTATCTTTTTTCATGAATGGAACGAGCTAGATCCACGAGAATGATGTCGCCCAATTTATCGTAAGGTATTACATATAAAAAGTGAACATGTTTCTCAATAGGAATATTTTTTTTTGTTTTATGACTTTTTGATAATTTTTTTTTAAAATGTGCAATATCTCGAGAACGGTTCATGTTAGCGTTCTAAAATTTATGCCAATCGTTTTCTAATGAAAAATTACATAAGAAATGTCTATTTGCGTAACTTTTTTATTGGTTTTGATTTTTTGACGATTTTTTTAAAATTTCATTCGAAAATTTAGGGGGGTTCTGAACATTCGATTGCGTATAAAAACAATAGACTTCCAGTGTTTACGGATTGTGATTTTTGTACCAAATTTCGTTCGAATCGGTCCATTGGTTCGTCAGTTATCGTCTCCACAGTCTCACTGACACACACACACACACACACACATACTTTCACACACACACACACACATACTTTCACACACACACACACACACACACACACACACACACACACACACACACACACACACACACACACACACACAGACATCACTTCAAAAATGTTTGATTCGTGATCAGGGATGCTTGAAACGTGCTCTCCCGTCGAAAACTCGAATTCGAATTTTCGACCCCGTCACAATACTTTCCTTATACATTATGTATATAAGGAAAGTAAAAAGACTTGAGCTTTACACCATACGCTAAATTGTTTCGGTATAAATTATCTATATTTTTAAGCATAAAAGGAACAGGATATTTTTGAATATATGCTTGCTTTAAAAATACTTGATCAAAATCAATACGTAAATTTTCTTCTTTAATAGTTCTTTTAATTCTGACCAATCCTCCCAAGAATACATTACGAAATATATTCAAGTGTAGGTTGGAGTGCCAATGTATTATTCCATTTATAGGTATTTTAAAATGGTTTCTTTTGTCATAGATGGTAAATATGATTGAGATTTGTCTAAAGTTGATACTCAAATCCAAAAACTCAACCACGTTGTTATTTTTAACTGGATTTTCTTTCAATATGAGGTTGTGTGGGTAGAAATCAAAGTTCATACAAGAGTTTTCATTTTCATATCCAATAATCACGTCATCTACATAACGCAAGTAAACGATTTCGTTGTTAATATGAGACTGGCTTTCATAAAAACTAAGGTAGAGATCGGCTAGTATGGAAGAACATCCCCCCCCCCATGGGGATTCCTTTAATTTGTTGATATGCAAAGATTCCATTTAAAAGATAATTATAGTCTTGAATTTATTGAATTCTATATTTCTTTTTAATTCATATTCTTCATAAAAACGGTAAAGGATATTTGATAAGTCTTCTAGATCTATAGTGTTGAAAAGTTCTTGGAAGTCATAAGTCTTTAAGTATAAAGGATTTTTATGATATTTTAATGAATTTATCACTTGTTGGCTATTTTTTATGATATAACTTCCTTTATTATTAATTTGTAGCCAAATAGGTTTTAAAAGCTTTAGTAACATAGAATTGTCTTTTGTGAGATACGTATTACATCCGACAGTAACCGGTCGGAAACATATAGGGGTACTGTATTATTCCAGTGTATTTGATGCCTGTTAATAGATATAAGGCTTTAATTTTATTTGAAATTTCCCTAAGGGGAATGTTGATTTTGCAATAAAGTATATCATTCTCATATTTTGCTCTCAAGGTGTTAATATAAAGGAACTTGCAGGTGAATGCGTAGTTGCTTGAGGCTTTGTCAGTATAAGTATTTATATACCGTTCTTGAATGGTCTTGAGAAGCTGGATGTTCAATTTACATTTATGGAAGCCTGAAATTAAAAGCTATTATGCCTGCAGACAGCTGAGGGATTTATAAACAGCTGATTCAAATGTCCGCTAAACAACATTTTAAAGAAACGAATGTTGTACAATCTTTAAGTGCTGCGAGGGTCATATTCAGAGGATGTCTGTGACGCGTAACACAGCACCTGCAGAAAGAACATAGAAAGACATGCAAAGCAATTTGCATACGACAGCCGATCATCAGATGGGTATCGTGTCTCGTGTGTGTACTTTGATCAATCAAAAAAGATCATGACAACTGTTCGGATGGCAATTTTTGCGAGATCGTAGTGTATTACGGCGAATTCGGACGAAATGCTGTGAAGGCTGCACGTCAGCATTTTTTACGACTTTGTACTGCTCAACATTCATCCGTAATGCTGTTCAAACGTATAACAGGGAAGTATAAGTTCTTAACAAACAAACATGTATTGTGGCAAACAATGAACATAATGACCATTTTCTAAAATGTAAGTTATGTAAATAGTTCTTTTGTATTGAATGAAATGGCGTTTTCTACAAATTTGGTGTTGATCTATAATTCTGCATCTCATTTTTTTTTCTATAGCTCTTATAGTTTGCTAGATAAAAGTGCTAACTTTCAATATGTACAGCTAAGGTGCTGTCGCCTTTCACATTTGGTAGTGCATCACCACTTTATTCTACCGATACCTCACTGCCATAGCTCTACCTAATATCCTTCAAGACCTACCCTTCTAACCACGTTAGCAAGGTACTATGTATCCCATTTGTTTTTTTAAAGCTCATATTAAGATTTCGAGCCGATCCAGTGGTCGAGAGGTCAGGGGAATGTGTTTCCGCCTGATCGCTGGATTGCCTGGTTGTGGGTTCGAATCCCGCCAGCGGGCATGGATGTTGTGTAGTGGAGACAAAGTCAGACTTCTGCCCTTTGGGAGCCTCAATAAAGGTGAAACTGCATTTTCTCCCTTCACCATGGGACCAGGGGTCTAGTGGACGTAGTGCTAAGCGCTCCTCACCACGGGGAATGAGTCACAACAACAACAACAGCATTTCAAAAAATACCAATACATAGCAAGTCGGTTTATCACACAAAGGGTGATCATTTTTAGAGTTTAGAAGTAGACTTGACATAAAAATTTCTGGAGAGTGGGAGGCATTTAACTATATAGCTTGTTTTCCATTTCTTCATATATCATTTCTTCAAAATTCAATGGGTTCCTGAGACTGTGACTCCTAAATCCTACACCTTGGTGACGCCATTAGAGTTTAGACACTACACTTGCATATTATGAAACAGCAATTTCATTTCAATATTATAAAAACATCTATTTCATTTGGATATTATAATCTTACAAACTGTACCGTTTCCTAATATTTGCTTAAGTTTGAACATTTCTCTTTTCCTTTATTTCAATCTGCGCGATATAATTAAACATGTGTGACAAATTCGTTCCTGTCTCCAAAAGTATTCACAATGAATACTTAATTAAGCTTTTGTACGAAATATATTAATACCTTCCGGCTTTTTCAGCTGACTTGCAACATTTGTTCATTGACATCGATTGTTTCTGAATTCTAAAGAATAATTTCTTGTTATGGAAAATGTTCCTTTCTTCGCACCTGAAGTGCTGCTTGAATGCGTAATTTGTTTCCTTGCTTCACTGGGCATTTTTTGTATTCCAGTGTCTGATTATCCTGACTTATTATTTGATCACAATAAGTAAAACTGCTGCTTGTGGGAATATGCAGTATATACATTTTAATACTTATTTAAAGAGGGCAGAAATATAGAACAATTAGGTGCTTACAAGTTGTTTGTTAACCGTTCAAGAAGTCAGTTGTTTCTTAAGCCTTAAACGCACATTATTTTTGACCTGAAAAGAAGACTTAAAATGTCCTCAACATAATTGTTATCCAATTTTCCTATGCCCGCTTTCTTAAAAGAAATATTACAAGAAATATTGTAAGTTATATTCTTATTTGATGTTATTGAAAAACTGTAAAATTGCTCCACCTATGTTGGAACATGTTTCCACACCTGAGAACCATGAGAAAACACCCTTTGTATGGTATCGACTGACATTTAGTTGTTGCAATTCTAATTTCAGATTTTGAAGTAACATGAGAACTCAATAGATGTAATGTACAATTACAGGTTGCAATATACAGGAACACAAAACACTCAAGGAAAAAGCAACTGTGTCACGTCTTCAAATTATAAATGAGTCTCATTGTCGTGCCAAGTCCGGAATATGTATTGTCGATGATCCTACCTCCTGCATGTATAAATCAACGAACAGTAACTGTATCAGGTCTAACTAACTTTTCGATTATTATTTCCCTTAGTTTGCATTATAATTTATGATTACTTAAACTAACAATTCTAACTAGTTCAGTTGATAGATCAACCACCGAGCTAATCTGCATTCCTAAAGTAGAATATGAATACGATTTGGATAGTGACAATTTCAGTGGGTTTTTGAGTAGAAGGATTTTTTTAGAGTTTCAGAGGAAGGAGGAAGGAAGGATAAGTTGAAAGTTGAATGATTCTATTAAGAATTTGATGGGGATGGGTACGTAATTTGGCCGGCAACCTAGTGGAAGGAAATCCATTTAGATACCACCATGACTAGGAAGTGTCTAGTAACGGAAGTTTAGTCGCAATACGAGGCGAGGTAAAAGAAAGCCAGTGACAAGCATAACAGCTTTGTAAATGCGTATTCATGTAAGTATACCACGTAAAGTTATAAGTATCTGATATATTTCGATTATCATTATGGCCGTCATAAATGCAAGTGGTTAGTAATGCATCCAGTTTAGAAATACAATAGATGTTGTGGTAAGAATTAAAATTGAAAGGTGTTTGTGTTCATGATTAGATATGAAAGTGCATATATAGTGTATTAGTGTAGAACAAATACTATGCTCAGGAATGTCTTTACAATGGCGCCCGAACAAATTTAAAAGCCAATAACACAGGGAAGTTGTATTTCATATTAAAGTAGAGTCATGGAAAATATTGTGTAGTAACTTATCGCAACGTTAGCGATGTCAATACAGTATTTAGTTTTAATGGGAAAGGAGATCAGCGAAAGCATATGTGAAAAACTTCGATTTTTTTAAAAAAATGCTTCGAGAAGTAAAAAGCATAAGTTAGTCATGGCAGGAGATACATTAATCAGCGAAGCTAAATGTTGGTGTAATATTAGAGCAGAAAAAATGCAAATGATGAGTGGAATTTAAAGAAAAACTAGAAAGAAACTTGCCGAAAAATTGGAATAAAGTGGAAATTGGAACAAAGTTATGTAGTGTAAAACAACAGCCAGCAGAATCCGTGTTTGAATTTTTAATGACGAAAGCCGAATTGAAAGAGAAATTAGAATTAGAAATATGTGAGGAATAAAAGAGAAATTGAAATTAGAAATGATTGAGGTAGTCTGTGAGAGACTGAAAACAACAATTCACGATTTTTTCTTTTGCAGACATTCAAGAACGTTTGAGGACGTTTATGAAGTAGCAAGCAAATACGATGCACGACATCCGATAGAAAGGAGAGAAGTAAACATACTTAATTTAAATCAAGAAATTAGAAACCAACAAAGAACACAAGTAGATCCAAATAATATATATAGGCAACCAAGAGTGATGGGGCACAGGACATCCAAAGAAAGGTATTGCAAGACAGAGGTGATCAAAGATGGAATTTTAGAGAATATGAATTCAAGAAGGAAGAAAGGCCATCTAAACCCATGCAGCCAGTGTATATGAAAGATAGTAAGCTGCTGCACGTAATAGAAAAAAGGGGAAAAACGACCAGTCGAGAAGTTAAGAGTTTTTCAACCAGATAAAGCAGACGAAAAGTGCGTTGAAAGAAGGACCAGTAGACGCCAATATTTAAAACAGGTGAAAACGTTTCAAAAACTGAAGTTAAAATGTCGGTTGAGAATGCAAAGGTGAAATCGAAGTTAAAATGTGATTTAGAGGGTCAACAGCTAGTTGAAAAGAAGTTTAATGAGCCATCGGAGTTGGATAGAAGTGCGGAAGAGGCTCAACAATGCGTACCGCAAAATATACCTGGAAAGTTCAAGTTTCGAGGAAGGCCAGCGACTCAAAATATCGCTTTACCAGCGCAAAGTGAATCATCCTGAGTTCAGTAGAAATAAAGGACAGAATGGAACCAGCAGTGACCAAAATAAGACAAAGAGAAAGAGGTTGCCGAGCCAGGACCAACCCCAAACAGAAGTTCAATGGAGGTCAGACTGGGAGTGTTGACGACCACGGTTGCGACCATGAAAGGACAGCTCCCCAGGTATAAGAAAAGAGTGGATACAGAAGCCAAGACACCAATAAAGAAAACGAAAAAGAGTATTCCAAGATCCAGAGTGACCGACATGGAAGAATATTGAACAGCAAAAAATTAATTAAGTAACATGTTTTAAAAATAAATTTTAAATATAGTTTGATTTGATAGTTGAAAAGGGTATAATATATAGTTTTTTAAAGTATTGTATTGCTATGGTAAATTATTGTACCATGGTGATTAGAAAGAGTCTAGACTCCGGGGTTTGGCCGCAATACGAGACGAGGCAAAAGAAAGCCAGTGGTAAGCATAAAACCTTTAGAATTGTACCCATTTAAGGATTATCACCAGGCAACTGATTTGTAGTATCTTGTATATTTGTCATTTTTTATGGACGTGCGCAATAATAAGTATGGTATTTGTTACCAATTGCTTTAAACAGCCAGTTGCTATATTTTTTGTAAAGTTCACAATAAATTGAGTTTGATGTAAAACAGTGCCATCCTGTGTTATTGCTCTTGGAACGAAAGGTTTAAATATCAAAGATCCATCTTCGAGAATAACCTCTAAGGAGGATAAAGATGCATTTGGTATTTACAACTGATGAATAAAATAAGATCAACATTTAATGCTCGCTAAATCGATTATATGCTGTTCTTTCATTACACAGTTTCTTACCCCTCCCCCCTATGGGTGAATGGACAGATGTATTTTCAGAAATCAGAAACATGTAGATAGATAATAGGAATACATGTCCTTTATGAATATCTTATAACTCTAAACAGGATAGCTGTAAAAAGTCCGGTTTCTAACACGAGGAATAAGATAATAGGGTGATGAGTCCATGAGTAAGTGAGAACTTTACCTCACTCCTTCTGAGGCTGAATTACAAAAATAGCTATTCTTAAAGGATGACTATGTACAAAAAAGTAAGCTTTTAACACGGCAGGATGGCGGGCAGATATGGTAATGATTTAGTGAATGAATATTTTATGTAAAGACAGTGACTTTGAGCGCAATTAGTAATAAACTGAGTCACAGCATAAAATACAGCACAGATAAAGATAAAAACGCATACGTAAGTAGTGCAAAACAGGAGATGCCCCAGCGAGTTCAGTCTACACCGGCTAAGTGATAGAATCCATTATAATTGCGTCATAAAGTGAAGAAAGGGAAGAAACACGAAAAACAAATAAAAAAATCAAGGAAATATGAACATACGAAACAAATAAGAAAAAAGAGAAAGTTTAGATAATAAGAACGCAAGTTGCAGGAAAAAAAGAGAAAAATAAAAACGTTAATAGACATCGTCATGCCAAACCCCCTAGAAATAGGGAATTATTGATGAATGATTAACGAATTTTTATTATTTTGCTTCACCTCCTTAGTAGTGGATTATAGAAATATATGTTCTTAATAGTTATAAATGAAGAACATTGCTCTATGATTAAAGTTTCTTAAAAGAAGCACTGAATCGATGTGGTGGAGTCAAAGGATTGACATATTTTGTCTTTAAGTATACAGATGCATAGACTTGAGTTAAATGAGCTTTTTAAACTAACTATAGATATTTCGTTTACTCATATGAAATAGCTTAATTTTGTGAATCAACAGACAATCCTATTATTCTAAATTCAAATAAGAATTATAGATAGGTTTGCTTGCAAGACTAGCTTTGATTCTTTATTGTCTATTATCAATCCTTTCTCGTTATTTTGCTATCCTCAACTTATATTGGTATTGAAATATTTACTTTGATCGTGACTGCTTCTTGTTCATGTGGAACGTTTTTTGTCCTTGCTTTTTCTCCTTGGATTTCTCAAAAAAGAAAAAACAATTTTGCGAAATTTTGACACAAACAGATTACAAAACACACAGTTCTAAACTAACATGAAACCTTACACCTGGAGACCGTAGAAATTTATTTAATTATTAGTTAATGAAATGTTATTAATAAAATGCTGCATTGCCAGTATGGGTATATATTTAATGGGTTCAAACATTTCCAACTTCTTTCTGATGGGTTGCTGTCCAAAACGTCAGAAAGATGAACGAAGACATTTTAATGACTTATTGTTGATTCCTAGAAACAAAGAGTTACGCAACTACGATTGTCATGAACTATAAGGATTGAAATGTAATTAATTATTAATGCATTTAACAAGTTTGCTTATTTTTAATTCTTGAAACAATGAAACACAGTAATTACAAAAAATAATTTTTCATGATTGGTAAAATTTTAGCATGTTGTACCATCAGTTGGATCTGGAATGAAAATATTTGCCTAGTTATTAATACAGCTCAGATTTATTTCCATACATTATTTAGAAAATTCCACCAAAGCAAAAGCAATTTTATAGTGATAGGAATGAAATTCAAATACATTCTGGAGCTGCTGGTAGACCGTCAGAAAAAATATGAGATATCCTCAAATTAACGACCGTAGCGAGCAGGGAAAGAGCCCTCTGGTGTTTTAATTAATAAAAAGTGTGAATTTTCATAATACAGTTCCCTGTAAAATGCTAAGAAATTTTATTTCATTATGAAATGTATTTTTTTAATTCCTCAAATTTTTAATGGGGTTAACTTGCATTTATTCGGCTAACTTTGACAGTAATAACTATCGCATTAAATAAAACTTCTGCTTATGAGAATAAAACTTTCAATGCTTCCTGAAATAATTAAGGCATATAAAAATTAGGACTACAATCTTACAAAAATGATTACACTTGTTTTGATGGCGTTTTATAGCCTTCTTTTTCAGGCTGAAAAAAGGTGTCTTCTTTTAACAACCGCTAAAGAGAAAACATTGTTTTTTGTCCTGAAAAAGGGGATTTTAATGCTTCCTCGAATGAGTTATAGTCACACAATTTTCATATGTCTGCTTTATTTAAGATATTATTGAAAGTTTTATTTGGTGATAACTATCTTTATACTTCTAATTAGTGCTATGAATGTTATTAATAACAATCCAATTTAATAAATGTATTGCCAAAGCTACATAAAAAGCAAACGAGAACCTGCATTTTATGACATAATAAGAAATTAATATTTCTTTACATTTAGATCAAGATAACTCGAATTTTACAAACCTTCACCAATTACTAAGGGATTTCAATTTCTGAGCAGATGTTATCATTTTAGGAATTCTGACGTTATCATCTGATACATGTGTTATCGTCTTAGGAAAATTGGTTTGAATTATCATTATAAATACATAAACTATCATATATTACGAATATTTTCTTACAAATTATTCACGACATTCCATCGGAAATGCTTCGAAAATATATTTTCAATTTCCATTGTCTCTTATTACCCTGATAACATCCTTTGTAGTTTCAAGTTACATTGTCAGGTTTGTTCTGTTTTGTCTTCGATTGTCTCTTAATTAGAACCGATGCTTTGTTTTCGTAATGAAAAGATTATCTTTACTCAACGAAGAAAAATAATTAACCCTTTTCTAAAAATCTATTCAATTGTAAAATATTTTTCAAATTAGCAGCAATTTTGTAGAGTTTTCCATTACAAGCTTTATAGAAACCGTGCTCTGATGCTTTATTTGGGGATTCTTCGTTATAATTCTTTTAAAAGGAATTTGAACGAATTTTTATCTTGTCATACAATAAAGATTCCCTTTCATATTACTTAGAAACAAAGCAAAATGTTGTCATACTGTTGTTTTAGGTAAAATTTTACATTGAAACAATCATGTCTCAGGATTTGCTATAGATTGAACTCAGATGATGACTGATATGGATTCAGCATCAAATTCTGGGGTAGAGGGGAGAGACTCACTAGAGATTCCCCCTTCAGGTTCTGGAAATGTCACTCCCGAGTTGATACTTACATTTTTCTTGAAACATCTATTTAACTAAATCTGCTACGGCTATAACTATGATGAAGATTGATATGGATTTAGAATCAAAGTTTGGAGGGGATTGAAGGACTCACTAAGAAGTTCCCCTTTCGATTTAAAAATGTTTCTTGAATCAAATATTTATTTCTCAAAAATGACTGCAGATAGAGTATAGGTAGAGAATGATATTATTTTAGCATTAAATTCCCGAGGAGGTTGGGAGAGAGCTTCACTAAATACTTACGCTTCTATTTTTTCACTTACGGTTCTAAACTTTCTTTGAAACATCTATTTCTCAGTATTAGCTATTGATAGAGTATAAACGGTGACAGTTATGAATTGAGCATCAAATTCTAGCGGAATAGGAAGGTTCACAAAATATTTCTATTTCCGGTTTTGGAGATGTTGAGAGTATTACAAAATTCTATTCTCGACTTCTTATTTTTCAAGCAGTGTCTTCCCCAGAGAAAGAAATGTCTAAGTTTAAATAGCAGCCGCGCAAATTGCGAACGGTAGATGGAATTTCCAACCAATTTCTAAAGAGACGAAGTGAGAAGCACGAGTTGGAACTTGGCGTGTTTGGCTGCAGCCGATGGTAGAAAAGGTGGATCATGTACAATCGGATTTATAATTTGTAAATTATGTAAATGGATATTTATTATATGATTTTATACAGTTTTAAGAATAAACTTGTTGTTTTTATCCAAAGATGCCTGCGTGTTCATTCCGCCACCATTACAATGTAATTCCTAGTTTTTCCAAAAATTCGTATGATTGTACAAAATACTCATGTTAAAATGAATTAAACTGCTTAATTTCGCAGCGAATGAAGTGTACACAGCTTTTCCACCAAATAAACTGTAAAGAAAACTCTATGCATTATTTGGTGGCATTTGACGTTATGACAATAAAATGCTTGTTCTCTCTTTTTTACCAAAGAATACATATACAGTAAACACCGGAGAATTTGAGGTTCCGCATTGCCCGAGTTATTCTGAATCATATGGAAACATTAATCTAGAAGCATCTCAAAAGAAATATTTGAATGAATTTTTAGTATTTTCATTAGATTTCAAAATAATGAGTTTAAAACATAATTTTTAATTTTATTTTATTACATATTAATGTATTATGCATAATACTTTACGTTCATGTTACTTCTCTTTTACGTTCATTTTACGTCCATTATATGTCCCATTTATATTGACAAGTCTAGCATTTCATCTCAATTAATTTTAGAATTTATGACTTTATATATAAGGAGAACATTAAAATGAATTTTAGTGACTTCCACCTGATAATTAAAAGAAAGAATTAATCTTGAATTTATCTGTCTTATCTTAATAGCATTCCTCGCAATTTCACTTCCAAATTCTATGTTTGTGTTTTCTATTCTTTAGTCGTCTTAGTATTCTGACAAAGGCTTTGGTTTTATCGTTAAAAATGTCCCCATTCCTCTCTACATGGAAGATAGACTAGAACAATATTAGTGCTTTAGTTTTCTCAGAGAAATGTCTTTCAAATGTGTAGCAATCATTTTGTTTGAATTTATCATTGTAACATTTGGATTGTCTAATATAATTTCCTATAAATATTCTTGAAGATGACTCTACAGAAATTTTATGTTCAATTAAAAGGAATTATGATACATCAAATAGTTCATAATACTTCTTTCATCTTTTACTTAATAAGCATTTTTGTTTCATTTTAGTAGTTTTAATGTCAGATCGACATCATATTGCAGATGACAACATTTATGCGTCAGTTTTGTGTTTTAAAACTTTCTGCTAACTTTGCTCATTAGTTTCAACTACTTTGTTGATAATTTCGGCATACTAATAAGAAAAGCAGCAATTATAGGCTTGCATGAAAATTCCAGCTACATTTTTTAAATATTCAGCAAATTATTTCCTTCCTAAGCATTTTTTTGTATTTATATATATATTGTCACAACTATCAGGAACCTTACTCCCCATTACGAACAGATGATTCCCCTGAAACTTTCAGTAACATGACTAAAAATATTTTACAGTATACATTCGGGGGCGCGGTAGCCCATTGCTTAGCGCGCTCGAGTTGCACACGGTAGGCCCGGGTTCGATTCCAGCCACTGCCAAAACTGCCGCCGTGTTCATGCGGAGTACGATCACGTTAAACATGTGGGTCCGAAAGTCCTTCCGAGAGGTTGGTGGTAGGGAAAGGAGGGTACGATCCCTGTGGATGCCTCCCCCAATGGGTTCCGGTCTAAATTGGGTGGCACTTCCCGACCGTTCAAACAGTTACCTTACACTTTTCTGGTAGGTCGGACGGTCTGGGTTTCAACAACAACAACAGTATACATTCGTCAACTTGGAAATGTATACTTGCAATGGTATTTGCTATGTCACAGAAATTTTCAAATCTCCATGTACACTAGCAAATTCAGTCGTTCCCCGTTGTTTTCTTTAAGTATCTTAAAAATTGAGCACATGCTTTATAAAATTTAAATTTTATTTACAGCCTGAGATGAATTTTTACGAAATTTGAATCTGGAAGCGCTGGAGAACCGAACTCGTCTGGATTTGTCGGAATATATAGTTTCATCAATTGAGTGATCAAATTTGAATTCCAAAGAAATTCACATTGGCCGCAAATTAAATTCAAAATGGAGGCATATTTAATTAGATCGACTTATATAACAGAATGACAAATCAATAGATCACAAAATTCATTTTATTAAAAACATCCTTCAGACTTGCATGCAATATTTAAAACAGCCAGAGCGCATTCGGGTATAATACCCTTCATCAGTGGCGTTAAGGGGACTCGGTACCCTTTGAACATTTTTTTGTTTAAGTATTTTACAATACTTTTTATGCATATTATTAAATGATTTTATTAAGGACAATTATTTCACCAAGAAAAAAGGCAATCTACTGTTACAATTTGAAAAATTTTATTTTTTGCTAAAAATTTAAATAATTTTTAAAACCCATCTTCTCCTACAATTTCTAACTTTTTGCAACAATTTTTTATAATGTTCTTTGAAGTGTCCTCTATATAAAGTAAGATTCCGTATCTTACTGTCCCTATCCTTCACCATTCGGCTACCCCTATCGGAGCTCTCTTCAAAATCAACCGCGTGACCCTCCGTCCTTTCAGCTATGGCAACAACCTTACTTAAAAGCTTGACCAAAGGGCCAACAACCTCATTAACTAACGCCGCCTGCAGGAGAAGAGAGAGCTTAGAGTTTCTCTTCTCCATGCAGAGCTTTTTAAAACTCCCTACAATCACCTCTAACTCTACAGATGGGTATAAGCGACCGTCAACATCCCCCTCAAAAACATCCGGCACATACATCCCAAGTTCAGCTCCCGAGGGAGCCATAATTTCCATAAGTCCATCTAATTCTTTAGCATATCCTAAGGCCATGATGAAAACTAAAGTCACCAACCAAAACGAAGGACAATCAAAAAATAGTACAAATTCAAGATCTACGCTATCAATCTAAATAATCCCAGCTGTTCAAACGACGTCAACAAGAAAATCACATAACCGTGATCAAGTAAATCCAGAGACTATAAGGCCACTTTAATTACAACCCTAAACCCCAAATATCATATACTTTACAATTATATATACGCAAAAACATCCCAAAATATATCCATAAACCAAAGAAATTACTAATATATTTAAAACGGCTAACATATCTTAGTTTCCGAAGCTCCAAGCCTACTCAATTGACGTCACAGACATCTTTGACGTCAAAAATAAGCCCTCAAATATACAAAAGCAATTTGACGTCACTCCATATACTTAAGATAATATAAGAAATTCACACAATATATCTCCACTTCCACAAAATCATTTGTTAAGTCGTTGATAAAGTAAACAACAACAGAGAGAAAATAGTCTGCAAAAAGCATGACTTAAACTACGTCATAGTCAATACCAAGATTATTCCTGTTAATTAAAATAATTACTCCACGACCTCCAAGGTCATAATATAACCCCTCCAGGTAAAAACATATATACATAAACAAATATTATATTTTTAACAGGTACACAATTAGAGATTTAAAAAAGACCATTCCGCAGAAAACTACGTTAGGTCTAATTAATCCCAAACTATTCAGAATTTTTAAAATCTGAATGATACTTCAAATAGAACATAATATTTAAAGATTTTTAGAACAATTAATCCTTTACAAACAATTCCAATTAATTAAATATCAGCAATTAAATGTCCATAAAAAACCATAAAAAGTTCAAAGTTTACAACATGGGAACATCCATAGGGTGGCATGAAACAGGTAACATGGAGCAACCTATCAATTCACAGTCAGCCAGAGTGACGTCATCTATTTTTGAAAATATTCTTAATATGTCCAAATATGAACGGATTTTAGCCAAACTTATAATATAGTGTTTAATAAACCTCTGTTATATATAACACTTCCATTTGTATTTTTAACACTTATATATTTCAAGATACAAGAAAACCTGCCCCGCAGAAAACAGGTTCAGGCCCAATATCTTAAAAACCGATTAGTCTATATATAAAATTTTTTCATTTAATAATACTTCATAATTTTCAATGTTTTTTAATACAAGAAATTCACATTGGCCGCAAATTAAATTCAAAATGGAGGCATATTTAATTAGATCGACTTATATAACAGAATGACAAATCAATAGATCACAAAATTCATTTTATTAAAAACATTCTTCAGACTTGCATGCAATATTTAAAACAGCCAGAGCGCATTCGGGTATAATACCCTTCATCAGTGGCGTTAAGGGGACTCGGTACCCTTTGAACATTTTTTTTGTTTAAGTATTTTACAATACTTTTTATGCATATTATTAAATGATTTTATTAAGGACAATTATTTCACTAAGAAAAAAGGCAATCTACTGTTACAATTTGAAAAATTTTATTTTTTGCTAAAAATTTAAATAATTTTTAAAACCCATCTTCTCCTACAATTTCTAACTTTTTGCAACAATTTTTTATAATGTTCTTTGAAGTGTCCTCTATAACTTTAACGATCGGATTTCTGAAAGGTTAATTAGTTTGGGAGAAAAAAAATAAAATGTTGATACATATGTAAAAATTCAACAAAAGATTGAGTTTTTTGTACATATCTATTTTTAAAAAAACTACTTTTGATTTTAATACAAATCCGATCTTTAGTTTCATAAAATACACTATAATGAACATTCAGAAAAAAATCAAGTCAATTGAGAAATATATATCTAACTTTTAGCATTTAGAACATATTGATATACTGAAAAAACACGAACTGAGAAAAAGCACTTTAAAGATTTTAACTTTGAAAAAATATTCCAAATCCACTTTAAAATACTTTAAATGTTATTTTAAATTATTTATTATACACTTACCTTTAAAACGGTAGCTGTTTTATTGAATTTAACTATATTTATTTTATATAAGTAACCATTAGCCGAAACCTTAATTGTCACACATTGAAAAGATAACTGGCCAGTTAATATATTTATAGTTCTTGGATCTTGACGAAACTTTGTCAGGATATACTAGGGATGTCAAGGTATATTTTAAGCAAAAAATTTGAAAATCGGTATTTTCGTCATTTTTTGCCAAATGAAGGGTACTGTGTCTCCTTAAAATAAGAAAAATTGCCAACATCCTTAAATACAATCCACTACCCGCAAGCTGAATTTGAATTTCCTAAAATTGACATTATCACAAAACATATGCTATGCAACCGTACACCAGATTTAAAAATTACAAAAATTACAAAATCAAGAAAATATATTGTCATAAGGCAGTTTAAACATCAATATACAAAATTAAATTTTATAAAGGTAACTTTGCAAAGGTTTGATTCGCATGGAATCGAGAACGAGTCGCCAAGCATAACTTAAAACATGGACGGGCTCAAAATTGCAGATAGAAGTGCGATATAGATAAATAAAAAGGGATTCGTAGAGTAAAATAGAACGGTGACTATTACAGTTGATCAAAAGAAAATATTTTTCAAAAAGGAATTGAAAATTATCATCAATCACTAATTGGGCAAGATCAGCTGATTGCGTACCATTTTTAACGTCTTTAGCATGTTCTGCCAATCGAATATCAACCGTACGTTTAGTGATACCTATATAAAACTTATATATAAAGTAATATTAAATGTCGATTGGCAGAACATGCCAGAGACGTTAAAAATGGTAGGCAATCACCTGCTCTTGCCCAATTTAGTTATTAATGATAATTTTCAACCAGTGGCGCACCCAGAATATTCCTAAGGGGGGGGCCATTGGTGCACAAAATTTTTATGAAGGAGGATGACTCCTCGATAAATTTTCCGAGAAAAAATGATCAGAGGCCATATCAATTAACAAGGCGGTTGTCTTTTTTTGTACATTTATTTTTATCAAATTACTAACAATTCTTTAGTGCAGTGCAAGAGAATTGAATGATTAGAAGAAGTAGTAGTAGATATTTATACAAAACAACACAAATTAAGAAATAGATGAAGATAAAATTATTTGTTCTGGTCTGCTTATACTGTATACTTGTTTTCAACCACTCTCTCATGATTACATATTGTTATATTATTCAATTATGATCTATACATATTCATAAAACGAAGTCCAGCCTCCTGTTTTTCTTTGTAGCCAGAGCATTAATTATCTGGTCTGGATCAATTTCCACTTCACGGTGAATGTTCATTGACGCCAGTCCATTCAGTCTGGTTTCACTCATACTGTTTCTCAAGTAAGTTTTCAACCTCTTCATTGTGGAGAATGACCTCTC
The DNA here is from genome assembly GCA_951213105.1 of Amaurobius ferox. Taxonomy (NCBI): domain Eukaryota; kingdom Metazoa; phylum Arthropoda; class Arachnida; order Araneae; family Amaurobiidae; genus Amaurobius; species Amaurobius ferox. The sequence goes on from OX578153.1 coordinate 20,979,515, forward strand.
AGCACTGCTTGTTGATACTGGGAGGGTGGCATACACTTTTAAAAGTTCAAACACAGTTGGAAAAGTCCTTTGGTCACAAAAGTTAAGCAGTTCGATTGGGCTTTTAGTTTTCTTGTTCAATGCAAAGACCTTCATGTACCACAGATGTAGTTCAGCTTTTAGAGTATTATCTGATCTGGGTCCTAAATCATCTGCAAATTTCCTTGATAAGGCAACAAATCTCTCGTTTTCTTCCAGTGTCGGCTGCCTTCCATTCGGAATGACAGATGCAAAACTTTGTAGAAATTCCTTATGTTTGAGAAATTTTTCATGGAGGTGAGTGATGAAATTATCAATCCATGGAATGAAAATAGAAAGTCTGTAGTATTCTTCAGGAGTCTGTACGTTGAAATTTGAACTATAAATTTGTCTGGTGGCACGGCGTGGTAGAGTAATGTTTTCTCCATGCTGTTCCAGCTTCTTAACAGCTTGTTCAAACAGATGGTGAAACTCGTTCTCTGCGTTCTCTCGAATTATAGATATAGCTTTCAAAACGTCTTCTACGTCACTCACAGCAGTTGCCAGATCAAGGTTAACTTCCTGCAGCTTTTCACTCAGACGAACACTGTAGCTGAGTAATCTGTCAGCTGAAACAAGTGCTATGACAAACTGTGATGTTAACATTGAACATAACAAGGTATGAGCCTCTGTTGATGTCTCCTTGTCATTCCAGGTAGTAATCTCCTCCAGAGCGTCGATTACTTGATCAAACAATGAAACCATAACTGTGACGGCATCATGTCTCTCCACCCAACGAGTAGGGCATAATTTCTTCAGTTTTTTGGCACTGATTTCTGTCTCTTCCTGATTAGCTGCATTAATTTTGCTGGTGAGAACAAGGTTTCGTTTTGGTGTGTTGAAAAAACTAGAGATTTTCCCTATTATTCCAAAGCTGTTTCGGATATCCGGAACTCTAGATGAATAAGTTATGGCTAAGTTCAAACAGTGTGATGCACAATGAACGTAGGGGGCTTTGGGGTGTTGCTCATATATAATTGCTTGGGCGCCATTGTACTCTCCACTCATTGCAGAAGCTCCATCGAACCCTTGTCCACGGAGGAAAGACGTATCAATGTTGCAGTCTGCAAGGCCTTTAAGAATAGCATCTGCAATTGCTCGACCTGTAGTTTCAGTCAGGGGCACAAACTTAAGGAAGTTCTCCACTATCTTAAATTCAATTTTATACTTATCATTTGTTTCAAACCGTTTCAAATAACGAACGCAAAGTGTCATTTGCTCTACCGTTGCAATATCTGTGGTTTCGTCACATAAAACCGCAAAACATTTGGCCTCATTCACCTCAGTTGCTATGTGCTTCACAATAGAATCATTGCATGCTGAAATAATCTCATTTTGTATATTCCAACTTATGTAAGTTGCATTTTTTGCACAACCTTGTAGATGAGTTTTCAGTATTTCTTCTCCTGCATCAACTCGGAGTCGCAAAAGGGCTCTAAAATTTCCTTCGCCTTGGCATGGTTCTGACAATACGTCCAAATCCCCACAGTCTCTATGCCCTCTCATGGCCAGCCCTTGCCTTCCACAAAAAATCACTGTTTTGATAATAGGTTTAAGAATAGCCCTATTCTGCAAAACTTGTTTTTGCTTTCCTCTGTCCATTACTTGATCCACAGGAACCGTTTTTCCTTCCGTGACCCTTAAGAACTCATCGGCTTTGAGAACTGAATCCTTATGATAGAAAAATTTTTCATGTTGACTGAACTTCTCCAAGGCCTTCTTCCAATTATTAAATCCTTTTGAAACAAGTTGACCTGTAGCTTGTGTGGATCTTAAACCGACTTCATGGGGTGCAAAGAGAACACAAAATTTGCAATAGGCACTGTCCTCTGCCTTTGAGTAAGCTAGCCAGTTATGCTTACTCAGCCAAGATGAGCAGAACTTCCGAGTGTGGTGAGGTTTTCCTTGACTTGATACAGCACTAGTGACAGTAGCAGGAAAACTGTAATTTGCATATGGTTCCCAAAGATTTTTTAGCGCTGTTATCCTATCTTCATCTGTGAGGTTAGATTTCTTGACATAATTAGAAATATCTGCAGCCAGAATTTCTATTTCAACTGTGTTTGGTATTGTGTTTTGTCCTACCTTTACCTCCTCACAAGCGTTTGAAGACAGCCCGGGGTCACGGCTGTTGCTTGCTTCGACTGCAGCCTCATCAATGTAACAAGAGCTCAGGGAAACGTCGTTGGGAACGTCACTATTTTCAATCTTACTTTTTTTTTAAAAATAATTTCCCAGTGTCTGTTGGCCTAGCCCTTTTCGTTTTTCACTCATTGTCTTTTTTTTTACCTTGCTCCTCAGTTATTCAAGAACAAAATTTGCTATATAGCCGAAATACGCACATAAACACACACACTGATCGTTAAAGATGCATTTCACTGTAAGATCAGTTGAAAGTTCAGGACCATTATTAAATTCAGCTATTCACCACGCAGGCCCTCGTTCCGAAACTACCAATTCACTGTTATCACCTTGTGTCGTAACGTCGCACTTTATTTCAACTCACAGCAACACTTAATTCGCGAAGCGTTGGCACGATCTATTTATTCACTTCCACAATTTTCTCACTGGGTAAACGAAATCCTCGAGTTTTCGAGCGAACAGCCGCTTCCCCGCCGTTCACTCTTTATATAGGGCCACGGAGGCGCCTGTGACGTCACTCTACACAGCACTGGTATAGTACGACTATAGCGAGAAGGCATTTGGGTCACGTGATTTTGGACGAGTCCATTAGTTAAATTCAATCACAGGTAGAAACGTCTTAAGAAGAACGGGTTTCCAGAATTGGCGCCTTTAGTGCGAATTAATTTATAATTTGTACAGTACGATAAAGAGCTTTATATGTATAATTACATTCAGTGTAAGTGTTGGGATATGCTGGAATTGTTTTCTTCACAATGATTAAAATTATTTATTACAATAATGGTTGTAAATGTTTTTTTTTTATACTTTCTCGAAGGCAGACCTAGTTCTCCCTTGTGCTGACAGCGCCCTTCGCGTTTTGCTTTGTCAGCCCAAGGGGGGGGCCAGGGCCCCCTCGGCCCCCCCCCGTGGGTGCGCCACTGTTTTCAACCCCTTTTTGAAAAATATTTTCTTTTGATCAGCTGTAATAATCACCAGTCTATTTTACTCTACGAATCCCTTTTTATTTATCTATATCGCACTTCTATTTGTAATTCCCCGTCCATGTTTTAAGTTATGCTTGGCGACTCGTTCTTGATTCCATGCGAATCAAACCTTGACAAATTTACCTTTAATTTATAAAATTAAATTTTGTATATTGATGTTTAAACTGGCTTATGACAATATGTTTTCCTGATTTTGTAATTTTTGTAATTTTTAAATCTGGTGTATGAATGCATAAAATATGTTTTGTGGAAATGTCAATTTTAGGATATGCAAATTCAGCTTGCCGATAGTGGATTGTATTTAAAGCATGTTGGTAATTTTTCTTATTTCAGCGCCACTGAGGAAGGGTATGACTGTACCCGAAAGCGCTCTGGCTTTTTTAAAGGTTGTAGGTACGTCTGAAGGATGTTTTTAATAAAATTAAATTTTTTATAATATATATATGTGTCATTCTTTTATATTAGTTGATCTATTTGAGGATTTGACCTGTAGTCGTCATTGGTATATTTAAATATCATTTTTAAATATTCAGCTCGAATTTTAAGAAACTTAAAACAGGTTGCGTGCTATGATTTTCAACCCAGACCGTCCCACCTACCCGAAGGTTTTGAAAACCCAGGCCAACCGACTCATCCTACGGTATGGGCAGCTGTTTGAGTGGTCGGCTACCCGAAGGTGTGAGGTAACTGTTTTGGACAGCCGGGACAGTGCCACTCAATTTAGACCGAAACCCAATCAGAGCGACAATCCAGCCAGCGCCGAACAGCGAAATATCCGATAGGCATCCACGACCTGACACATATTGTGCAAATACGTAGTTCCCAAGTCATTTCTGCTACAGGTGCATCCCATTTAACCAGGTCCGTTTTTTGTGCCAGAAACATGGAAGTGCTGGCTTCCCCTCAGATCTCTGCTCATTTCGAGCTGCTTATTGTCCCGTTTTCACTATAACACAGAAGAGTACTTTGCACAGGACAAAGCACTCACACGGACTTCATCCACACTGTGCGGTGGTGGCAGGATCTTTGAGTAGGTTGCGCAACCCGAGTAGATGCGATGATGATGATTCTTGCAATAATTGCTGCACACGACCCTTCACAAGTTTCAATTCTATGTCGTGTGCGGTTTCCGACGCAGGGTTGTCACTCAATGTTGTTACTTTACTGAAAATTCTTGAGAAGTTCAGTTGACTTCCGAATGTTTAAATTTGAGGCATTAGCCTTGACATGCTGACACTGTCACTTTTTACACTGTTCGCACTATTAACACTTTTGAGATTACTGTCACAAACACAAACTTGAGATATCGAAACGCTTCTCTTAGAACTTATATTTTTCCTTGTGGCTTCATGTGGTTGCGCATCCTTGCTGGAACTAGAACTTGTAGGTTCCAACATGAAACCGGAGTCTGATATCGTCCTCGTCCCGATGGGAGGAGCCAACCATTGCAGTCATGCGCATATCAGACACATGTCAACGTTGATATCAGAGTCAGGAAGTGGTGTTATACTAGCGTGAGGGCTGTTATTGTTAGGGTGTGCAGTCACCAACTCTTGAATTTTACATTCGACATCCTAGTTAAGTTCATTCACGGTCGAAGCAGATTCTGTCTGAGCTGGAGCAGCATCGATGTCTCTTATACATTTGGATATGCTTAACTCATGTTTGAAGTCGATTAAGTCGGGCTCTTCGCTCAGATTAGCGATCTGGCCGCAGTCAGGAAAGGCACTCTCAACGACATTGCTTTCAAGTATGGCCTAGTCATTTAGTTTTGGGATATCCAGATCTCCTTCCTGGTCTTGTTCTACTTAGAACCGTTCCTGTTGCTTTTGAAGCCTCGCATCACGTTTTCAAAAAAAAAATCTTGACGGCGACCTGACGTGTGGCCGACGCAGATGTCCCGGCAGTTTCGGATGGCGTCACTGACTGCAGAATTCCTTAGCAGGGAGATATATTTCATCGAGCCTAATCGCTGCATTACTCGCGCATTGTTTGCGTTGCTCCAAGTTCCAAGGGGGCCCATGACGGGGGGCCTCAACGCGCACATCCTTCAAGCCGTTCTTCACATATGCTTGAGTGATGTGTTGATACTTGACTTTTTCCGGGAGCTTGCCTTTCTGATAGCATCATTGCCACTCTCAAAGGTGAATTCTACGTCTATTAAATAATGAATTCTTCCTTCCTGAGGACCAAGTCTGGATGAGCCGATTACTGACTGATTCTGCCCCAACAATTTTCATCTCTTCATGGCTGCTATCTTTACCCGTAACAGCAAGTCATTGTGAATTTTGTAGATCTGGTTCATTTTAGGCTTACAGTGGCAGCGGATATAAGGTAAGGTCTTCTGGAGAGTGTGACATCTTCTGCAGAGTCTGCCCTCTCGCGACTCGCCTTTATTGCAGGCATTCAGAGGAGTGAGGCCCAACCTCAGCTTATGGATGAATCTCCAATCGGCACGTCTGGTGTAGCTCCCCTCCACTAAGAAGTGTGAATTAGCATTAAAGCTGGAAATACATGGGAATGTTTTGCCCTGATGCTAAAGAGTGAGTATGTGATCGCTCCTTTCCCTGCGTAGTATGGACCCAGCCAACACAACGGGGGTGTTTTGCAACGGGGATGGTTTGGACAGAGTCGGTAATCGAACTCAGTTCCTCCGAGTGCAATCTTCTTGCCTAAACCACTAGATTACCCCGCCGCAAGCTGTCCCGACTTATCTCACAAATAATCAAATAAGGGCCCGATACTGCGTTCGATGACTACATTTTTGATCTCCCTAGGCGATCGTCAATTCAGACACAGAGCAAGTTATCTTGCTGCCATTTCAAGTATATTTTGAAGAACCGTTCAGCCCTAATCAGGAATCGAACTCTAGATTTTCGAACTGGGCATCCGACGCTCTACAGTTGAGCTCCTATTACGGGATTACAAGCTCTTTTGATTGAAGTGGAATCTGCATTCTCCACGCTCTAATGCCAGACTGGCGTGCAACTGATAATCTGACAGACCACCTCCTGCTGTTTTTACTCCAGGTTAGTCTCCTGATGCTATTTCTATCCTCAGGGTTATCTTCCTGCTTGGTCGATATACTCTCAATTTGAAATTGGCGTTCTATACCCCACACTCTACTGAATCCATGTTAGTCGCATTAAGGACATTTTCAGACCTCCAACATATTTGCACAAACCTATAGGGTTCATTTATTCGGGCGGCATTGTACAGAACATTGCTTCCCTAATCGAGAATCGAACCCTGGATCTTCGATCAGGACAGACGACGCTTTATCGTTGAGATAGTGGGAAGGAATTTCAAGATCTTATCTTTTAAGTGGACTGTACAATCTCCATCGCTAACAGCGGTAAAAGAAGCATGCAACTCATCCATGAAAGCTGTTATCTCCCATGGAACTTTTATCCTAATCACATTTAAAATATAAATTCTAAAACACTTAACTATAGCTATTCAGATATTCATACTCAATAGCAAAAAAGACTTAATATAAAGTTATAAGCAGTATTATAACAGACAGCATTGCGATTTTTCTGATGCAAGTTCATTGGTGTCTACCATGTTCTTGAATATATTTCAATCATACTAACCTTTGTAAGATTTTCTTAGTGACAACGGGCTAGGGAATACAAGGTAGACAGTGTCTACTCAAATAATTTTCTATCATTTAACTTTTATTTTAATTATATATATAATCCGAAATTAATGCATTAAATATTTTCTGAATAAATAAAAGAAAGCGTTTTGCTCCATCTAGTGTTTTTCAAGTTTCCTCTAAGCGTCCGATGTAATTTTAAAGAGAGATTGATCTTTCTCTGTCTACTAACCTCAGGAAACTGGAAATGGAACCAAAAGAAAAGACTCACGCAATTTCTATACGGTCTACGGCAGTTCTTAGATAGACCTGTCTAAGCTACAAGAAAGGGGATTCTTTTCTTAATAGTTTCGTTTCAAAAAATAGAGTGTTTATTATCTGAAGTACCTGCAGAGACATTTTAGAAGTTAATAGGTAATTTAGAAAGTTGCTACATTTTGGGTATTTCGATATCACAGAAGCTTCGATATTTTTCAGACTTAAAAAATCGACGTATGGAATACAAATATCATACGACGTATGATATATACAAAATTATAAGACATTCATCTCAAATAATTATGTATTTTAAATTAGCAGATCTCACCTTACATTCTTTGATTTTCATTGACAAAAATTCGTAGGCAAACTTCGTAGTCAATCGTGAATATAATACTCAAATACGCATTCTTATTACTTTTGAAAGTCTTTATGTAAATCAGAAATTAAAATATTAACAAGTGAAAATTTGCAGTATGAGGATTGGTCTATTTGTTTTCCTACATGTTTTCCATAATTGCTGTATTTCTATAAATAAAATTGAAAATCTATTTATATGTCTATGTGTTTGTTTGTTTTATCGTCACTTCAAAACGGCTACATCGAATTTTACGAAATTTTATGGGTAGTCTTGAAATTCCACTTAAAATTTAGTCAATGTTCGAGTTTTTAGGACAAGGAGTTTTTGAGATGTTAAAAAATAAAAGTGTTTTCCATATAAATAACATTATACTGACGATATTTTTTACTTGAAGTAAAATATATCATGTTGCTTAGAAACGTAATTCATTCCAATTCGTTTTTAAACTTTTAAAACGTACTTGAGGACTGACCCCAGACACTAGGGGTGTCAATGCATTGTCGCTCAGCAAGAAAAACTCAAAAGATGAAGCAATAGCTCAAGAAACAGAAAACAACAGATGAAAAAAGACATCTCCAGAGATCATAAGGAACCAAAAGAGCATCCGTTCTAGGTACGCTGTACTGATCTTCCACATAACCCTTAAGATCCCATGAGATTGGCAATTACCATAACTACGAATATCACAAAGATTCCAGTTGTAGTAAACATTTAAATTTGTGCCAGAATACAAGTATCTCAAGGTATAAAAATCGGGGCAGTGCCTTCTCTTGTAGAGAACATTTCATATTTTTACATTTATATTTAGCAATCACTACTGGTCACCCCATGGAGTTAGAAAGAAGGAGATAATACTCTAATGGATGAAAAGCTTGAAAATATCATAACGATTTGAGAATTAGATCCAGGTGTCGCTAGTGTTAGTAAAGTAGCTGATATTGCTAGTTCACACAACAGAAAGGTGTGATATTTAGCATATGTGTTTTTGAATATTTTTAAATTAAGGGTTCTCTAATTATGACAGTAATTAACCAGTATATTTCACGGTTATAGGACAGATAAAATAATTATGAAAACGTAAAACTATTCTTTATTTTTTCAGCTCTACTTTGCATTGCGCTAATGAATTATTTTTTACAAAATTGATAGTTTAAATAACTATTTTAGACCCTTCGCCATAGAAATGTATATAATGCAGGAATATCTTATCCCAGCGCCACCTGCATCGTTGTCCCAGACGATATTGGTGTTTTCTTATTATGAAGTTTTGACTCTTTACTTTTACCTCCATGGTCCAAGGATCACCATATCCACGAGTAACTGCCAAACGTTAGGTTGTTTTTCAAGGTTTAAAATGCAAGTAACTTCTTACTTTGAGAAAAAACGATATATTAATAATATCTCGTATATAAAAATTAGATAACATCAATTGTTTAAATGGATATTTTCATAAAGTTGTATGTTATCTTACCATCAGCTACAAGAATGATGTAATCTTCTCTATCAAATACATTGAGGAGTCGTATTGTTAGGAACACCAGGCCAATATATAAAATAGTTATCTTGTAGATATTTCTGACGTTAGATTGCTAACTTTGTCTAAGATGGGGAAATAAACTTATGCAAAGTCTAACGAAGAACATTATTAAAATCTATAATGAGTAAAAGACTAGATATGATTGACTGTGAATTTAAAATGATTGTGAGGTTATGAATATGTGGTGACGGCATTGAAAAGTGGTAGCACTTGGAAATTGTTCGAGGTCAGCAGTTATAGTGCTCTCATAAAGTAGACTGCCAGACGGAACTCTGGGTCTGAGCGCAAGACATGTAATAGTAAATGCCTAATAGCTGAATGTCGAGGTGGTAGACATATTTAATTGAACAGACGTGTAACAGTTCATCAAATTCTAGTAAACTGAATTATAACCAAGACCGATAAGTCCTCAATGTACAATCTGTAGCATATTACACCGTAGGAGCTATAGAAGCAGAAGTATTAGCCAGCTGGTCATGAAAATTTGGCCTCTCAGTGTATGTTTTTATTGAAAATGTTGTGACTGGGGAATATTAGAATATCTCCTGAATGGTCAATGTACAGAGAGTCGGCGGATTATACAGAAATGTGTATTTCGAATCAAAACTGTTTATCATAATATATTTACAACGGCGTCTTGGGCAGTTTACTATGCTGATTAGTTGCTGTTTTATATTAAGCCCCAGAGTGCGTAATTATTTTTAAATTTTAGTATTTATCCAGATTTTTATGTGGTTGAAAATATTTGGCAATTTGGTGTTACTTAAAATAAAATTATCTGTACTAATGAAAATTTGCTTACGGTTTAACAATGTATCTTATTACTTTAAAAATATATCATTATATCTTACCTTTAAATTAATTCTTATTAATTCAAAGTAAATTAAGTTATTTTGAACTGTTTCATACAGTATGGCATTTCGCATATCAAGATAAAAATCGGAGGGAAATCCTTACATACATATTTATAGTTAATTATACGAAAAAATACATTGACCTTTAATTTCACAGAAATGTCCCTTAAAATATAGAATGAAATTTAATATAAACATGCAATTGTTAAAGGAACTTCATCTGCGAAAACAGAGAAGTTAATTATCATCGTAGTCTTTGTTTTATGTTCAAATGGTGACATATTTTAAAGTTCGAGGAAAAAGTCTTTGTTGAAAATCCAAGGGAATTGAAGAGAAGGCAGAATAAATATGATAATAACAACAGGAAATACAAAGTATGTCATTACTAGAGTCAAGAGTTTGAATGTATCAAGTATTTTTTCACCACCAGACAAGTTGTTCTAAATTGAAATAAATGAATTTCAAACAAAATTAAGTTATTATAAGAACTTTTGTAACAACATTATTCTAAATTTCGCCATCGTTTGTTCTATAGAGTATTATATTTGTTTATCGGCCATTCAAGAATATATTTTGTTATACAAATACATATTTATGTATGCATATTAAATGTTTTTATTTTTCTATACGCTGAAATTGCTGTCGAAATAATTATATTTTGTTACTAGCAGCATGAAAGTTTATTAGAAGTAGCACCTTGTTTTGGAAGGAAGAACAACGTATTTTCCAGGATGAAAAGACCACATCAGTAATAACAACTGCATCGTTCATTCTCATCAGTAATAACAACAGACGCGTCCTTGCCTATCCTGGGTGTGACTATTCTGTGCAAGTATTATATGATCTGCAATGTCATTTCAATGATTTCCCAATGCGTCACTATGTATTAAAATAAAAATTATATTGCAAAAATAAAATATTTAAAATTAGTAATAAAAAACCTGCAATTTCATAAATACATTCATTTGACATGAACATATTGAAATGCAAATATATTTTACACATCTGTGCTGAATAAAGTAATAGTTGACTTAGACCATATATAATGCATCCAGTTGCGACAAAGAAAGACATTTGAACAGACATTTGATCTTCACATTTTTACTTCATCTTCAAATTTCAATTCCATATTAACTGTGTTTCTTCACAAATTACTTTGAAGTTCTAACAAAGGTTATTTCTGCTAGAAAAAGGATCATATGCACACAGTCTTAACATCGAGTAGAGTTTGGAAAGATAATTAACTTCTCTGTTTCCTGAGAGAAAATACTTTTGTGCCATTTGTAACAAAAATCGTGTTCAAGAAACTATGTTTGTCTTCTATTGGTCCTAATTCCATAATAATTACCCCATATATGTACCGATTGAAATAATAATGGTATGTTTCCAATGATTCGCAAATATATGTGATAGTTTGCAAGAAAAGCGTCCTGTTGTTGGTAATTTTGTTTCTGAGATAACGTGGTAATGAGTATTATGCTGTCGATTCGTTGGGTTTCAGTGCATTTAGGTATCCCCATGCTTCTCAAAACTGGAGGCATTTTAATTATTTCGTTGTCAATTCCAAGAAAGTTTTTTTTATTTTTAACCAGGGTTGGAGAGAAATTATTGGTTTAAACCAAGGTTTAGGAAAATTGTTTAAGCAAAAACCCTTCCAAAAACAATTTAACAAGCAGCATGCTATCAATCAAAATTTTTCAAGGTGTTATTCTCTATTTTAATATTCTAGCTTGATTAATGCAACATCTGTAATATGAGTTGAAATTATCATAAATGCATTCAGGTGTTTTTTATTTTTAGTATCAGTCTAAACAGCTGTACTTGCAGAAAACTCAATTTTGAAATTTTCCGATAACTGGACACATTTCTTATAAACCATTACATATTTTGACAGACAGTATATCTCCAGATTCATATACAAGTAGAAAAATACAGCGACATGCCAACACCCACACTGGCGTTATTTAATGTATTCCAATTTGTATTTAGGGATGTTACATTGTGAAAATATCAAATATATATGAGACACTATGTATAATCTGCAGACACGGACGGTGATTATAACTACTGACTATTATTGCAAAACTCATCTAAGTTCAGTGGTCTTAATGAGCAGAATTATTATTTGTCCGAAGTAGCAAGCTAGATAAACTAGCAATAGCAAATCCCATACAATTTAATAGCAAGAAGTCTATTCATTTTACTCGTTTGTTTCATTTATAAACTTTGAACATAAGTGAACTTGACTGTAAGAGTATTAACTAAAATATTGATGCACTTATAAAAAAAACTGATTGCATTTATAATAGCTTAAACTGATTGCAATTTTTAGCAGTGAGGTTTAGTAGCAGTGTAGGGTTCAAGAACTTCATAAAAATAATTCGGCGTGACATTAAACCAGAAACCAAAATAAGCAATTAAGAAGTTGTAGGCTATATGCTTTACCAAGACTCCAAATAGAATAAAATATAATAACTGAATTACTATAAAAATAAATATATGAAATTTCGTTATTAAATTTAAAGATCAGTTTTGCTTTTTTCCGATATGAGGAATGAAATGTTATATACGGGTAAACGCAATACACTCGGCAGTCTTTCAACTAGGCTATGAAAGTCAAGGTAAACAAGTAAAACAATAAGTATACCACTCAACAAGCTTTAATTTTTCACTTATTATATATTAAATTTTTATTCATATAATAAAATTCTGCATCGAAAAGGTGAAAACCCCATAGTTTGATAATTTAGCTATTATATAAATAAATTTTTCCATTAACTTTTGAAAAGACTCTCCACAGACAACACATAATATATTGGTGGATTGTTGACGAAACAATTTAAATGAATAAAACGAAATTCCGCCGTTCACAATGCAATATCACCTGACGTGTTAGACAATCCAAGATAGGTCTCTCTTGAAAAATACGCTTAATCTTATGAGTCGGTCTTTAATAGGAGTGAACACATTTTACTAAGAAAATATTTTATAGATTTATTTTGAATAATATGAAAGAAGAAACAAAGTTACATGGTCGCAATTTATTAGAGTATACACTGTCTATCTCGTCTTTGCTGATGCTTCGTCGCTGATAAAAAGACAAATCGTAAATTAACAAACACATACCTAGAAATCTGTCTTTAATTACGAACATTATAAAATTAAAATTAATGCGAAATGATGCACCATAAAACATTTGCAAGCATGTTACTGAAAGTTTCATGGGTATCAGATGTCCGTAAGGGAAAGTAAGGTTCCTGATAGTTATGATAAAATCTATTGTCAAGTGTCTGTCTGTCTCTCTGTCTGTCTGTCCGTCTGTCACGCTTTTTTAGGCACTTCCCGAATAGATAGAGATTTGCAATTTGGTACACGGCTCGGTCGTTCGATAAAACACTCTGGAAAAATCGAATTTTTCGAAAACGTTCTCTAGAGGGGGGTGTTCCACACCAAAACATAACATTCGAAAAGTGAAATGATAGGAAAGCATGATTTGCGATAAGATAGAGACTTCAAATGTGGTGTATGGGTAAATAGTTCGAAAGGAAGAAAGTGTGCAATTTCAGATTTCCAATATTTTCTACTTAAAGGGGTGCCGAACACCAAAACGTTCGATTTACGAATAAATGAGAAAAGGCTCCTTTAAAATCTGATAGCTGCTTGAAATTTGGTATATGGAATAATTATTTGACGAAAATACCCAAGACGAATATAGTTTTCAAAAATTTTCGTTTAAGGGGGTGCTCCAGAGAAAAACGTTCGAAAAGTGAATTAATAAAGAACCATGCTTCGGGATGAGTTAGAGATATCAAATTTGGTATAAGGATAGATAGTTTGGAAGGAATAATATGTACAATTTCAGTTTACCAATATTTTCTACTTTAGGGGGTACCGCACATCAAAATGTTCGATTTTCGGAATAAAAGAGAAACGCCCCCTTTAAAACGGTATAGAGGCTCGATATTTAGTATATAGGCGAATCATCTGATGGAAATCTCAAGAAGACTAGAGTTTTTGAAATATATATATTTAAAGGGGTGGGTACTCCACAGGAAAGCATTCGAAAGGTGAAATCCTAGAAAAGCATGCTTGGCGATGATATACAGACTTCAAATTTAGTGTACGGGTAAAAAGTTGGAAAGGAAGAAAGTGTGCAATTTCAGTTGTCCAACATTCACTATTGTAGGGGGTGCCGCTCACTAAAATGCTCGATTTACGGAACAAATGAAAAAAGCCTCCTTTACAATGTAATAGAGGCTTGAAATTTAGTATATGGGCTAACCATTTGACAAAAAACCAAATATGAATACGGTTTGACAAAAAGGTTCATTAAGGGGGTGCTACACAAAAAAAAACGTTCGAAAGGTGAAGTGATAGAAAAACATGATTCGCGATAGGATAGAGACTTCAAATTTAGTGAACTGCTAGATAGTTTGAAAGGAAGAAAATGTGAAATTTCAGATTTCCAATATTTGCTACTTTAAGGGGTACCGCACACTAATATTTTCGATTTTCCAAATAAATGGGCCACGCTTCCTTTTAAATATGATAGAGGCTTGATATTTGGTATATGGGCCAATCATCTGATAAAAAACCCAAGACAAACATAGTTTTTCAAAAATGTTCATTTATGTGTGTGTTTCACAGTAAAACGTTCGAAAATAGTAAAATAGCATGCTTCAGGATGAGATAGACTTTAATGTGGTGTACGGGTGGATAGTTCGAAAGGAAGAAATGGCAAATTAAGTTTCCCAATATTTTGTTCTTTAGGAGGTTCTGCACACCAAAATGTTCGATTTGCCGAATAAATGTGAAACGCGAATTATTCAAAAATTTACATTATTCAGGGGTTGCTTATTGCGAGCCCGTTGATTTTCAACGGGTATTACGCTAGTATATATCTAATGATACAAATATAAAGCTTCGGCAGACGATAATTAGAATATTGCAGAAATAAATCCGGAATTTTCATGACCGCCTGTAATTGTGGTTTTTCTTACCAGTTTGCCAAAATTACCAAAGTAGCTGAAAAAATGAACAAAGGTTGCAAACGTTTTACAATGTAGATTTATTTTGAATAATAATGATGATATGTAATAAAGATGAAATGATATGATATAAAGATATGATGTAAAAGTCACATGGTCGTAATTTATTTGGGTATACACTGTCTATCTCGTCTACCCTGGCGCTTCGCCAGTGATTAGGATACAAATCTTAAGTTAACACACACGAGACTAGAAATCCGTGTTCTAATACGAATATTATAAAATAAATATTGATAGGAAATGATATCAAATATAATACAACAATTAACATACGAGTATTAGACAAAAATAAAAAAAAAATCCGATGTGGGCATGAAGCTGATGTGGCAAAAAATCTGATGTGTGATGACTTTCCCTGCAGACTCATTTTTACACGATCTTTATTTCTTCAATAATTCATTAAATTGTGTTTAATTGCACAAAATACCGCCCATAATTATTTTAAATTACATTGAATATGCACTTTTAATTCAATTTTCGTTTTCATTTGGTAACTGGACACATTCACAAAGGTGGCGTAGCGAAAATACGGAAAACTAAAATAACTCGAAAAAGAATAGTTCTAGTGTAATGGGGTTGGTCTTATTTTTTTCATCGTTAGAAATTACGCATAAAACAGCATTTAATTGATATATTTGAACATACTTAGTCTTTTATTTTAGATATTGACAATTTCTGCGGGTCATGTCGCAAAAATAAGCAGGTTATTTTTCCAGAATCGTACCAAAATTTAATCAGCACCAAGGTAACTCAAAAATGACTTATCTAACAAATTTTGTGACATTTAGTCTAATAGTTTTTTAGCTAGAGTGTGTACAGGCAATTTTTGTGGGCCATTTCATAAAAAAGGCAGGTTCTTTTATCCCGAATCACACCAAAATCTAATCAACATCAGTGTCACCCACAAAGGATTTACCTACCAAATTGTATAAAATTCTGTCCATTAGTTTTTTAGTTAGATTGGATACATACACTGCACAGACAGACAAACGCACATACGACAAACGCACATACTAAAAATGGTAGTTTCATATTCTAGAGGTATCAAAACATGTACATAGATCCGTCGAGTTCGATTTTCGACATGATTCCAATACTTTCCCTATGCATTAACATGTATTGCAGGGAAAGTAATAGCAGTCACAATAATTATGTTACAGTAATTAACATTAAAGTAGTAATCCAGCTTCTGTAGTTATATTAAATAAATAATTATTTCACACTCAATTTAAAATAAACATTTCAGTTTCTACAATGTTAGCACGAAAAGCATTTCTTTGAACATGTAATGCTAGCATTACCGTAACAAATTCTTTCAAGTCTTCAATTTTCAAAACTATGTTTGAGCTGTCTCTTCTTTGATTGCATTGGAATTCAAACAAATATTTTATCTTAGTAGCAAAAAGAAGATATTGTCTCTGAAACTTCTCAACATGTTAGAGTTCAAAATGATAATTAGCTCTCCTGTTTTCTGAAATTCCTTGCGCACCAAACGGATATTTTATTTTATTTTATTTTTCAAACTGAGCTTTTGGAGAAACTGGTTTGCATATATTTTGATTCGTTATAAATGTTCTTGTATATATTTTTCTAAAATATTTGTCTTGTTCTGTTGCCTTGTAAGTTGATTAAATATATGCTAAAATGTGTAAAACATATGTGAATATTTTAATTTTAACATAAAAGTGTATAAAATATTTTTTATTCGAAATATTCGAAAATATTAAAAAAATTTTGAATCCGAAATCTTGACAAAAGATAATGTTTTAAAACATACTGGGCACATTTCAAACACTTTCAAAAAACGGTTTATCGGTATGTGTGCGTGTGTGAGAGAGAGAGAAAGTATGTGTGTATATGTGTGTGTGTCAGTGAGTCTGTAGAGAGGACAACTGACGAACGAAGGGACCGATTCGAACGAAATTTGGTTAAAAAATTACAATCCGTGAATACTGGAAGCCTATTGTTTTTAAACGTAATCGAATGTTCAGAATCCCCTAAATTTTCGAGTGAAATTTTGAAAAAATCATCAAAAAATTAAAACCGTTGCTAAAGTTACGCAAATTGTTTAAGGGGACGGTGGACGTTGAAATTTTTTTTATATATTTATTAACTTAGAAACATGAAAAGTTGTATAAATATTCTTCTTAACATTACTGTATAAAATACCATTCAATTTTTTTCAATTTTGTTATAATTTTGTATGTTTTTTTAAATTTAATTTTTTTTAACGAAAATTTGAAAATGCTCCTTGCGTGCCATTTGTTCACATTTTTGATTAATTCTACATTATGATCACTCAAAAACATATGAACAAATTTGGGTATTCATTTTTAAATCCCTTAGAAAGTTAATTTTTTAAAAATATTTTTCTGCTTTAAATCTTAATTTTCATCATTTAATTGGGTTATTATTCACTTTTAATTATCTTAAAAAAGTTCAATTATAAAATGCATACCCAGTTTCATTAAAAAGTATGAAAGGTGTCTTCTTGCCAAATGTTATGCATCTCAAACAAAAATTAAAACGCATGGAGCATTTTAAAAATGTAAAACCTTTGAACATTCCTTTTCGAAAACAATGCATTTAATCTTTTGCTTACGCGTGGGACAGCGTCCATCCCAAACGAAGAACTTCCCCAAAAGACAGGTATTTGACATACACTATCCCAAACAGTTCGACCCCCTTTGCAAACATTAGCGTCCATGAGCAACAGGTGCAATGCTTCTGCCGGTGATTTCCATGGACGCCAATGTTTGCAAAGGGGGGTCGAACTGTTTGGGATAGGGTATGTCAAATACCTGTCTTTTGGGGAAGTTCTTCGTTTGGGATGGACGCTGTCCCACCCGTAAGCAAAAGGTTAAATGTGTAAAACAATGTTATATATTAAAAAAAAAAAACAATTTTCAGTCGATTTTTGCTCATTTCAACGTCCACCATCCGCTTTATAAAGTTAAACAATTACATTTGTTATGCAATTTTGTCCTTAGAAAATGATTGACATAAACTTTGATTGACTGAACGCTAGTATGAACCGTTCTCGAGATATTGCACATTTTTAAAAAAAATTTATCAAAAAATCCCATAAATTAAAAAAATATATATTAAATGTTGAGAAACATGTTGTTCACTTTTCATATGTAATATCATGCGATAAATTTGGTGACGTCATTCTCGTAGATCTAGCTTGTTCCATTCATAAGAAAAGATACTTTGGGTATTACTTTTGTATATTTGAACCTCAATAGTCATTCATCTGCTATAAGAATAACTTATTTCTCCGTCCATAACGTTTGGCGAGATTTTGGCGACGAATTTGGTGGAAATGTTGCCAAATTAATATTGCCAAAATAATGCTTCAGAAATCCTATTTCCCCAAACTGACTGTGTTTTCTTACAATTCTGTATAGTATTTTTCTGTATAGTATATGTAAAGTAATAGTAATATGACCAGGTCAAAACTATGACTCTAAAATTTTTGTGAATCTGCACGCTTTGAGAATTAGGCCTGGCCCAAAACATTTTTTTAAATTCAAATTGTAAAAAAACTTCGTTCAGGGAGCCACAAATATATACACAAAAAATATATAACGCTAATCAAAATAATCCCTAGCGCCATCAAGGATAGTTTTTGATAAAAGTCCTTCAAAATATGATAGGGGTGAAAATTTGGTCTAATATAATTTTTTCGATTTTAGGCTTTAGCTGGTGTTGTTGCTGTTGAGACAGGTTTCCTCTGGTGTGAATAACTTAAATTTTATATCCGTTTTAATGAAAAATTGAAAATCAGATAGTTCTTTAATTATATTGCTGTGCCCCTTACAGTTCATATTTTAGGATAACTTTCATTAACATGTGAAAATCCCATAAAAATGTTCATTAACTGTTTATGTAGTTTATACTCATTAAATAAAATATTGATAAGAACTCTATTCCAGTTCTCTATCGCGTTAAAATTCATGAGATATCCAAATTTTTTACATTTTTTAAATTTAATCATGTTCATTTTTTCAGGTACATTTTTACACGATAATTAAAATTTTGAATTAAACTTTGTTAAAAGTTTCATTTTTTTTTTCTCGAAAGAACTATCTCACTATCGAACATTGTTTGTCCTCCCTTTCCGCTTGGAAATATCTGCTTTAATTTTCCATTCCGCACTGTTTCGTTCATTTATTTTTTCAATTATTTGAAATATTTTTCTGGATTTTAGTTATTTTTCTGCATATTTATGGGATAGTGTTAGCTTATGTAACCTCCGTAACCAACTGGTTTTTACTTTCCTTATATGCAATAATGTATAAGGAAAGTATTGTGACGGGGTCGAAAATTCGAATTCGAGTGTTCGAAGGGAGAGCACGTTTCAAGCATCCCTGATCACGAATCGAACATTTTTGAGATAATGTCTGTGTGTGTGTGTGTGTGTGTGCGTGTGTGTGTGTGTTGCATGTGTATATGTTTATGTATATGTATCTGTGCATGGTTTCTATAACCCAAAAATACGTACCACAATTAAATTTGATAATAGGGTTCTAGCAAAGTTATTTAGTCATTAATGAAACCCCAATAATTTCGCAAGGAAATTTCCATGGGCGTGCATCTTCGGTCTATACATAGTAACGTGATTCGATTGAATAAATGTGATCCAAATAAGCACTTCCCCTAGTGGAGATTTAAAATGTTAGGTTAACGAATTCAGCAACAAAGCTGAATAGCCTTAAAAGCCAAATTTTAAATTAAAAGAGCAATTTTAGCTAGTATGTTTCGACACCAATAACAAAGTAAACTGAAGATTGTAATACGTATATGAAAGACAATAAATACCTGCATAAAGATTGTAAAGAACCGTGCTGCTTCAACCGGGAGTCGAACCCTTTATAGAACTGGGCAGCCGAACTGGCCAGCAGACGGAACCGATGGAACACGATGGAACTGGCCGACCCTTCCGAACTGGCCAGCCGATGTTCTACCGTTGAGCTACTGGAACGAAATTGAAAGCTCTTAATTTTGAAGTGGATTCCGCATTTTCCATCTGCTAATGTCTGATTGGCGTGCAACTAACAATCTGATTGACAGCCTCCTGCTGTTTTTACCTCAGGGTAATCTCCTGATGTCATTTTTAGCCTCCAAGTTAGCATCCTGCGTAGTCGTTATCCTCCTGATGTTATTTTTAGCCTCCAGGTTAGCCTCCTGCGTGGTCCTCATCCTCCTAATTTAAAATCGGCGTTCCATACCCCAGAATCCACTGAATCCGTACTAGTCATACTAGGGCCAATTTCAGACTCCAGGCATTTTTGCACTAGCCTACAGAATTGATTTATTCGGGCACCATTGCAAAGTATCTTACTGTCGAAACCCAGAATCGAACCCTGGATCTCCGAACTGGCCAGTCGATGTTCTAAGCCAGTTCTAAGACTGGCCAGTCGATGTTCGAAATTGCAAGATATTACCTTTGAAATAGACTCTGCAAGATGTATCGTTCAGGGTTACCCATAGGGGATGGACACCAGCCAAGTGAGGGTCTCGGATCCACAATATTTTTTTGATGAGAGAGAAGATGTGAAAAATTCACAAAAAGAGGAAAATCAAATATGAAAAGCGGCCCTTGAAAATTTTTTGTAGGGGTTCACATTTCCCCTTGTATCATCAGAACCTCTAACACAGTGATACCTACAATGCTTGATAGAAGGCATTTTAAACAGACTCTGCACTACGTTTCTGTTCATGTAGGTGTTATTTATTGTATCATTCCTGAATAAGACAGACATTCGCCAATAACTGTATTGTGTTAAATAAACGCCTTCTGTAATTGTTTTAATGTCGATTTCTATACAACATTTCGATTATGCTATACACTCGATAATGCTATACATTCTATTATGCTATAGATTCGATAATGCTATACAACATTAAAATTGGCTTTCGTCATCTCGATTTATTGCCAAGTTCGTTATACTTACTTTTTAAATTCCACGCTAGGAACGAGGTAATCATTTTTTTTTATCGCGCGTGGTCACTTTACTATGTAGTATATTCTACCAAGTCTGAGTATAGTATACTCAGTATTCACGTACTTCTTACTATACAGTATATTCCCTTCGCCCCGCCCCTTTCACCTCTTTTAGGCAGTCGGCTGATCATAAGACAAAGTCAATATCCACCAACATCAAATGATTCAGAACGACATCCTACTAAAGAGGAATGATGAAATATCACAACTCTCTGAATAAATTAAAAAAATTGGAAAATTTTCATAAATTCGATGTGGAGATAGGTGCTGTTGCACAGGCGCACCGTAAAGTATCGTCTTGGCTTGGCTAGAGAGTATATATGAATATAACATTTGACATTTCTTTACAAAATTATGGGAGTCATTAAGGACGTTTTTAAGAGCCCTGTATAGTATTGTCATTACTGTATATTGTATGAATGTCCATATAGTACATATATAGTCCCATATAGTAAATTGTGTGAGTTTCCATATATTGACATGTATAGTATACCGTGTGAATATCGTTATATAGTCATGTATATTTTACTGTGTGAATGTTCATATATAGGGATGTATGCTATATTGTGTGAATATCCACATGTAATCCTGTATTGAATATTATGTGAATGTCCATATTTTGCATCAGTTAAATATAATTGTCCATATTTTGGATCAACTGTGCTAAGTTGAACAATATTTTTAGCAATCAAGCTTTTGCATTTATTTTAAGATTGTTTAAGAGTTTACATTCATACTCTTATAAAATGTTTTAAGAGCATGGCATTGTGTGTCCTGTTTTGCAAAAATATCTAAAATAATTAAAAATATTTTATTATATTTCAAAGATATACACCCATATTTTCATCAAAGTATAGAAGTGTGAAAATTTTCGTTTTTTGGAAGCAATGAAATGAGAACCAATTAACCTAAAGAATGCCCATTCTGATGTAATTAAAAATAAATAATTTAATATGAAAAAACTTGTTCTACGGAGGTGGTTCAAAGATTTATTTTTAATTTCTAATGGCTAGGCACTTGATACCTACAAGCATTCGCCCATATATCGGCCATTAATCTTGAATCAATTAGCCGTCACATGATGTAACCCCGGCACAGCAATAGTTGCGGGATACAACACAACATCCATGCCCAGAGGTGGGACTCGAACCAACAACCCGGCATCCCAGAAAGCACAAGGAAATGCTTGCCTTGACCACTAGGCCATCGCGTTGATTTCAGTTAAAGGTCGTTAGAAAGAATGTTCTTCAACCTTACAGATGGAAATTCTGTGATAATATTTTCGATTTGTTTGAAAATCACTCAAAATCGCGCTTAAACATAAAATACTTTTAAAAAAAAGTTCGAATTAAAAAAAATAAGAACTCAATGCTTCGATTTTCAGCTACAGACAACATGCACAGCCAAGCAAACAAATGTATTTTGTAAAATAGTTGCAATTAGAATTTTGACATCGTATTATGTATTTTACAAAAACCAACCTTTAAATTTCTGGATGTTCAAGCTGCTTTACGTAAAAATGCTGTAAGGCAAACTATTATACTGTGAAGTCAAAATAAATATATGTTTTTCTTTTAACTAATTATTCAATAATCTTCACAATTAACATTCACTAATTAAAATACAATTTCCAATATACATATTGCTATACCTTCCAAAATAGTTCTACTTTATAAATTCAGATAATAATTTAGCTTTATGCTTTTAGTACTCTGAGAAAGATAATCATAACAAATATTATTTTGTCTCCCAAATTTTAAAAATATATCCTGCATTTTTCAATCCTACTGTCGCGTTGTTGTGTTTGTTCCTTGATTGCTTAGGAATTCTTTATGGCAAAGGCTTAATTTTCCTAGTGAGAAAATATACTCATGTCTGCTCTTCTTTATAACATCGAACGGGAATTGAAATGATAATTAACTTCTCTGTTTTCTCAGAGTGCATTCTTTATCAAACAGTAACAGATATTTCGTTCGATTTTTCATCCGAATTTTTCAAGAAAGCGCACTTTGATGTTTGGTGTTTGTATAATTTGCTATAAATATACAAATAATTTAACAAAGTTATTTATTTACAAGCTGCTAGTTAATAAATTTTAGATAAAGAAATTTTCATTTATCTACCATTTTTTAAAATACTATAATTACTATTTTAAGAATAATAATACGGCGCAGGACTTTGCTTGAGCGTTACCAAATGTAATGATATCTACTGTAGGGATTTCTGCCTACTCGTAAAGACATTTAAGCTCAAAATTGATGTAGGGATTTTGGCTGAAATTTAACGCTTTTGCTAAACATTTCGGTAGACTGATTTTTATAGTAGAATTTTGGTAAATTATCTTGGTAAATAACATATTACCAAACAATATCTTTATTTGGTAAACATCTAAGTGAAATTATATTTCCTTGGGAATATAAAAAATTTAATATTAACAAGTATAAAATTAAAATTTTATTAATAAAATTATCATTTTATCATTCATTTTTATTTATTTTTCCACAGAAGATATTTTGTGATTTTAAATGCTCACTTAAATTTCTATAAAATTCTTTGCTGCATCAAAAATATAATTTTCTTATAAATGACTTATCCAAACGTATCGATACTTTTGTGTAAAATGATCAACTGTCTCATAACTAACAATGAAAAATTTAAGCATTGCAGGTGTTTATAAATAAATATGCATATAATTCTTAAAAGTCAAATAATAATCATGTATTTATATTCATATGTGGAACTTTCTATATAATTTCTATTGACAGATACTTGTTTTCTGTACTTTTAGTGCCATTT
Organism: Amaurobius ferox; assembly: GCA_951213105.1. NCBI lineage: Eukaryota > Metazoa > Arthropoda > Arachnida > Araneae > Amaurobiidae > Amaurobius > Amaurobius ferox. The sequence continues at coordinate 21,003,165 of OX578153.1, forward strand.
TGTATATTTATGTGAATTAATTGGAGCGAAACTCCACTCGACGTTCTCATGCATTAAATAATTTTTAAATAGCCTGTGATTTTTTTTTGTAAAATTTACAAGAAATAATTAAAATTATAGCATGTTACCTTGTTACTCATCATTTAAAAGAGCTATAAAAAATATTGCAACTGATACCAAGTTTGACATTGTTTTCCTTGGGGGTAACTTTCCCCGCAAAAGGGTTCTAAAGATGTCACGAACACAATAGTTGTATGGGGGCTATCTTTCACTATACTGATTTAAACTATTAAGTTTTGTGCTCGAGTCAGAAATAAACGTTTATATGCAATGATTATATCAATTTTTCCCCTAGGATGCCATGTTAAAAAATATAAAATTTAGAATAAAATTCGAAGTTTTCACTCGAATTATAAAAAATTCTATTTAACTCTAGATTATTTGATAATAAATCCGGATATAAAGTTTTGTGAAAACCATTAACATTTGTGGCTGCTATAGTGCACACAATAAATCGACCACATGCATCAGACAGACGGGCATCACTAAAAATAGTCAAAAAGTGCTCAGTGGGTCTTAAAACATATATCGACATCGAAATATTGATCAAGTTTTCGGGAAAACAATACTTTCTGAATGCTGCGCATGAGAAAGTAAAAATACATTACAATCAAATTCCAAAAAATAAATTACTCTCTCAGAGAGATTTCATCCGATTGAAGTCAAATTTTCAGAGTATACTTATAATATTAAAATATATAATTTTAAAAACGTGAATTCTTATATTTTAAATTCACGACAACAGGAATTCGCAAATTTTATGCCACTCGACGCCTAGACCGAATGTCTGAGATATCGTTCGCAGACCACCTGTGAAAGGAAAGTGTGGACATTCGCCCAGAAACTTCTCAATGAATAAATTTGACGATATGGCAGAAAAAGGCCGATATGTACTTTAAAATTCATAATGTGTAGTAAACTATTTTGCATTAGAAAGAAAAGTATCGCGTTGCCCTGCAGTCTAGGAAACGGAAGTATCTCTGACCAAATTTCGATGCTGCCTAAAACAGTCCGTACTAATACACATAACAGAATCACAGACATGAGGTGGGATAACTCATTGGTTAACGCTATTATACTAGGATGACCCGAGTAACGTTATTAACACTAGGACGACCAGAGTAACTTTGTTACACTAGGATGACCCGAGTAACCTTATTACACTAAGATGGCCTGCCCTGTCCAAACTGTCTCCGTGTTCATACGGGGTACGGGCAAGTTAACTATGTGTGTCCATAAGTAATTCCGAGAGGTGTGTGGTAGGAGAAAGTGTGTATATTGCCCATGGATTCCGCCCCACTGGGTTCCGGTCTAAATTGGGTCTCACTTCTCGGCTTTCCAAAGAGATACCTTGCACCTTTGATCGCAGCCGTCCAAACAGCTACTCATGTCGTAGGACGAGTCGGACGGCCTGGGTCTTACACACCTTTGGTCGTTGTAGGTCGGACGGTCTGGGTCTCAACAACAACAACAACACCTTTGGTCAAGTGGGCGCGGTAGTCCAGTGGTTAGCGCGCTGGAGTTGTACTCTGTAGGCCCGGGTTCGATTTCAGCCACTGCAAAAACTGCCGCCGTGTTCACGCGGAGTACGATCACGCTAAACATGTGAGTCCGTAAGTCTTTCCGTGAGGTTGGTGGTAGGGTAAGGAGGGTACGACCCCTATGGATGCCTCTCCCACTGGGTTCCGGTCTAAATTGGGTAGCACTTCCCGACCGTCCAAACAGTTACCTTACACCTTTCTGGTAGGTCGGACGGTCTGGATCTCAACAACAACACCTTTGGTCCGACGGTCTGGATCAAAAGTAAAAGAATCACAGACATCTTTTATTATGTAAAATTTTCATCAGTAGAATGTGATTAATGATTCCATGGATCATTCAGAATTATTCTGAGGAGGTTTATGAACTTCACCACTGTCACCGAAATAAATGTGTATTTACATGGAAAGCAGTGTTTAATCTCTTCACTGTTGTAAAACAAAAACTAAATATATAATATTCAGTGAAATTTCAGAATTCTTACTATTGAATGTGTAACGAACAGTTTGTTCGATTTTTCGGTCAAATAATTAGAAACAGAACATTCTTCTTCAGTAACGCATCATAAATATTCATAGGGATACTTCGCCAAGAATTTTGTCTTGGCAAAGATGTCATGCAACGTTAAATTTTTTAAATTAAGGAAATCG